>JAUMHL010000016.1:1991656-2004799 GCA_032362345.1 Sandelia bainsii
TTAGGGAAGTTCACATTAAGTTCACCTGTAAAGGTTATAGTGCATTTTAGGTTCATCCTGAAATTTCACCCGAAAGCGAAATATCCCTAACTTTTTGTGAGTAGTGTATATTCTCATGGAGAACAATCTATGCAATACAGATACAATTTTCAAAGATATCTGTACATTTCTTGTTACATCTGTTCACTCACTGCTGCATAAAAAATTATAGCCTGTAACATTAAAAAAGTAAATGAACTGATAATGCTGGATGTTAAAAGGGTAAAAACATCTAAAAATCATTGGTACCATGGATTCCTTTTTCTATGATGCTGTCAAAATCCATGCACTGTAATATATACTTTACTATATAATATATACTTATAATAACTTTGTTGTTTTAACTGAAAGATACGAGTGAAATAAAATTGTGCCTGAAAATTGTATTTAAACTCAAAATTTTGTTCTTCTAACATTATCCTCATTTATTACCACATGTGTAGATTCCTGTCTTAGTTTGGTTGATTTAGATTTGTTAATTTATTGAACAGTTTAAATAGTTGTCTGAACTTAAAAATCTGTGTTGGCTTGATTTAAAAAAAACATTTTTGTAAACTTAAGCGTCTATAAAAAAAATCACATTTGAAGAATTTATACTTCAGACTGAGATAATATATTTCTGCATTTAACATAATGAACTTGTTCCTGTTGGAGCTACTTTGTACAAACCCCTATATCAAGCTATTTCTAATGACTTTGATTCATTTTTAAGTGGATGAAGTTAGGGACTGAATTTAACATCATGGTTAGCAGTGTTTTCATTTTGTGAGAAGAAACCACCATGATTTAATTTAATTTGCATCAAAGACACACAGCAAGTGTCAATTAGTGCATACTGGGAAGTCTACTGATGTGCTAGTTTTGTTTCAACTTAATTTAATGAGTTGAGGGAACTCTCATAAGTAAATGAATTCATTAAACTCATTTCAAATTTAAGGACATCAAGTTCTAACAGTAAAAACTAGAAATCTTAAGCCAAGACTGACTGACTTGACTGAAAACAAGACATTGATTCCACAAAATTCCTGTATGGGCATTTGCAGTGCTCTGACCAGATGTTTTGAGGGAGAACATCGTGTGCACAGCCTGAAATAGCCAGTACAGTTTGTACCATGTATGGTGCATCAACAGTTGCTAAGGGCGTGCTCAGCATCATAACCGGATGACACCACGAGCTAAGAGCCACATCATAACCGACCTAACAGTCCATGTCAAAGCAGGGATCATATCTTGATTACTTTATGAGTGGTGAGGTCTGGTTTGTTTAATCGTTTACACCAACAGGAAGTGAGAGAAAGACAAAAAAAGAGCTGAGTTGACAGGAAATGGTCTGCGGTTTCTCTGTTCTAGCAACTCTCTCACCTAAAAATTACATTTCTATACACCTACGCTGCAATCGCAAATACGTTTTATGAACCGGATTACGCCATTTGTTAACACAATGATACGTTGATAATTAACGTAAATGGCAAGTCACAAAAACGTTGATACTTAACATACCAATAACATACCGATAAAATGTACTCAACAACGTATTTCTTCTCTGCTGAAATATCTGTTCTTGCAGTGCAACGTCTGTTGAGTTTTTCAACTACAGCGTTATTCAGATTCGTTATGGTTGTCTTTAGGCACTTACAGCACTTGGTTAAGGTTAGGGAAAGATTGGGGTCTGGCTTAACAGATTAAAATATAACGGTCACTTTAGATACATAATGTTTATTAGCTTCTCAACTAAACCACAGTCTTTCCTTAACCTTAACCAAAGTGCTTTTTTACCTAAACTTCACCACATATGGGTTGAACTAGCGTGTGGGGTGTGACATACATGCGTTTTGTAGTCTCACCATCCAGCCCTACTTATGACTCCGTAAACATTTCATACAGAATGTAAAAGAAATACAAAACATGATCACGTTCCAATACTCCATCCTTTCTCAAAGCCTTTTAGAATTCACATCTTTTCCTGATTGTTCCCTCCTCTCATTTCCATTTATTTCTTGACATATTATGTATCATTATTGTTAAGTGTTATAGTGTTAAGCCCATATAAATGTAGACTACATACAGGGTATCCAAAATCTATGTAGGTGTAGTCTCATAAACCAGTCTCATTATGATCGACCGAAATTTTAGAACTTTAATAAGTAAATGATCAAGATAAATTGAAAATCCATTTAATTATTAGCATTAAAATTTAATTTAAACCAGATTTACAATAGGTTGAAGGCAATTTGGTGTCTTGATGTCTTGTCGGAGGTTATCATTCAGATAATATTATAGTAAAACACAGCAACTTCTGAAAATATGATAATAAGGACTTTATTGATCCCCTTGAGGAAATTGTTGTTGGACAGCTAGACAAATATGATTGTGCTACTTCAGGTTTTCAGGAGTTGAACCACTGACCCTGGGGTTCATGGTGGAGTACAGTTATTTAACTAACTTACCGTATCTTTGAAAGAGCTATAAGAACAATGCCTTCTTTGAGAACTATGCCGAGATGCCAGCCTTACTTGTTGATGTCTCTTGGTAACGAAATGTCCTTCTCTGCCTGTTTTCTGTTTGTTTTCCCACTGAGTTGCTCCAGCATGATCAGCATTGTCTCATTTTTGGCTTTGACTTTTCTTCAAACTCTGAAATATCAATATTGGTATCTATTGTACTTTTTACTCCACTACATTACTTTGACAGCTTTGGTTACTTTGCAGAAGCAGATTGAAAATACAAAAAATACAACATATAGTGAACTAATAAATGACAATGGATTATTATGGATGAACTGCATGGCAGTGCAGATAGTGCTCAATATAATAGCCTAATATACTATATATTGTTAAAGTTATTATTAGTACTAGTACATTCAGTAGTTTTAGTATATTGTAGAACGTCTACTTAAATCTTGAATCTGTGCAAGAATTCAACTTGACAAGACCTGAACATTTTAGATTTCTGCAGAAACCGTATTTATGAGGCATATATGGAACACATCTAGAATAGTCACACATTCATATCACCACCAGCATTGAGTCCAGTAATGTTTAAAGTCCTTTTTTCCCAGTAACTCAGTCGGATTGCTGCCCAGAGAAATCACTTTCTTAGTGGAGCACTTGAACTATTGTACTTAAAATCAACTTTAGAGCATGTATGTAGTACCTCAGCTTCAGTAAAGAAGAGGCACAATACTTTTTAGGTATTGAGTTTGTGTACTTTGGTTCCTGTCACCTCTCTACTGTCAGTGCAAGTGTCAGTCTCCTGTCACGAGGAGCAGCAACACAAGCACAATACAAACACACCCGTTGCTTTAGTTGTGTTCATGTTCACCTTCCTCGGCATTGGTCAGCTGTTGACAGGTGACCCAGGAGTGCAAAAACAGCGCCTCCGGTTTCACCTCTGAGCTGCTCTGTAACCTGCTTAGGTGTTTTTGCCCTGTGCAGGAGGGTGGTGATACAAGATTACACCACCCTCCTGCAGGAAGGACAAGTTGGGTAATATTACTGAAAGCTCGCTTAGGCTCTGCCCTGCCAGCTGCTTATTGGTACTCCTGGACGTAAAAGCTGAGCGTGGACCAATAAGATCTGCCTCTGCGACTGACTGCTGATATTTTTTGCAGTATGTTTTTGAAGAAGAAACTACAACCACGTGTGGGACTTTCCTCCGTCTCTAGTTCAGGGAGCCCTGATGTGGTTGACTGATCTTTCATTTCAATCACAATCACAAAATCACTTTGCGATAAAGGCTTTTGTGTGTTGATTTTCAGTGGAGTTTGAAGTGACGTCAATCAGCCAGAGTAGTGCAGGTATTTGCTATTTCCTTCTGTTTCTCAATTCTCTACATCTATCTGGTTATCTTTAAGTGTGTGTTTGCGTGTGTGTGTGTTCACAGATCCAACATCTTCATCAGCCTCATAGCTATGATTCATCCAGTCACTCAGATGAACACAGTTCACCGGACAGACACACAAACACACACACATTTATATATATATAGAGATAGATAGATATATGTATATATGTACGTAAGCATGTTGGTTTACTTAGAACTCTTTGTGTGTGTTTGTGGTCTGTGAGTGGGACTGCTGTCTATGAGTCATGTTCCTCTTTTCATTCATGATCGCACGAGGCAGGGCGAGCGCTGCCGCTGTGATGTCAAAAGCAGAGAGGAGAGGAGATGTGAACTGGAGAAAACAGGGAGAACGTCACAGCTTTGACAGAGCGCTTATTCCTGCCGCTCTCCTCCGGCTGCTGCACTCTGGGGTGACAACGCCGCTGTGAGTACTCCCGAGATCACGTCGCTAGTTTGTGACTGCTGGCTGTTATTTAAAGATCAAAGTGCCGTGTGTTGTCTGCTGCTGGGGTGTGTTTTTCTGTCCCACTCAGGCTGCGGTGACGGGGTGAGATGGGCTCTGAGGTCAAAGTACACGCGTGTGTTTGTTGGACACATCTTCAATGATCAGTTTGCTGAAGTGAGAGTATGTGTGTGTGATTTTAACTAACCCATTCACTTCTCAAGGTTTCAGCATTTTGCTTTTTAATTACTTCACTTATACTCAGACTGTGCGCTTCTGCATACTGCTATTACATTTTTTAATATGCTGCAACATGGAGCAAGTTGCCATAGAAGCTCAGGTTCATCCCTGTAAGTAATAAAGTATTGTCGTTATTGTAACTTACTAGCTTTCTTATGGTTTTGTACTCGGTCAGTGCACATATTTAGTAGTTTGTGCAGGTGCAGGGCAGGTTTTGAATATGGATGCTGGATGTAGATATAGCAGCAGGTGCAGTAGACAGGTGAAGTGGAGCTTTTGTGTCCCCTGTAGTATAGGTTTAACATAACATCCACAGGGGGGTCAGACATGCAACAAAGGTCCCCAGCTGGATATCACAGTTACGTGGCATGTGCAAAAACCATTGGGCTACCAGTGTACTCCAGACACTGGTAACAGATTTTTAAATTTTCCATCACATTTAAGGACAGTTTTGCTAATGTGGTGACTTTATCATTAGATGTGGCAACTTTTCCACCCTTTGGCGGCTTGATTTTCCAAAAAAGCAACAGGCAGCAAATGTGGCAACTTTGTGGCCACGCTTTCTTCTTCTGGTCGTGGCTCATTGTGTTGAGAGGACACGGGCAACGGCATTTTCACTCAACCAATCAGCCGCAAGAAAGAAGCGCGAATGAGTTTTAAATGTGCTGAAGCAACCAATCGATAACCATTCGGCTTCTGCTTTGTTTTTGCTAAAGCTAACATTGACATCCTCAAAGTAAACTGCGCCTCCTAGCAAGCTAAAGCTAGTTAGAGCTTGACATGACTTTCAAACTTAAACTTGTGTAAGTACACATATATATATATACAGTGGTGTGAAAAAGTGCCCCCTTCCTGATTTTTTACTTTTTTGCATATTTGTCACACTTAAAAGGTTCAGATCATCAAACTAATTTAAATATTAGATAAAGATAACCCTAAGTAAACACAAAATGCAGTTTTTAAGTGGTGATTTTATTTATCAAGGAAAAAAAATTCTTTTGTGACTTCTTTTTCACACCACTGTATATATAGTAAGTAAGTTCTTTCGGTTGCTCCCTTTCGGGGTGGCCACAGCAGATGCCCTTCCTGACGCAACCCTCCCCACCGGGCTTGGGACCGGCACTAGGACGCGAACTGCCAACCCTGGAGTTCTTAGACAATTAACAATTGCCGACTGCCCTACTTACTCTGCTACGCTCCAACACACTCTACCCAGTGCTTCAGGTAGTCATCAATATAGAATTACAATGAAAAATAAGCTCCAAAACTGACTAATCAAGCAGAAATGCTTTAAATTCTCTGATTGGTTAAAAGGGTGAGGCTCGTTCAAAAACATGTGTTCACTGGGTCTGAGTCACAGGAAGCTTCGACTTCCTGCAGTTCTTACATATAAACCTTGATTCAGACCACTCTGTCTAATTCTGACACAGCAGATAATTCATTTGGAATGTAGCATTATTAAGGAATCAATATCTGTGGTCTGTTTTTATTTGTGCCTATTGACTGAGGCTCAGAAAACAATGCTGAAAGTTCAATAAAGGCATATTTTCAATAGAAACACATGGTCAAATCATGCTCTCTGTAGATAGATTTGAGTCATTGTCCAGATTAAGTTGAAGTTTCTGTCTGTCTGCATTATTGCATCCTAAATCATCCTCATCGTCACCACTGTCTTTAATATGACTAAAGGCTAACAGTCGTCTGTCAGCTAGATAGCACACCGTTGTTTGACTACCATAACATTCTGAAATTAAAGTTAGAACATTTTTTTCCCCAACAAGCCCCTGTTTAGTATTTTAGCTCTTCAACAGTGGGAGTAAGATTCTCTGTCAGTCAGACAGTCATACGAGAACTACTCTAATGAGTGTGTCAGAGTTCATCTGTAGTGTTCTGACTCTAACTGTCAATGTGCAGTCGGTTGTGCTGTGTGTCATCGTGGGAGCAGATCAACTGCACAGCCTGGGGTTTTCACCTGGGTTTAGCAACATGATGATGTGGAACTACACACACAACCATATATATATATATATATATATATATATATGCACCATGCACCATGGCTACATGGTGCATATATATATATATATATGCACCATGTAGCCATGCTCACAGACAAGGCTGCATTCACCTCAGTCATCATACTGCTCTAAGTTCATTATGAAAATGGCACAAGTGGAGAGATGAGACTGAGAGGACAAACCCGAAGAGGGACCGTAATCAAAATATTAGAATGTGGCACGACAGTTAAATAAAAAAAACCCCCTCTGTATCTATATATCTCTCTATTCTTTACTTACATATTTAGTGATAAAAATCCCCTCAGAGAGGGACTTTTATCTACAAGATTTTAATATAACTCATTAGGCTTTAATTACATCATACAATAATCAGACTGTGATGGTTAATTAAAGCTACATATTGTGGTACTGGTACTGGAATTAATATTTAGGTTCTCACAGATTTTTCTTTTTGGTATAATAATTGTGTTATTATCACTGTTCAGATACAGTCCCAGCTTCAGTGCAGATTGATAGTAGAGAATTCCTAATTTGGGCATTGGGTCGGAATATGGATGGAGTTGAGCGGGTCAGCAGCTGTGGCACAGTGTGATAGACTAAGATACCTGTCAGTCAAAGAAAACTAGTCTCCAAACATACACTGTTACTCAAGTCATCTCTGGTTGAAAGGTTCAGATTTGTTGCAACTTACAACAACAGCAGGGTGATGGTGTTCTGACACACGCTGTTTTTAGGAAATAATAAACTGTATATTATTGATGAAGTAAGCACTTGTAGCATGCAGGGCTACGATGACCAACAAGCTAACGGTCAAAGGAGGGAATGTGTTTTATTGATCCCAGGTGTGAAATTCACAAGCTACTCAGCAGTACGGAAAGTACTTCAGTAATAATTATTAGATTCAAAACATACACTATGATCATCACAGTGTATATGTGTGAAAAAATAAGCTCCTTCGCTACCAGCTGCAACAATGAAGTGGTGAACATATCTTAACACTACTTATAATCCAGTAATGTTATTTTCACTGGCGTAAGCTATTCTGCATAAGGAGTACTTCTACACTGTGGCATTGCCACTGTTACTACTACGAATGATCTGAGTACTTCTTCCATCTCGGCAAATAATATTTCCATATCACAAATGAAGTCAAACCAAAACCGTAACTACATGTGAAAATCCTCTTTTGAGTAGACGAGTAAAGTCTGGGGTTTTCCCTTTCAGTGAAGCTGAAGTCCCTCTGAAGTGAACATCTAGATGCAATTAGAGGAAGTGCATTTGAAGAGATTCTGGGAAAAGCAGGAAAGTCATTATAGAAGGAGAAGTTGATAATGCAGATGCAGGGAAATTGGTTACATTTTGAAAGCAAGTGATGAACACTGAGATAACAGAAAACAGAACTGCTGTTGACAGATTTGTGTTTTATACTGTGGAAGTGAGGACAGTCCCTACTTTTCACCACACCTTCCTGCTTAAGGGTAAGACTTGGTTTTAGGGTTAAGGTTAGAACTATGTTGAGGTAAGGTTAGGATGTGCCTAGCCCTAGGCCAGGTAATCCATTATGTCAATAAGTGCCAGTAGAAAGACACAATTGTGTGTGTGTCATATACCAAACCACTTTTATTCTCATGCCAAAACAACCAAAAAGGTGATAAGACAGGGACACCATGACAAGAGCATGTCTGTGTGTTTGGTAGAAAGAAAGAGCCCTGTGTGCACGCACGTGTGTGTGTGTGTGTTTACAGGGCAGTCAGAGGTTCAGGCCGTTGCCAGGAAGCACATTCTTTGGCAGCATGCGGTGCTTCTGTCAGACACCACTCAGGAACATGATGTACGGTACTCTGGATGCAGAAAAAGCCTACGTTTTGAGATCCCAACCTCCACCACCGATCCTCCTCCCCTCTGTGACAGCTTCCCCAGCCAATGGGAATGTCCCTCTAGCCTTCTCTCTCTTTCTCTCTCTCTCCTGGCAGTATTCACGTTAAAACCACTGCGTAAACGTCTTGGAGTCCAAGGACAACAGGAACACTGCCTCTTTCTTAAGCTGTGCGTCCGCAAGCGTGTGTGTGTGCTCCTCTTTTCTGTCAGCCACACTGCAGGTTCATCCTCTCAGTGTGGGAAACCAGCAGCCGGCTGTGACAGAAACTGCTAACTTTACACTGACTTTAAAACACCATCTGCCAGTGCTGCACAGAGTGATTTATAATGATGGTTATGATTCTAAATGGAGGCTTTCTAGACTTTAGAAGTGCCAATTTTGTGGAACATCCACTGACAAATGTAACTTATTCACACATTCTTATTCATACTGTGCACTAGAATGACAAAAGGAAAACTCACCCTTAAGCTAAATTTGCTGTGTGCAATTTTGGTGATCTGGCAACGACAGGTTAGCAACAAGAACAAAGATAAACAAGTTCATTTCACGCAACACGTTCTCATCCCACTCTGTCAAATACTGACGCTTTGTATGTCGGCATGAAATGTCAAAGGACTTTGGTGTCACTATTTGACGCCATGGGAATGATGGCACCAGCATGTCTGACCTGTCGTCATGATAACAGTCATAAATACTTGGTTACAGTTGTGGAAGGTTTGGTTCAGTTTAGGCACAAAGACAGGAAGTTAGAGTTAGGCACAAACTTAGGCACTGTTAGGGTTAGGCACTGTTAGGTGGCCTGGTAGCTCAATGGGATAAGCATCAGACTGGGATGCAAAAGGTAGCAGGAAGTCGCTTTGGATAAAAGCGTCTGCCAAGTAAAGTAAAGTAAAGTAAAGTAAAGGTGGTAAGTAGGTACGTGAAATATCAAATGAGCACTTCCTGAAAATGGTCTTGGGGTTAGAGTTGAAATCACCCATAGACTTACTATATAGACTTTTAGCAAAGTTGTACACAGAGTTACCTTGTAAATCCAATATTATCAGAGACTCTCTTAGAGCTAAAAGTCCTGGTTTTCGTCCCATCTCCTAGCAACAGGAAATGCTGTTTTCTTATTAACTTTAAAACCAGAACATGCAAACATTTATTGCTGCTGACGCCACAGCTGCTCTTCATAAAATGGCATCTGACAGCATCCACGGTATGTTACTCTACAGGGAAGTTATTATCACTCCCTATTCACTGCTGTTCCCAGTTTGTTGCTTCCTTGTGGGGAGTGACAAAACCATGACTATACATATATGTGTTAAGGAAAACACACATCAGGACATATATTGTTGACTGACATTGAAACCCTCCATGATCCATATTTACTATCTGACAGTCTTCACTAGTTTTATTGAGACATTTTTATCTTTAACCCTGCAATGTTGTAAGGGTCATATGGGTCACTGTGGATGGCACTGATATGCACATTCAAGTTTTGTGAATATAGTTTTCTACTTTTACATCTAATACAGTTCTTTCTTCTCGTCTCCCATCTGCTTTACCTGAATTGCATTACAATGGGGGGATTTGCCCTTTAATCGTCATATCTAACAACAGGATTCCAGTTAGTTTGTGCAGCCAAAAATGCACAGTCACAGAACAACTCGGGTGGACAGTTGATTCAGTTTGTGTAGATACTACTGTTCTGACTGTACTCTCAGTATGCAGAAGCTCAAACAGTGCTTACCGCTGTTCCTCTAAGTGACATTGCAGACAAAACACTCCTTTGATGCCTACTCACAATTACTCAGCTGATCACAATTCGGTTGACATTTGGTCATAAAAGACTGGCAGCCCAGTGTATGGAGTTACGTTTCTGTGGCGTGATGGTGGGCTACAAGTTCTGGGCTACAAGGTTTTTGATTCATATCAAATCAAGGATGCGAAAGGGGCTTGAAAGCGCTTGTCAATAAAGCACTTGTTATAGCTGCATATGGCAGCCTCTAGTGTCATTGAAATGTAACTGCAGTTTGCATTTACTCACATGTTGCAGCTTTAATAGAGTGTAACTATTTTGCTATAACTGCACAGCATGGCCTTGTCACGCAACTACCTGTTTGTCACTTAATACTGTTAAACAATGAGTTGCATGACTGTGTGCTGGGGGTGTGATTCACATAGGAAACAGCTTGACATTAATATGGATGCCCACACACTCATATTAATCAAGTGTATTTGGAGGCCATAGCACCAGCTCGTTGTACTCATGAGAAGCAGGAATGAAGTGTGGTTTGCCTATATGTGCACATGTGTGCGTATGCACAAGGAGAGGAGAGAGTGAACAGTGGCGAGCAGAGCTCAGAAAGGGCATGTTGTCCCTTGCTAACGTCTGCTGCTCCTCCTCAATCAGACATATCACAGTGATCAGTTTCTGCAGGACTGAAGCACATCTATTAGTCCATCACTGATCTAAGACCAGATTGCTGTGAGAACCTGTTTTTGTTTGCGCAAGAGGCTTGACAAAGGGCAGCAGTAATGAGTTTGTGTTTGTCTGTGGCTAATCAGGAACAGCTTGTCTTTATTCTGTTTCACAGATACTTACATAAAATAAAAACATTCCTCAGTCACTTCTCTGTCCAGTATGAAACATTCTGCAAACTGCCATTTGATGATCACTGGTATAGAGTATACCTGCTTATAATCTGCATGTTAGCATTGTTCAACTGCAGGAACTTTACTGACCTGTAACCTGGAACTTCCCATAACTGTAGGGTACAGGTGCTGAGTTCTTGTTTGCTTTTCCACTGTGCTTGTTATGATAATGCTTGAGAGATGTCAGCTCTTACCTTTAACTGGTCACAGGTGACACTCCCACGAGCACCTACTCCCTCCACCTGAGTACCTGGAACATGATTTAGTACTACCTCCTGAGGGGTGCTGAAATTTAGTTCCCAGTACTCAATACAGAACTTCTAGCATAACTGTAGGCGTAATCTTAATATCTTATCTAATCTTATTATTTCTGGGTCTGATTGTGTTTTAGTGATAGTTTTCTCTGGAACCAACATGCTGGACATGCTGACCTGTCTAACCATCCTCTTCGGGCTTTGCCTCAGTCTTGGCAAAAAAAATGCCTAAGACTCCCAGACCGTCTAATTTAAGGTCTGGAATGATCAACCACATCCTCAGTAGATGTCAGATTATAACCTGCTAGCATGTTAGTCTGTCTCTTCACAACATACTGCACTCTGGTTTATCTCATCATCATATTTTCATCTTCAGGAACTATGCTGGTTGCTTCAGCTATGTGCACACCACTTATCCTTTCTGGCAGGGGTGACTAACCCTGGTCCTCGAGAACCACAGTCCTGCTTGTTTTCCAACTATCCCTGCCATTTACAGCTTCTGATTGGCTAAACACACCTGATCCATGTAATTAGCAGTGGGTGAGGCAGGGATAGTTGGAAAACAAACAGGGCAGTGGCTCTTCAGGACCAGGGTTAGCCATCCCTGCTTCATGGACAACACAAGCGACAGCAGTAAAGAGGGTAAAGGTCAGATCTGATGATCACAGTCAAGAGAGAAACATTGCGGGAACAGAGATCTGGTGAGAGATGAATTGTTCATGTTTACAGCAGACACATTTGTGTAATTCATTTCGTAATTTGTAGCCTCGCGTGTGTTTATTTCTGATGAATGGCAGTTATGTAACTCTGGGTCTTTGGATTTTTTCCTGTGGGATTGCGAGGGCAGCTGCTGATGTCCGTCTCCGAAGAACTTCATGTGTAACCATGCAGCCTGTCTGCCACAGGTCTGTCAGTCAGGCCTTTGTGTGTGTGTGTGTTTATACTTTAAATAAGGGAGCGAGTGACGAATCTGCACAGAATTTCTTGTGATGATTTACAATTCAAGGAACTCCCAAGATTACAAACACAAACACTATTAGGGTTCAAGTAGAAGATGCTGTGCTTCTTTGTGCTTCTCCCCTCTGGACCAAATTGTTTACCTGGTGTGGAATGAGAAGGATGTGTGTGTGTGGGCGAACAGCATAATCCTACCTGTTGCGAAAGGATCTATGTGTGTGTTTGTGTACGCTGTGTCACTCCCTTTCTCTGTGAACTTTGGCTCCTAACCACACTACATGGCCTTTATAGCTTCATCAGGGTGCGTGTGTGTGTTTCCTTGTTGCAGTCACCTGGCAGTGATGCATGCTGGCAGATACACAGGGTGGGAGGATGAAAGGGTTGAGTGAAAACAATGACAGGAGATGAGTGAAAGGAGGAAATGAGGATTTGATGTATTGTTTAAGTTGGTGTGTTTTATTTGCTCTGATCTGATAAAGGGAAGTAAAGTGGTAATAATGTGGGCCAAAAGCTATTGATTTCTCATGGTGTTTTAAACAAGTTATCTATTAAATGATGACTCCTCTGTGCGTTCCTGTGTGTTGTTGTTACTAACCACAGTCACAGTCACTTGAATGTCCGGCCTTTATTACAGACATGTGAAGTAACCGCAGATCCTTGAGTGTTATGTTCTACAGATGTGAACTAACTCAGCTGTCCCACTGTTACTACATGCATGTGAACTAACCTCAGACATTAAACTGTCCCACTGTTACTACATGCATGTGAACTAACCTCAGACATTAAACTGTCCCACCGTTACTACATGCATGTGAACTAACCTCAGACATT
>JAUMHL010000016.1:2004899-2022155 GCA_032362345.1 Sandelia bainsii
CCACCGTTACTACATGCATGTGAACTAACCTCAGACATTTGTCTGTTCCACCGTTACTACATGCATGTGAACTAACCTCAGACATTTGTCTGTTCCACTGTTACTACATAAGTGAACTAATCACAGACGCTGTGATCCTCCATCACAGATATGTGATCCAACCACTGACCTTCAACAATCCTGTTGTTATCACAGAGATGATGTAATCACATAAGCTAAATATTGTGAATAGAAGCCTGGACTTATGGGTAAAAACTTGGAACTAACAGGTGTCAGGTGATCTGGGACGATGACCAATGCAGAATCAGGTTCCTGGTGAACAGGGGGATAGTAAGACACACAAATATCTACACAAAACGGAGTTAGTTGTGACACATGATGATGAATATGTTGTATAGGTGTGTAATTCAGTTAAAATCTCTTAATTCCTCATCTCCAACTCACTTCCTATTGTGCACCAACACCTGTCACACACACTCCCGCCACAGCATGTGAGGGCAAATCACAGGCATGTGCAGTGCCGGCTCTTGGCATAGGCGAACTAGGCGGTCGCCTAGGGCGGCACTTGCTGGAGGGGGCGCAGCTTCAAGCCCTCAAAAAAATGAATAAAATAAAATAAAAAAGTCACGGGTTTTTTATGTTCGTTTTCTAAAGTGTAGTTATTTATTTGGGCTTTGTTCCCTGTATGAACCCTCATGATTCTCTCCACAATAAAGTGAAACGCGATAGTTTGTACTTTTCCAGCCAGTATCCGTCAACAAGCCCCGTTTCCTCGGTTACTGCGCCCGCCCGAGCCGACACGCGCCCCCCCTCTCCCCCGCCCGCACAGACACACACACCTCCACCTGACAGAGCGACAGAGTGACCATGCCCGGGAATAAGTGGGGAAGATATGGAAAAATAAATTAAAAAGTGGGAGAAAGAGAGGCATTAAAAGACTGGATCCGACCTCAAACACATTCTGCAGATTTATCAAGTGTTAAATATGAGCTCATCATGCAGATTTAATACAGCAGATGAACAAACCTGTTATTCAAAGTTTCTATGTCTATCGGGAGATCAGCAACACTGACCACAACTAGATAATAATTTCGTCATGTTGAACATATCAAGTCTCTGTGTGCTGCAGCTGCATGTTTTACTTTTACTGTACAGTAACAGGTACATTTACTCTACATCTGTCCTGGACAGATGCACTCAGAAAATATGGGTTTTATGTTTTATGTTGTCTTGTTTGCACATTCAGCTAATTATTATTAAGTGTAAAAATCGTAAAGAAAAATGGTTGCGGTTAGGAATAACGTTGATTACGGGGCGCCAAACCGTAATCTCGCCTAGGGCACTAACATGGGTCGGGCCGGCTCTGGGCATGTGTTTTATGTTTTGTGTGTGTTTTCACACACACAGTAGTACTACTGTTGTTTGTGAAGTTTGTGCACAGTAACAACTAGTTTGGAGTGCTCACTGACACACACACACACACACACACACACACACACACATGCTTTCTGAAAACAGCCTTTCTCCTTGAATCTCGAGCACCAATAAATGGATTAGAGAGATCTGCTTGTTTTGTCTTCCTGTTGAGTCAGAGCTGGCGTGACGACACATTTCATGGTGTTGCAGCATGAAGTATGGCGCGTGCACACACACACACATACACATACACATACACCAGCACACTTTTTCTTTGTCTCTGTCAGTGGAGCACGAACACAGTAGGCACGTTCCAGCTTTTTCTCTTGTGAGCGTTGTGTGCGTCAGAGCAGAGTGTGTGTTCTTTGTTTCATAGTTCGGTCACGAGATTTTAACAAGAACGACCTTTGGCTTACTCTGACAGGTTTGAGCAAACACAACAACACTGGTCTGACCACTTGCATTCTGGAAAAGGGCTTCGGAGAATGTGGACCAGTGTCTTATTAAGAACATATTCACAACTTTGCAGATTTAGAACGCATTTTTAGAGCAATTTATTATTGTCTTGATGAACTAACATGTAGTACTGATATCTGTCCTGTTGGCTCATTAGAAACTCATGACCACTTAATGACTTTTGGAAAAACTGCGTGTGAGTCATTCAGGGACTGTATATAGTGTAGGCTATAAATGTATTGGAAACGCAAAGTAGAATTTTGTGATCAAGACTGATTCAGCTGTATTCTGGTTTTAAATTTGAATTAAAATATGTATTTATTAAGTGCTAATCAATATATTAAAATAATTTTTGCTTATATTTTACTCTGCCCTCATTAAGTTGGTTTTCAACACTTGTCGTTACAATAAAATACTGGCACAAATGTATATGTGAAACACAAAGGTAACTTAATATTGTATTGTAAAATTGTAATATTGTGTTTTGTAGTTGGTAGATGAAAACCAGCCACAATAACAAATTGCCTTTTTGTTTCAGTATTTTACATAGATATTACGTTACAAACTTATATAGGACAGAGCAAAATTTTAGAAAGATGATTCTAAGATACTGATCATGAGTTACTAAATTCATATTCAGTTCATATTTTTATGACATTTTAAAAGCCACTCTACAAGTTGAGGAGTCTTGATCTCAAAATTCGACTTGTGTGGGGTTGGTATTAGACAAAAAAAGCACTTTGGTTAAGGTTAGAGAAAGATTGTGGTTTTGGTTATTAAACACATTGATTGTGAAGTGTTTTTCGTTGTTAAACCAGAACATAATTGTTCTCTAACCTTAACCATGAACTGTGCGTGCCTCAACCTGCCCAACAAAAAAAGTTAAACAAGGCTATAGTCACAAAACTGCACGTTGTCCTGCAAGATCGGATATGTTGTTGGGAAAGAAAACTGTGTCTTGTAACATTTCATTGATATGTTCCATATTGACATATTTACGACTTGTGGGTATTTTGTTTTAAAAACGCCTGAAAATCCACTGGATGTGGCTAATTCGTGAGGCTGAAGCTTTATATTGTTTGCACAGATGTACTGTAGGTCTGTGGATGACTTACAGAAGAAGCAACTCTTGGAGCAACCTCCTGTTCCAACAGCAGGACGGACAACAGCAAGTAAAACCTGTTTTATTGTTAACATGGACACGGGACTATTTTTTATGACACACTTGGAAAAATTGGGAAGCACTTCTTTAAGTTTTCACCTTAGATTGTAACATTCACGGTCTGGTACTGTCAAACAACCAGATACTTTGTAACACTGTTGTTCAGTTCATGTTGATCTGACCTGTAGAAGTGTTTCCTTCAACGTGGTTTGGTATTGGATGAATTTTATGAAAATTAGACTTGCACAAGCTTCCAATAATGAACTAAATCGCACACAGACACATACCCTGTCCCGCATACACACATCCACGCCTCAACACTATTTCTTTATTACTTTCTACAAGTTCTCTCGAGCACACACACACACACACACACACACAATGTTGACCCAGCATTTAGCTGCCCTACATTTTGCACCGTTTCCTGGACTATTGTATATACCCACTGTTGTGGGTGGCTGGGAGAGCAGCGTGTGGTACTGATGTACCTTTTCTCTACACACACACACAGACACACACACACACACTGTCAACTTTACTCATTTACCCAATAGGCTGACTGGTGTTGTAGCTCACCTGTAGTTTGTGTGTGTGTGTGTGTGTGTGTGTGTGTGTGTGTGTGTAAATAGAGATCTCATTCCATCACAAGGTGAATCTCAGCGGAGGGGGTGGTGGGGGTAAACTACTGTTCAGCCTCATTAGTGAGAAACCTGCTCATCACTCAGGTCACATGTGTGCACTTTCTCTCTCTTTTGCGAACACACTTACACACACTCGTAAAGATCTGACACAACAGTGTGTGTGTGTGTCGTGCTCCCTAATTGGAGACACAGCTCCAGTTCTTTTGCTCTCTCTGTCTCTGAGCAGGTGTATTTCCATTTACTGCCCTGATCCATATACAGTACCTCCAACACACACCGAGACAGATCAGGGCAGTTAGTTAAAGGGGCAGTTCACCCAAAATCACAGTAGAAACTTTGTTCCCCTTTTGTTTGATACACATCTGTGTGATTTGACGAGGTATGGTGATCCCAGCTGTCACGGAGAGAAACAGTTCAAACTGAGAGTTGAGTATCTAGGTTCATATGGAGGATGAAGGGCTATATTTAGAAAGAAATGCTGGATCTAGCTAATGGATGGATGGATGTGGTTTGCAATTTGAAGTTAACAAGCTGCCATTACTGCAGCGGCATTTCTGTTGTAAACCTTCCCAGTAATGCTGTGGTGTATTTTTTTTCATCAGCTACTTAATGAAATGCAATTTGAACCAAAGATCTGTGGGATCTAAATAACTAAACATCATATCCACAGAATTCTAATGCTCCATCTACACACACTGCATTACATTTCCTGGCAGAATAAGAAGTGCATTAGAGTATCAGACTTTAATAGTTTTATATTTTATATTTAAAATAACTACAGTTTTTCATATTTTTAGTTGTAGCTTCACTCTTGTTTACTGAAGGTCCCCAAGACCCACTCTGGAACCCTTGATCAGGTTAGCGGTGAAGTTTTTCCACCTCTCTGCATAGGACTAGCTGTAGAGAGTTCGGTTACGCCTGTCATCTTGTCCACTGGCATATTCAGGACCTGATTCCTGCTTGAAAATGTATGGCTGGATTTCGAAAGTTAACATTTGGAATGATTAAGATTAAGATTAAGTATAACTATGTGAATTTTGAAATCTACAGTTTGTTTATGTAGCCTCTGGAGGCACCAGTGGTGCTTAGTCATTATGTCACTGTATATGTGTGTCTACATCTTCACATTCCCAACAATGTTAAAACCAGGCACAACAACAACGGGAATCTGCACCGTTTCTTGTGGCATCTAAACACTACTGATCTACCACATTTGTACAGCTCGTTGTGATCACTATGGATGAATATTACAATCAATAAGAACTCTAATTATCTAGCATGTGTAGATTCATTAACCTGAATATAAGATGTTAATGTTAGCCTTAAGCTAGCTACGTAGCGTCAACTACGTCCATATGCATTTTGGAGACACTTTTATTCAAAGTTACATTTAAACACACAATGAACAACCTGGGGTTCAGTGTCTTGCTCAAGGACATTTCAGCTGGGAATCAAACCACTGACCCTGTAATTGCTGAGTCCACAGCTGCTCATCGATTATATTGCAGGTAAACAAATCAAACTAATTTTTATCTTTATAAAAGCGTTATTTAGTCTTGTTGGTCATGATAAACCCCTGACAGAAGCAGTTCTTGGTACTAGAATCGGTGCTGCTCTGGAACCAGTTTTCCTGGCTGAGAGTCGGTTATGTGGGACTCTAAAAGGAGGATAGGCAGCTCTCAAACTGGCTTGGAGGAAAAGGGGTCCAGCTGGGGGGCAGGAGCTAAAAAGAACCATTTCAGACAAAGGATCAGAAGAGGTACTGCATAGAAGCTGATCATGGGAAAAAATAAGCAGTTTTCAGAATTGTAAACTATTTCAGTTGAGCTTGAAATTACATAACATGGCCTCTTTAAATAAACAACATTTTGTCCGACAACCACTTAATACATACTGTATATAGAGGATTCAACAGTTTTTCCTTTTCAGTTTGTTTGATTTAATAAGTACAAGAAGACATGTTCAAAACTACAGTAGGTGGTAGTAAGGCTAATGTGAAAACTAATAAAGCAAAGAAGTAAAGAAGCATAGATACCTTGACCTCTGACCTCTGCAGACCATCCCTGACATCAGATGGGGTAAACGGCAAGTGAGAAAATTTCTCTCTCGTTTGTGTGGAGTGTGACAGCGAATGAGTCAGATATCCCACAGGGAGAGCATGTGAACTGTGTCCACTTTCCCACAATGCCCCATGTGTACAGAGAGGAGGAGGTGGTGATGGGGGACGGCGAGAGGGGAGGAAAGCCTGGTCTCTTGGACAGAACCGCTCTTTGCCTCTGGCATCGTCATGGAGACGAGGGCTCTTTTTATAGAGTCCCTTGGCTGCTCTCATTCTCCTGCTGTTTACCATTCACATCATATGGTGGAGGCTAACGGTGTGCAATTTAAAGCACGAAGGAACTTTACATTTTTTCCTCATCTGACTGCGGAGTGGAGATGATGGATGATGTATGTTGTCTTGATGTGTGGCTCAACACTAACACTGCCAGAGTTATCGTGAAATTACCTGGTATTTTATTTTCTCCTGGTATCCCATCTTCCTTTCGTCTTTGCTGGGATCCTGCCCAGCTGCCTTGTGAAAACAGTGCACATGGCACCATACACACACACACACACACACATACATACAATCCAACTCAGTTGACTTTGGGGGCAAAGTGTCTGTGCATACTGGAGTCAAGGAAATGCTGAGAGAAAAACAGAGAGAGGGAGAGTGAAAGTGGAGCTTGGAAGAAAACACACATACACACAGTCACACCTACTTTGCGCACACACATACAAAATCCAAAGTGTGCTCACATGTGGGTGTGTGCTTCCTCCTCTTTACTCACATTTTTTTTGGCCTGTTTCAGTGAGACACGCCCACTTCGTTTTGTACGACAGGACACACAGACACACACACACTGGGAGGGAGAAGAGTGTGTAACTCTGTCACTGTCAGGAACTACCACTTCAAATGAAAACAGGACGAAGGAACACCAGATGGAGGATAAAATGATAATGTTCTGATGAACTGGAGATCTGGTCAAATTCTGAAGAAAAGGAATGTTTTTGCTCGTAAATGTTGCTGGGTGGACGCGAGAGGGGACGGACGCACGTACAAACTCACCTACCCTGGTACATGACACAGTGAGTGAATCGCGCTACAGGAATAACTTGTTGTTTTATGTGTTTATAAAGAGCAGATCTGATGCTGGTAATGGCCCGGCTTTTGGCTTGTTTACAGGAGTGCAGTTGAGAGTGTGTGAGTGGGTGGGTGTGTGTGGGTGAGTGTTCATGCTCTACTCGCTGGAGTCTGTTTACCTGCTTTCCCACATGAACTCAAACAGAAGTAACGGGATCCGCTTGGTCTCTCTTTAACCCCTCCTGCCAGAAACGATTACCCTGTTACGCGTCTCAATAATGCTGTGCTGTCGTCAGACAACTGCCATGTAGACTACACAGAGAGAGAGAGACATGTCAGACAGGCGGGAGAGAGAGTGTGTGTGGGTTGAGAGGTGAAAGTCTGGGAGTACTGACAAGATGCCAAACACCGGTAGGGATTGGAACATCACACAGTGTTTCTTTCTGCTAAGAAATTAAGCTACAAGGCAGGAGGCAGGTTAACATCTATTGGCTGTAACAGTCTTATAATAATAGTGATTGATACTTTATTAATCCCCTTGCAGGAATTCTTTGTGGACAGGCTGCCCCTTTGAGGCACCAAGGGTTTGAGGGTCAGTGTCTGAAACTGGGAAGTGAACCACCAACGTTGGGATTCGTAGACTACTGCCGACTGTCCTACCAACTGCGCCACGGCCGCGCACACAGCAGACCTCATCCACACAGCAGACAGCAGTCCACCCCACGTGATGACACACACGTACAGAGGTGTCCGATTGGATGAGATGACAGGCCAAAACTGATTTATTGTCCAATAAATCGCAGTAAAGTTGCATAATAGTGCTACTTGTTTTATGGCTGGTGTGGTTCTACAGTTTTATTGCTACCTTAGGTTTTTAGGTTAGATATTTACCATGTTCAGCCAAGCTTGTCAGTATCCTAGAATTTGCTAATGAACATTAGCTGTAGTACAACTGAAGCTGATGGCTCATACTGTGAGGGACATGCATGTGTGTAGTGGTTGTCGTGGCAATCCATTCACTAGTTGGTGCTAAGCAGTGCGTCGCCAAAGTGCATCCCATGTATGCATCAAGCAAACATGGGAATATATGGCTGGTTAAATGGTGAAATGGTTCTGCTAGTGACACTTGAGGAAAAGTCAAGAATTATTAAAGTCAGTAGTATTCATCATCTGGGGACTATGTACATTTGCTCTAACTTTTAGTTAGATCTCAATTCAATCGAGAATCGATTGCATTGAGAAAGCCCGCTGGAATGGAGGGCGAAACGTATTCAAGGAACTAAAACAAGTCCAGTTGCCACTGAATAACCTTTTTCGGGATAATCATGACCTGGAAAATCGTCACAGACAGTACAGTATGTCAATTTCATGTTGATGGAGCCATAATTGTAACACATTGTCAGTACCAAAATGTTTCGACCTAACAAGAAGGAAGTCCAGTTGCCATGGCTCAACTTCCAGTTAGCCTCACCAGAATCACTGAGAATCTTCACCAACATGTTGCTAGTAAGAAACACATTGTACATAAGTTAGCTATGGAGACCTTAACTTCGTGGGGAAAAGGTAGTTGTTGAATTGTTTGAATTTGTTTTATGAAGCAGAAACCCTGAATATCTACACTGGATCTTGTGCTTATGCATCAAGTATACATGGGAATGTTTGACGTGGATAAATGGTAAAGTGCCAATGGCACTCAAGGAAAAGTCAGGAATCCCTAAAGTCAGTAGAGTTCATCCTCTATTCGTTATTTATACCAAACTATTCAGTAGCTGTTAAGATATTTTCGTCTCAAACAGAGTACTGGAATAACTAACCAACTGGCAGACATCTCAAACCAGACTAAACCAGTCACTACTCCCTCTGCTGTATGGCATACTTTGTCTTAGTATATTCCTCCACATTTCAGGATCATGCTCAGGGCTAGATTTTACAGGGCTACATGTCCCGTATGTCAAGGTAATTTAAATTCTAACACCACTGTTACATGGCGTTACATGTTATGTAAATACTTCACATACTCTATGTATGTGTACAGGTGACTATTTTTCTACCAGTCACTTGACTACACATTTTATTGACACAAACTTTCGCATCAAACTCAACAAATACAATAAGTCTGACAACTTCCGGTTAATTTATAGTTAACGACTTTATGTGACTTTAGTTATCAGATTGAAACGTCAAGTGAAGCACTGATATTATCTTTTCTTTTACTAATAGCTCATCCCTGATGTATTTGCTTAACTGCCCATCCCTAATTCCCTTCCTGTACCTGCTCAGCCTGTCCAGACTAAGAGATCGAAGCAAAAAAACATGTTTTCACAGCAACCTATGACACCCGACTTTGAATACGCATCTGAGGAGTCCCCTCAGAAGTGGTCTAGAACTGTGACGTGCACCTGACTTACATCATTTCCTGCCAGGCTGGGAGCTGGCAGCAACCACGCCAAGCACTTTGTTTGACTTGGAAGTAGTGGCAAAGAGCCTGGGTCACAGCGGGGTGTGTTTATGTGCTGTGGCAGGCATTAGTGTGCTGTGAGAGAGCCTCTGACTCTGCAGCTCTCAGTGGAAGCACAAACGCCACTAAGGAGCATGAGCGCTGATCTCATCGTGTTGTTTGATGTGTGTGGTCACAGTGATGATTTGGATCAAAATATCTTTAAATTCTTGGTCTCTGTAAAGTACAACCTGTTCCAACAACTTGATTCTTGCCCATATTTTTAAAAAGTCCTGTTATGCTTGTTTACAGCCATTCCCACAGGGATGCTAAGGGGCAGCTAGGACCATCCTTAACAACACATGGGGTTATTCTGCAGTCATACAGCAATAGGAAATGTATTGGTCCACTTTGGCAAAAAACAGGCAGACCAGGAAATAATGTGGGCAGGGTTCTGTGAGTGTGTGCTGCTGGATCTAATTGCGTTGATGTCACTCTTCTGCCTACTAGAGTGCATTTGCAGCTCAAACTTGCAGAGCAAACCTTGCACTTAGGCAAGATCAAGGTCAGATTACATTCTCACCACAAACTGCTCCAGAATTTGTTTGTGACCAGACCAAGAGAACTTCCCCTATAGGGTTTCATTACGGGTTTTTGGTATGCAACCTGCACAAAAGATTTGGCCAATGGAGGAAACAAACCTATTTAACTGCACTAAACAAAGTAGTTAGGGTTAGGATCTCCTTAATTTCTGTGATACGTTTTTGAGTTTTGGACCAAATAAGCAGCCTTGCAGAATTGGTGTCTGCCACATGTGTGGAGAAGTAAGGACAAACACTCAAAGGTGAGTTATTGTAAGCACAAGAACTCGATAACAAAACCGTTGTGCCTCACGGTGAGGGAGGAAAGTCCAAAAACTCAAATAAAAAGGCCAGGAGTCTGAAACAGAAACTCATCCAGGGAACTTCAAACATAAAAACCATCTTCATCAAATCCAGAGAGTCCGAAGAGTGATCAGAAGTTCAGTAGAGCCAAACAGTAGCTGGTGTCAGGAGACTTCAGGTGAACAACAGGTTTCTCCTAGTAAAAGAAGTCAGAGCAGGCAAATGGGCAGAAAAGGCAAAAACAGACTGAGAGCTGGCTGGAGAGTTACCACTTAGTGAAGGCAACAAATTTGGCCAAAAGTAAGAGCATTCAATGCTGAAGAGGAGTGAGGGAAAACTAAACAGTACTATTTTCTCAACACCCCAGTGGCAGCCTCAAAACATTCCTTACACTTATGACTGGCTTCATTTGCTTTCAAAATTTCTTTTGCTCTAACTAATGTGTCTCAGCATGCCGTCAGTTATTGACTGATGCATTACTGTTTGTACTGTTTGCTTTGTGTTTGCTCAGGAGTTCTTTTATATTTCCAGTTGGAGATCACTGAGCTGAAATGTGTTTTTCTTGGATTTATATTCCTGACAGTGGGTTGTTCTGCTCATTCATAAAAAAGGTTGGACTGCTTTATTCTTTCTCCAGTCAGATTTAGTATCTAACAGATAAAATATAAAGGCTGTTCTTGAAAACACAGAAGTGCTTCCAAATACTCAGTGGCTGATTGAGGATGTTAATTATTAATGAATATATTCCAAATACCGACATGTAGGCGTGTGGAGGCCTCTGAGTCCTGACCGGTATGGCTGGAGAATATTGAGCTCCTGCTTGATCATCAGTTGTTGGAAAGCAGACAGATCTGGCAATTCGAATCACTCTAAAACACTAAAATCTAGATAGGGTTAGGTAACAATTCTTCTTGACAACACATCTTTTGTGTTATGTGTAGAATTGTTCTTCTATGAATACTGACTAACAGTAACATCAAATCAAACTGGTGCTGGTGGTGCCCTTTTATGGGAGAGACACACCAAGCTGACATCAAAGAATTAGTGATGATGAAGGCAGAGTGTTGCATCACCTCACGTTGCCTTCAAATGGGCCAGAAAGTGGCACTTGTGCACACCACAGTGACTACAGTCAATGGCCAACTAGCACCTATGTTCTGCTTCTGTGTGTGAAAAGAAGTACCAGCAGGTGGCAGTAGTCTGTAGTCATCATTCAATAAGGGAAAGCCGAAGACCTCGGACTGAGGATACAAACCACAAAAAAGCAGCACTTGTTCACCGTTTTCACACCACTCTCGAGCATAGTTTCATTTTCTTCATGTCACATGTCATTGTAAAAATATTCTTGTACTAGAATGTCGACTACCGTTTTTTGCTTTTGTCACTTCTGTTTCTCTTCTCGTGCACTGATTTGCTAAACTCAACAGCCAATCAGAGTGGTGTCTCTCAAGGACAAGGGCTCAAGGACTTCAATAAGTGGAACTGGCTGAAAAGATGCAGATAGGGGTCCAACTAATGCCAATGACGTGGAATGCAGCACATCTCGATAGATGCTAATCAATACCCCAACAATGGCCAATTGGTGTCACAGCCCTTGGGGACAGTACTTAACTTGGTGTGTTTTAACTATAAGCATGTTGCCCAGATGCTCGCATATGGTTTCTAAAAAGTAAATTCCAGTTTTGTACAACCTGGGAATTATTTTTATTGTCACAATTGTGACGTCTGGGAATGAGCCAACATGAATAAAAAGAAGTTTGACAAGAAACACAAGCAGTGAGTTGGTCAGACAGGTTGCAAACATACCTGCACATTACGCAAACCATCTGGTCAAGAGAAAACTAAAGTAAACTGTGAAATTACTATCAAAACTTCTAATCGTCTGTCTGTCTTTGACCTGTAGCACTTGCTAATGACATCTCAGATGAGCTCACACTAGCTTCACCTCCACTCAAAGTTAAGCTTCATTGCCCAGTCTGACATTTGTATTTATTGCACCATGTTCTCAGATTAATTTGAAAACAATGTTAATATAACCAAGAGAAACTATGTACAACAAATACAAAGTAACAAATATCAAAAAACATTTATTACGTTGATAATCCCCAAAAAGTACAGGAAATTAATCCAATGTGTGAAAACATGACATCTGCAGCCAGCAGTTCCTCATGCGTGAAAAACAAACCAAAACAAGTCTCAGCAGTCTGGGCTGATGCAAATTAGAAGGCTGATTCTCTATTTGATCTGCACTTGTATGAACACTAAAAAAGGACCAATGATACCTTTCTAATGTCCATGTTATGTAACTTGTTTACAAGGGATGGTTGAGTTGGAAAATTGGAAAATTTAAATACAAAGTTCCTCTGGTGCTTTTGAATATAAACATTAACACACTCACAGATCAGATTCTCTGTAAAAGAGATGCTGAATGTTGAACTGCTGCCAACCAATTCTGAAAGAAGGTTTCATTTGCACAGAGACTGTTTACCCTTTGCCAGCAGACCCTGACGTGAATCTTTCACTCGCAGTCAGCCCGCCTACACTTTCTAACAAAACACCCACATGACTGCATCACAATCAAATATCAGGGTGTCTATTTGAAATCAAGGGATATCTGGCTTTCAATGAGGAGGTTTTTTTTCACACTGATGAAGTTTCAACAGACAGGAGATTCCAGGAATGTAAAGGCTCTGACTGTAACGCGCCACTCATTTTGGGAAGCTGACGTGGCGTGGCGCCAAAAGGGAAGCAGAGGGGAAGTTAGAGATTTACATGTTGGCTTGTGGTTTGTCGCTGTGTGTTAGTGCTGACTAACTCTGTGTGCGTGTGTGTGTGTTCACTATAAATACATTGATCGCATGGTTGCTGTGTGTGTCTGCCCAGCAGCAAGACCAGAGTGTACAAGTTATGTGACGAGGTTATTTTGGCACCACGTTGCTGTTAGAGGCTATTATTTGTCATTCAAGTGTGTGTGTAAGAGAGAGAGGAAGAGAGACTGTGTTCTGACTCACTGCTTTGTGGGTCTTAGGAGGGTCAGACACAAAAACAACTCCCGAAAGGTCCTGATGGTGTTTTAAGTGTGTATATGTGTTTGAGCGGATAAGTGGCAGGGGGAATGAGTAGGTGCTGTTACTGGAAGAGAAATGACTAAATATCTTGTTTTACTGTAAGTGGTTGATGTGTCAAGATTATGTCATGGCCTATTTCCCTTATACACACACACACACACACACACACACACACACACACACACACAATCTCTCTGTATCTTGTGCTCCCACTTTTAAACCCTGAAAGCAGCATCCTCTTAACTTTGATACTGTATCAGGCCAGATTCCGACTTAAGTGACTCAGATTGTTGTCATGACGACCTACCGATCCAACCCCACCTCTTGTCCAGGGTGACCCCACATCACACCATCCCATCCATCTAACCCCGACAAGACCTGTTTCACAGTTAACTTCGGATCATCATGCGACTACATGCTGCTATTTTCTGCTATTTTTACCCCGGCTTCAAACTGGCCTGTTAAGATTGTTTATCTCTGTCCAGGGAGGAAGACGGCCTCCCGACAGCCTCCTCCGAAGTTGTGATCCATTCCCGGAACTGAGCCCAAACAAAGCCAGATGTTTGAAATTCTCCAGAAGGAGAGGTTTTTGTTTTGTCCTCTCTCTTTTCCAGGATGGAAGAGGAGGGGGAGGAGAAACACGTCATTCTTGCTTGTGTTCCGGAAACGCAGGGACTGTTGAGGTTTATTCTGTGATGTGGTCTTTATTTTTCAGGGGAAAATTGAAGGTCTGTGGGTACTGTGGTGCTTACTCAATGGATATTACTTTGAGTCTTTTCAATTATGCCAGTAATGTAGATTGCACCTCTGTTATCCATTCTTCTTGCAGATGTGTGTAGAGTGGTATTTTATGGGCCCACTGATTTCTTGGTGGTTCCTCAAATTTTTCATCTGCCCAGCATGAACTGTAATACTTCCTCTGACCTTTTTACTTCTACACCAGACATTGCACAACATAATTAACGGATAGCCAATGGGCAACTTTTCAACCTGGCTGGAATGTGTTTGCTGGCACTTGGTGCCAAACGCATCTCAGATGGTGTGATATTAGATAGCTGATCTGATAAACTCTAGGAGAAGTGACTATATGTTTCTGGGGATAAATATCACTGCAGCCTAGAACCCTCATGTCTACATCAAGTCTCCACACAGATGTCCAAAGTTGACACATTCCTCCAGATCATGATCTATCTAGAAAGATTCTGCAGGTTGTTTACTCTAAAGCAAAAGATCTTTCACCTATCTTCAGAAGTGAAAGATCTTCAGGAATCTAAAGGCAAATTCCTGCTTTCCGCTTGGGCTCTGACAAACTTGAACTTCCATGCGCGTTGCGGATGTGTACACAGACAAATTCCACATGTGCACACTACAAAACACGATGGCAAAATTTTTTGGGCTGCAGCTGGATGATCTGTACAGAGTCTGCCTCGACCCTGACCAACTTGGGCAGTGTTTCCCACACATACACTTCACTCTCACTGTTGGGAGATGACAAAATTTACTTCCTGGATACCGTACCAGACACACAGATGAAAAAGGCATGAATTGACCTTAAAGCCTTTGACTCAGCACTTGTAGATATAGTCAAAGAGTTTGAATGAATTCTAACAAATCTCTTGACCTTGACACTGGCAGCATCAAAGTAGACATGTGTACAGTACAGTGGCAGATTGCTGTGACAGTGTTGGACTGGTGTAGAGCCGGAAAACATGTCTGGTGGATGCTCGGGGTAAAGGCACATATGGAGTCTTCTTATGAATAACAGCACACACTGACACAGTCTGGTACGCTACTGTAAATCTGAAGCCTTTATTCAGCTTAATCAGAATTTATGTTTCATCCATCATTGCACGGTTTCTTAACAGAGCTTTGTTACATTATGCTCTCCTTCCTGTGAAGCAGCAGAAGGAAACAGCACTGTTGTCCAGGAATGACATTTAACAAACAGGCTGCCTTACACGCTGAGCTGTCATCACATCACATCCATGTCTTCTGGGAGTGTCTTTGTGGCAGCAGTTAATTATAAGCTACGCTAGCTTTGAAACCATGCAATGAAATATGAGTTTGGAAAATCTTTTCATGGCATAAAATATAGAGTCGACAAAGCCCACAGCAAACTGTAAAATACACTGTAAATCTGCTTCTTACATTACTGCCTGTGCAGTATCTTTGTCAGCTGTGTGTCAGCTGGATGTAACATCAGTGTTGAATGATATGGCGTCCTTGCTGACTTTAAGTGTCATCATGCTCCTTAACCACAACTGATGCTCTCCGCTACTACCTCCTTTTGGGTTTTCACTCTGCATAGCCACCACCTGTTCGCACTATTGACACATTAACGCACACAGGAACCTGAAGCTATTCAGGCTACTTTAATACGAGCCGATTTATGGTGATGTCACAGACGAGAGAAGCAGTGGTGATCGGCCCCTGCCTGACATTCATCCATGAATCCAGATGTAGGATAATGATAATAAATGGTTTAATAGACAGTGGGATAACAAAATGTGCCTGAGACAAATTATGCCAAGACACGAGTCATTACGTCTGACTGAATGCTTCAGAGGGTTTGTCATGTTTCATTTGGTCTTGGAGGAATTTTGGGTTTTCATTTGACAATACAGAGTGCACAGATGCCATTATAACAAGGGTCAAGACATTCTAAAGTCAAATGGGATCAGAAACAAACAGGAAACAATTTTGACATAAATTGGAAGCATGATACAGTTTTACATAGTTTGTTTCTTTTAGTATATTAAAGCATTGCATTAGCCTGATTCATAGCCTGTGCTTCAATGTCAAACTTACAGTATTAAACAAATGATTGCTACTCGGCAATATTTGGTTCACCTTGGAAGAACAAAGTAAAAAGACAGACATTTTTGTGACTGCAGAATCTAACTCTTAAACTGGTTTATGTCTTACATCTGGGCACATTATAGGCACATTAAGATGAAGAACATATTAATCAAGGTTACCAGAGTCACTGTTTTGGCTTTTTAACCCAAGAAGAACATGATGATGTTAAACTTTTTACTCTATGACCCTGTGTTGTGTTGGGTGTTTGCGTTGAATGTAAATAGCACCATTGCCAGTTAATGTATAACGTATACTGTTGCTTTTGTTATTGAGAGTTCTATCATTTAGTGAAAGAGCTCATTGTTTCAAAGAGCAAGAACAGAATAATTTGAGTGTTTGCACCTTACACATACACACACACACGCGCTGATATGAGCAAGCACACACCCTCCCCCACTGTGGCTGGCTTCCCAATGATCTTCTTTTCTCTCTCCTGTTTCCACTCACCCCAACCGGTCGAGGCAGATGACCGCCCACCCTGAGCCTGGTTCTGCTGGAGGTTTCTTCTGTTAAAGGGAGTTTTTCCTCTCCACTGTCTCCTAGTGCTGCTCAAGTGGGATTTGTTGTGTTTTCTATATAATTTATAGTTGTATTGTTATATTGGTAAGGTACTTAAATCGTACGCTGTGAAGTGCCTGGAGATGACTCCTGTGGTGATGTGGGGCTATAAAAATAATTGAATTGAATTGAATTTGTTTACTACAAAATCCTCCTTGTGGATTTTGCTGTCATTTCGTAGGCTAAGGTGTGTGACGATGTGCCCTGTGGCAGGTGGTCCATGCAGTGGTGCTGCAGTGTGACTAATAGTTGATTGTACTGTAAACTGTTTGATTAATGCAGCTTCTCTCTCCCTTCCATTCGTGTTTACATCCACCCCTTCCTCAAGGTTAACTACTGTACAGTGCAGATGAAAATTGTTGTTTCTGTGCTACCAAGACAAATATATTCGTGACTCAACTAATGGGCTTGTTATAAAAGAAACACAGTTATCAGTGCAAAGTTGCATCATCATTTAAGATCATTTATTTCTCTCCACTTCCAGGCATGGCTGCCATCAGCGTGGACAGCCAGACAGACGGAGCAACATGGAAGATGACATAACTGTGGAAGCCAGAGCCTGCCATTCATGCCAGTGAAGTATGTGCGTGTGTGTGTGTGTGTGTGTGTGTGTGTGCGTGGGGGGGGGGGGGGGTGTCTCTGCGTGCCACT
>JAUMHL010000016.1:2032141-2050842 GCA_032362345.1 Sandelia bainsii
TAGTGCATTTTAGGTTCATCCTGAAATTTCACCCGAAAGCCGAATATCCCTAACTTTTTGTGAGTAGTGTATATAATATATACAATATTCCAGGTTAAAAAATAGTTGCTACACTGGCACCTTCTTCTGTTTGGTAACCAACAAAAATAGGGAACTATTACATGCACATATAGGATAACTCAACTATCCTCACAGACAATACCAGAGATCTTCAAGTGAGCTAACCGCTAACAAACCAAGCTGTCACTGCAGAGGAAAACTGTGATGAACAAGTGTCTTTACTTTGTTTGATATTCATGTTTTTTTTTTCTCTAAAACTAAAAGAAAATAAAGTGTTTGTCTGAATTTTTCATGCGCATGAGCAAAGTTGAAATACTGCATGCAAGCTCTACAATTTTAGTCTCCACTACTTTCAGTGGCTTATGATATGCATGCAAAATGTGACTTTGGTATACATACTAGTATTGCACATATTTTGAAACTGAAAATCCATAAGACTGGGTTGAATATCCTTTTGGTGGAAATCTTTAATGTACAGTATGTTTGTATTTTCGCCCTCTCCACAGAAGCATACTTTATCCCCATAGGGGAGAACCAGATGTTTTTATCCAGGCTTCTTCTGATTGGTCCAGTCTGAGAGAAGACTGACTTCCAAATATAGTCTACTTTTATTGTCTTTTGCTTTTGGCACCTATTTATTGCTCTATACTTGTCCTTAATGCTTATTCTATGTTGCACTGTGGTCGATTAGGAACACTTGATTCCTATTATTCCAGACTGACCGCATATTTGTGATGTGCAGAGGCACAAAGCTTATGAACCAAACCCATGTGACCTGATGACAGCAAACGTATGTATAAACTCCAAGTGTGCCAAGAGAGCCAGGAAATATATGTTACTGCCTAAATGCCTAAAATTTATGACTTCCTCCTGGAAGTCCAAAGGAATTCATGGAGCATATGTTTAACATAAAAACTGTATGGAATAAATGGAAATGGGAAATAGATAGACCTTACTATCATGCAAAAAATGAGCTGATGGAGGCACAGTATTACATACCTACCTTGGATACTACATGTGCTTGGCTTGCTACTCTGTATGTTGGGCCCATGACACTGAGAATGCTAAACAGCGCACAGTGAGCAATTCTGCCTTAGTCACCATATAACAAACCAAACACTATTCACTCCCTCTGGACCACACCAGCTCCACACTGCATTACTCTCTCACCACTACAACAAGGCCCCAGTTTTTTCTATACCTGTTTTAATCTAATTTTATGTTACCAGTGTCAGGCAAAAGGAGACAAATCATAACCTCTTTGGTATTCCATACAGCTGCTACAGCTAACATCATGAAAAGTGGTCCTCTAGCTAATGTGTGCATTCAGAAGAACTCTGTTGTTTGTAACGCCATGCAGACAGGCTAGAATAATGGGAGGAGAATTTAGCAGAATTTGACAAAATGAGAACTGGCATTAGATTTGTGGAAGATACCTTTAAGACTCCTGGGCATCGCAGCCTTGTCAAGAAAAATTGCAAGAACAGGTAACGTCCTGCGCAGAACCGAGCACAATGTGTGTAATAAGTTGCAAAAAGAAAAACTACCCTTGTTTTATATTTTATCTTATAAAATAAAATCTGGAGTTGGTGTAATAATTTAATCTGCAGCATCTTAACATTTAATTTCATGACAATCTTTTCATGTTAAACAGTCTGTGCTGTGATGTGTGAATATCTTTGTTGGAAGGGCATCACTGTAGAGCAAATCATCACCTGAAATAGATGGGTTTAGAATCCATGGTTAGATAATTTTTCAAGTCTTAGTATTAATTTATTTGAATTTGTCAGACTGACATAGATAATCAAACGGACATGACTACAGGGGGTCATCTAGTGTGAGTCCAGCCTAATTGAGATGGTAAAGCAGCCTCTGGAGGGTCTCTGCTTTTTGCCAACATGACAAAACTAGTTATGTGACGCAAGAACCTTTATTTAATTTTTTGAAGGCAAGTTACAGTTAATTTTCAACTTTCATTAAAACAACAAATCACACAGCATATAAGAATCATGACAATTCCAGTATCCAGCATGCAGTCGTTTACTCATCATTTTCACAGCTGATGATGGACGCAGGTGGTTGAGAGGTCTGACGCCCCGGACAGTAGAGTCAAGTGTTCACTGAAGAGATTTTGTCCAAAAGAAGAAAAATGAAAACAAGTAAAAACTGCATTTGGCTAAATCTCCCCAGTCAAAACTGCACTCTTGTATTTTGGTTTCATCAGTTGATGTGGTTGAGATGAAGACGTCAAAACATTCACAATTACTTTCAGGAAAGATGAAGCAGTCGGTCAGATACAATACATTTCCATTTCACATAACTTTTACTCCACTACATTCATTTTAAAATCATTAGTTACTAGTTACTTTTTGCAGGATTTGATTCTTATAAAAATCATTGTATATTAATAAATATATGTATAAATATAAGGTGGTACTGACTGCTGTTGTTCCACAGTCTGTAAATAACAACACATTTTAGTCAGAATTTTCACCTTTGAGAATTTGTCAAACACATCTGGATTAAACTTCTACATTTATGTTTTCACCAGCAGCAAATTCTACATTGTACTTTTACTTTTGGACTTTAAGTAAAGTTTAGTGCATGTACTTAGGTACTTTTATTTGAGTAGAAAAATTAAAGGCTACTTCTAATTGTAGTGGAGTATTTTTGTTATTTTCTGGGAAAGCACTTTTGCTTGAGTATTGAGGTTGTGTACTTTACACACCTCTGCATCCACGCTATTCTCATCAACGCCATAACTCAGAAAAGTCTAAGCAAATAATGGCACAACAGCCATACAAGGATATAGTTCCGAAGTTCAAAGTGTATTTTCAACTAAACTCTGCATTAATCTACACTGTAAAAAATGTAGAACTTCAAAATAAAATCAAAAACTCACACATCTATGTTATGGATGCCATACTTTTTATTGTGCTGAATAAAACAGTGAATATCTATAACGACTTTATTTAGCAAGCAAGTAAAATCTGTAGTGAAATCAGAGACAGTAATACTATGTGGATAGACAAAGCAAAGTTAGATACTGACGAGGACATTTGAAATGATACAGAAGGAGCAACGCTGAGGGAGAGCTGGGAAATCTCTCCACTTCCCTCACAGCTAACTACATAATATTGCATAAGGTAGGAGAATTCCTTTTCAAAGGGTAAATTTCCAGTCTTACCTAATGGTGACTGAGAGGCAGAGAAAACAGTCTTATAAAATTTATCCCCCACAAAAATAAACTATATATATATATTTATAACATTTTCAGATGTTCTCCATATGCTCTTGGACACCTGAATTTTAAACAGTATTTAAGTTTGATAACGAGGTAAAAGAAGGCCTTTCTGGAGGTAGTGATGTGTATTAGATTGTACTAGAACATGATACCATGAAGAAAAAAAGATCAACTTCATTAAGTCTCCCAGAGCTGAAAGCTCATTAACAGTGGCTTCTACAATCATTCCACCCAACAGCGAGGTAACATCACCTCCAACATTAGCTGATGTTTTATACTCTGCTGAACTCAAGTCTACGTCACTGAAGGAAGTGACAAACTTAAAAGGCTCAAAGCTGGGAGTTTGTTGAGCTCTATAAGATCCCATTTACAATCAGTATTATCACGTGATCTCTATCTGGCTGCATTATTTTGATCCAATTGCATTCTAGTGGCAGTGCATTCGGCATTTATAAAAGAGGACCTCAACACTAACTTATAGTTTTTGTGGCACATGATGTTAATATAAGTGATTTTTCCAACAAAACACATAATGTTTGTAAACTGCATTTTCGCTGCTTGTATTTGAAAATCAGTTGTTATTGGTCTTTATAAATATGTTGGTTAATTTATTATTGGTGGATTTTGGAAGGAGGCAAAAAGGGAAGTGGTAAGGTTGGGGTTAACTCCAACCAATGAGAAGATCACCAACGAGAAAACGTGCGCTAGCGTGACACAGAGTTCAGTAATCAAGATCGTGGGGGTTTCGCACCACCTTACGCATGAAGCGTGCAGCAGGCCTCACTCTGTTCCAGCAGCAGTAACTCCTCACAGCTGGTTAGCGCTAAGCTGCAGTACATACTACACGGAACAGTGCGCCGTCAGTCTACTCTGTACCCCTAACCCTCTGCATCACTCACTACATCACCATGAGCCCACACAGCCCACACTCTCTCATTTGTCTGTTGCTTGGAGAGTTTTCTGTAGAATTTGAGGTAGTAGTTACCCTTTAATCTTCTTTGCTTAACTACATAGATACAGATCCCGTGATAATAACGCATCATGGGGCATGTCTGGCTGATGGATGGTACGATGTTTAATAATGAATGTTGAAGCCCACCTGTTTCAAAGCAATTTGTTCAAAGCTACTGATCAGCCTGCTTCAACAGGTCCACACAGTTTAAACAGGACTTCCAAGTACATTAAACAGCAATTTGTGAATCACTCTATTCAGATTTGCTGGATTATTAGAAACAACATAACCTGCACTGTGTCTGGATACGTTAGTTACTAAAGCCAATAGAAATGTTTCTATTAACTTGTCATTATGCAACATGCTGGTTGTGGTGAATAAACACAGACTGCAAAAAACAAGGGTCAAAGTACAGGGGTCAAATTTGGATACAGCATGGTTACAATTTGCATTGCATCCAGTTTGAAGGCACCTTTATGGTCCAAACCACTGTGCAGATTGTTGCTTAGCGAGAGTTGACCCAAGACTCTGTTGAAATTATAGTTGCCGCATTTCTAGAGTGTGTGTTGCTGATAAAGGCAGGTTGACAGAATCAATGTAGCTCCTCTGAGGTTCTACCTCTGGCCCAGGTCATAATACCATGTTAACTTTTCAAAGGCTGCCATGGTGAGAGGTGAAAGATGGTCTAATCTATCACTAAGTGAAAAGCGATTCCATATACATCTAGTTTAACAATATAACAAGAAAAGAAAGTCACATTTGTGTGAAGTAAAAATAGCTAATCAAGTACAGTATATTGATATCTACTAATTAAAAACAAGAAAACATATTCATGAATGTAATATACAAAATCCAAACATATCTGTTTCAAAACCTGCAAGTCACTTTGAAGGTGACAATCCAAATGTACTGAGAAGTTCTGAAGTTTGAATGATCTGATACAATACTTTAAATAAAAAGCTTCTGCAGTCCTGATATAGATCATATCATACGTCATTGTAACACATATTGAAAGTAAGAGTGGAGGTAGGTATTTGTCAATCGATTAGTCCATTTTTACCAGGCTGTTTGAGGTCTGTACATATATATAGGTAGTACATAACTCGAGAAAAACAACTATTCAAAGCAAAAAAGCAAAAAAAACAAAAAACATTTGTAGTTATTGTATATCATGTAGTGTCACACATACATTTGATCCTTATTTAACCATTGTGTAATTCAGTACAAAATACAGTCGCTGCAGAAAGTATTTATCCCCCTTCAGTTTTTGCATGTTTTACTGTGTTCTAAATTCAGTTTATAAAAGCAGAAAATTGCATTCAGTAATCCATAATGATAAAATAGCCATGTTATGGCATGCCACATTGTGGTGAGGTGCATTCTCTTTGCTTTAATTATCCATGAGAAGTGTCTGAAAATTAATGCAGTCCACCAATCAAACAGAATTGAATGGACATTATGTGGCGCAATTTACAATTCATGTCAGGACAGAAGCCACGTCATAAAGTCCAAGGATTGTCAAGGACGAGTCAAGTACAGTAAAAGTATAAAACCATTTGTAAAGCTTTGAGTGCTCCCAGGAGCACAGTGGCCTCGAAAACTAATAAATGGAAGAAGTCTAAAGCCACTCTTCTTAGAGTTGCCCACTAGGCCAAACTGAGTAACTGGACAAGGGCCTTGATCAGGGAGGTGACCAAGAACCCAACGGTCACTCCAACAGACTTTAGGAAGTCCTCTGCAGATATGGAAGAACCTGCTGGAAACACGAAGATCTCCATCAATCAGGACTTTTTGGTAGAGTGGTTAGATGGTAGCCACAGCCTGCTTTGAGTTCTCTGGTCTGACAAGACAAAAATCGACCCCTTTGGAAAGAACTCCAAGCATTATGTCTGGAAGGCACTACACATCACCTGCTAATACCATCCCTGAAGAGGATCTGTCAGGAAGAATGAGATACATTGCCTAAATCAGTGTTCTATGTACCCGGGTGAGAGGAGCTTGTAGAGACTTACACAGGGAGATTCAAATTCTGCCAGCGTCTACAAAGTACTGAACTATGGGTGTGAATACTTTTGTAAAAGAGATATTTCATTTTTTTAATGTAAAATTTCAAAAAAACACTTTTTACTTTGTCATTTTGGGTTAACCTGTTGTGTGTAGACCGATGATCTGTACAATGTAACACAATAAAGTGCAAAAAGTGAAAGGGTCTGAAGCGACTGTAAATTCAAGTTAACAGTTTGTCCCAGTTTGCAGATAATGAAAAATATGTTTCATTACAATGTTTCGATACAAATTAACATTAATGTAAATAAGAAAAACAGTACTTAATAGGTTAGCTGCTTTTGTGCTTTAAGTATAAAACCTGACTACTGAATCTAAACTTTTTGCAGGAATTTCTGAAGAAGGAAATGTCAGGTATGTCAGGGACATGAGTGTTGATGGAGACACACTGTAAAGACTGCGTCTTAATGATAACTTTAACATTTATGAACACTGGTTGGACTCAACAAAAAAAATATATCAATAATATATTAAAAAGCATACTTGAGGTGCTCAACAAGAGTAATGTATATAACATTATTATGAAGTTTTCCACTGAAATCATATCATTGAGATAAAAAGCTCGTTTTAAGGCTAACAATGACAGCTGAAAATCTGGACATATGGAATATAATATATTGGACTGCAGGCTTTAGACTGTGTCTCCAGTAAAAAGGAAAATCCATTTTATTCAACCAATTTATTTTTAAATTGTCATTAAGATAATGTAGTTAAAACTGAATGCCAGAGGCTAAAATACTGCAATGTTTTATGAGTTTTACTAAAAATTCACGTTTGTAAACTCATAGTAAATGATAGGTGTCAGGCTCATCATAAAAAATGGCAAACAAGGTCATAAGTGAAGAAATAGGGCAGCATTACCAGAAAATAAAGCTGAATTTTCCTTTAACGTTGATGCACATGACGTGTCTGACTTTTGCTTCTTTGTGGATTAAGTAGGGTTTACCTGACTGAAACAAAACAGCTGTAGACAAATTGCCCCATGACAAGACAACAACCGGCATGACCTCGCTTGAATGTACAGTATAAAGTTAAAACACATTATCAAACATGTGAACGCACACTGCCTTCCTGTGCATTGGTTTGTGTGTACTGAGCAACATAAGCTGGTTGTGCTGAGTCAGAGGTAGTTTGAAATCATGAGAAGATATTCATTTTCAGTGACCACAAAGCACTGGCATACCATCAAGTTTCCATAAACATAAGGCTCCCTGGAGTTACAGTGTGAGATGAGTCATAAAAATGTCACACTGCCACTAAACCCAGGTATCAAGTGTGTCATGAGGTAATGTGTGGTTTTTGTTCTTGTGGTTTTTGTTCTTGAGTTTGCGAGGCAGACCAAGACTGTGGATTTCTTTGCAGTGTGACATCAATGAATGGAATTGAGGTTTTAAAGCTGTGTTGCACAAAAAACAAACTAAATGAAGCAGAGCTTGCTAATGTAAATCTGATCGAATGGCTCATGCAAATGTCGAGCAGTTTGGTCGTGAAGTATCAACAGGATGTGAACAGGTTGAACAGGTTGAACATGTGAACAGACCAATAAAAGAAGTGTGAAAGTCCGCCAATGAGAGGGAGAGTAAAGTATTCTGATGTTCTGCTCTACCAAGTAAAACTGAAACCATCCTGGGTTAAGTCATTACCTTGGTGTATCAAAGTTAAAGCTTTAAATACATATCCAGTATGAGGCACTGCTGGACTGTCTTGATCGTGACCTTTCTTAAGGTTAAAAATCAACGTCCCACTCATTACAAGAAATGTAATGATTTTGATTGTTCACTTTATAGATTTGTTTAACGTATGGTGTTAAACCATTTCAGGTGAATTGGCTGCAATTTAACTAGAATCAGGATTTGATTTTTATATTAATCCTGAGCCGATTACTGAATGCATTATTGAATCCAATCAGATCCCCCATTTAAGATCCAGTTTGTATCTGCTTTTTAGATATGGATATGTGAATGAGGTTGAAGCTAGCATGCGGCAATTGCCTGATTACTTCACTAGAGGAGACTTGCCACCTCGTTGCTTATGTTTGACTGAAAAAATAAATACAAAAACACACAAACAACTCGTGATCACAGAGTGGTGCATGAGAGTAGTGTCTCTAAAGCAAACAATCTTTGGATAACTACAACCTCTGGCCTGCAGCTCATTAACCAGACAAAGGCCATAGCAGGCAAGTTATTAGTAGAAGTCATGTAAATTGGTATGTAAATCATCTACATAGCAATAATAATAATTTATTAGCCTCAGAACAAACAGTCTTTGTCAACCTGGAACTGTCTATTGCAACCTAATCCTTCAGACACCTAAAAGTAAGAGACTTTAAGTTGATTCATTGAAGAGATAAGATATTTAGCTAAATAAACAGATTATATTTAGTAATAATCCTTTCCCTGAAATACTCTAATCTAATTCATTATTACAGGTTGTGTTCAGCTGTAAATTTAAGAAATGAATCCTCAACTAGTGTTTGATCAATAGCATGGTGGCGTATTTGCTACCGTTAGATGAGATACATCATGTAATGACAGCACTGTCAATCAAATCTTTCACAGAATGTCATGAGAATGGTCACCCTATTGGATGGCATCAAGCTATACTGTAGCACCTTCTCTCTTCTTATCTGCCCATACATATGACTTAATAGTTCTCAACCTACCAGAAGGTTATCCTGCCATGGTTACAATAATAATATAGTGTGTGGTTTGGTGTCTCTTGCTTTGTCTCCAGCCTGTCCACCCTAAATTGACACCCATGCTGACTTTCTTGCTTATACAGTAAATTATGTCACCAACTGTCATATTTACTATGGCCACTAGGTGTCTCAAAATTATGACAGCTATAGATGATCAAAAAACCTACTGGTAGGTAGTAGGTTGACCAACTGAACCATAACTATGGGCATGATAACGACATAGTGTGCTGTTTTGTTCCTATCTTTACATTTTTCATAAATGTAAAGATCATTTATGGGCATTCTGTCTGATGCTAAAGCTAAATCTGAGCCAATGCTAACAACTTTCAGCAAAACCTTTAAAAATGGCTTTAAATCAGCCATTGCCCTGAGAAAAGATATCTGTGTCTCCCTGTCTTTGGTGGTCTAACACCAGTTTGGGTGATGGCTGGTTTGTTTTGGAGCGAAAGGTGATATTTTGGAACTGCAGACATTTGTTCTACATTTCTGTATGACAAAACCAATCGGTGATGAGTTGTGTGAAAGACTGTGTATATGTTTCTGTCAGTGAGAAAGGGATTAAGCACTGCAGTGTGAGTGCATATGATTTGCACCTCAGTAGAAAGGTGTAGTCTTCAGAATGACGAACCCCCTGCTGATGCTCTAACTCATTTGAAGGTGATGATGATGCTCAGAAAATTTTGAATTCTGACATTTTGGGTGTATCCACACTTACTAATTGTCTGTTTCTCTTTTATTTTAGTTGCTTCTCATTGAGGAGTGTTTGTTGTTCAGGGCTGATGACAATAGCATTAACTTTTGGCTGAACTTTTATATGTTCGACTGGCAGCTTCCTTTTTATGTTACGCGTCTTCTTGCATTCTGATTAGCGTCTGTAAAAATGTATCAAAGGAAATTAAAGACATTGAAATATGCTGAACATCTCTGGCTGTTCAATGACTGATGAGTGTGGATGCACCCAAAGACCGAAAAGTGAAAAAAATGGACATGGAAATTCTCTAAATGAAATTAAACCATGAAAAATAATGTTTGATAAAAGTCAAAAATAAGTGGTCAATGCAGGCTTTTCCCTTTGAAAGACCTGACAGCTGAATGAGGTAGAGGTTTCACGGTGTGGAAGCTTAGTCCTCCTCTGGGGATTCTCCAGCCTCTTCTTCTTGTTCTTCCTGCAAATAAAAAACAAAATGGCCTAAGTCATTCAGTTGTGTCCTACAATGGCTATTTCACACCAGAGTGGCTCACAGTCTTATTTAAAGATGAAGATGACCACAACCAGAGCTGCTCAGCCACTTGTTCCTGAGGTTAATGAAGCAGCTAAATGCAACATGGTCACAGAGTAAATGGTTAATCTCTGACCGGAAATGGTTATGTGCATGATGCGACAGAGCCAGCCTCGATGCAGAACCATCATAGCACCAGGATCCTGAATCACTGTTTAAGTCATTTCAGTCAGTTAATGCTAAAATGGTTCTTACATTGTTCTCACTTTGTCCTCTGTTCTCTGTTTGTCAAAGCCACCTTTAGCAGTTGCTGTCTTTGTTCCACACCAAGTCACGATAGTAACAGAGATCATTGTACTTATTGTTATTAATTACTAGAATGTTTTCATTACTTACTATATATTTTTAAATGCCTGAACATTTTAGATTTCTACAGAATCCTTATTTACGAGGCACATGTGGAACAAATCTGAACTAGACGTACAATCATGTTATCGACAGCATCAATTTTAGTAAAATACATTGTTTTCTTAAAACACTATCCTCTGAGAAAGCAGTAAAACTTGTATACTTATACTGTAATACTTGTTAAGTAAATTAAAGTACATTTTAGAACATTTATTTAGCATTTTAACTCGAGTAAAGAATTTGAAGTGGTACTTCTACCTGTAGGAGAGTACTTTTTTATTTTACTTGAGTATTGAGTTTGGATACTTCTGCCACCTCCATTAGCCTGGTGTTACAGGAGATAAAATATATGTTGTTGGAGAGTTTCTCATGAAAATGTCCACAGGTTTTCAACAGACATTCACAGACAACATGTGTTTAACACATGTAGCTGTGGCCTAGACATAGCTACGTACTACTGCAATACTGTCACTGAATGCACTCTGTGTAGACACTGATGGAGGACTGAAGCATGTGCTGCTGCATTGCTGATGTGCTGTGCCTTGTCTAAAAATTTCCAGTCAGGATTTAGAGTACATCATAGTAGAGAAACAGCACTGGTGAAAGTTACAAACAGGCATCTCTTAGCTTCAGACAACGGCCTTGTCTCTATAGCTAATGCTTCAAAAATGTATATTTCTAAGCAGATATCACCCAGCTATATTTAACTAAGAAACTAGATATACAAATCAACTAGTAAAACTACAAGAATGCATGATGGCATGTAATCTTCTATTTTTAAATTATACATTTAGAGAAAACAGAAGTTATTCTATTTGGGCCAAAAACCTAGAGAGAAATATGCTATCTAATCATCTAGTTACTCTAGATGACATATCTTTGGCCTCTTTAACTCACACATAAAACAAATCTCTTGAACAGTCTCCTTTCACCTGTGGAAAATTAGGAGCATGTCTATAGTCTAGAGGTAAACAAGGTATTAAGCTTAATTTTGAAGCTTAATGTATATGTTTGCGTTGTGAGGTTGTACCATACTTTCAAAATTATTTTCTGACCCAGATGAAAATCTTAATTTTACACTGATTGTATAGCAAGGGCTGAGGTTGTAAGTAACTTTTTTATTTTTCCAGTTGGATTCAAATAATGTCAAAAGACAGCACCCTCTGATGATATGAATTTTATTTTCCACATGGCTTAATTTTATTTGGGGAGGCTGACTGACACAATTTATAACCCACTTCCTTTCCCAGGCTATGGCTGTGCACCCATTCAACAGAGGTCTACAGCTAAAACCTGTCTGCATTCTGCAGCTCGGCTTCATTCATTAGTGTTCACACACTTCATATTTGAATGACCCGCTAAATGCTACCATGTGTGCCAAGGGCAAATGAAAACAGGAGAGGAAAAAGGTGGTGGTGGGGAAGGACAAAAAAGCTCATCATCATCAAACATAGTCCACACACTAACACAATTTTGCACCATCTTTCTACAAAGAAGATGAGCATGGCTAAACACTGCAAATATGTTGACATAGTGAAAGTGTTCAATACCAAACTGATGGGTGAAAGCATCATTGAGCTCAGCTTTTTCTGCCTCATTACATCCACTACAGTGCAGAACAGATTTTACTTGCAGAGACCATATCTCCTTTTAATACAGGCATTTAAGAGATCCCTCCAATGTAAGTGATGAGAGCCACTATTTATTCCCCCATCTGTGCAAAATGGAGCAAAATATTTATGTTAAGACAATAAAAGACTTCAACCTTCCAAATTACTCATATTAGGTGGAATATCTTACAAAGTCACATACATTTTTAATTGCAAATTTATGATGGCCCTGAGAGCTCAATGTACTGCAACTTAAGAAAACACATGGAAATACTTAGAAAAAATAATTAAGAAAATAACCACCAATTTAAGCAATGCATAAAAGAGAAAACCCTCCTTCCTATTGCTACTTTCATTCTACTGCAACTCAGCAGGGAAATACAAAGAGGAAAATTTATACTACTAAAAGATTTAATAAACTCAGTTTGCCTAAGCCTAATTTTAGTGTTAGATACACATTTGAATACATTTTTGCATAGAACAAAGACTTGAGAAAAATTGAAGTTTAGCTCCGAACACTAAGACTGTAAGGTTTTTAAGAAGAGATCTCTCAATGGCCAGCACTAACAGGGGGGAAGATTACAGCAAGACCCCCTTCACTCTTCATATTGTATAGTGACTGTTTTTAAGACACAGCTGAAAACGTGTGAAACCCGTCCTTTAACCCTTATGAACACATTTCTCCTGCCTTGTTTAGATCCTGACAGTTTTGTCTATAGAAGTGTTGATCACTCAGGCACTCACCCGATCACTAAGAATCAACGTGCAATAGTGTTTTTTATAACAACACTGGGCTTTAGCGGTACGATATGCAATGTATAATAAAAAAAGAAAAATAAATTTTTTGATCAATAAAAAAAAACTGTCAATAAAAAAAAATTATGAATAGATTACATGGTAAATAATTGTTAGTTGCACCCTTACAGTATATCTATGTAATAATAATTTAGCTGGATTCGCCATAAAAAGCGGCCTGATGTGTTGGCACAAGTAAAAAAGTACATCAGGCAAGTTGATTGGCTGTATGGGCCAGCGACAGTGTTTCTGCCAGTCACAGTATGAGCATATGAGACTATATGAGAAACTACAAGACAGAGGGTGGAGGTATAGCAACGATAGTGGTATATGCTGCTCGGCGATTCCCTTGATTATGTTGAAACCTGCTAAAGTATAATAAAATTTATATAACTGTCATAAAAAAATTTCTAATGAAAATCCCAGAACATTCAGGGCAACCCTTTAGTATTCCAAATTTTGTGTTCAGAATTTATGGCTCTCCTGAGCACATTTTATGATAAAATATTCATTCAATTGAGTTTTTTATTAACAATTTGTTTTAATTAGATTGATTCTCTCAATCCTTTAATCTTTCAGTTTGTTTTAATGGAGCACACTGGAGATTTTGACAGCTCTCATTTCACGAGCAAATGGCTTCTACTTCTATCAAAATACCTGGAGTTTGCTGCGTCTATGTCTGAAGTGTTTGATGGGAACAAACAGTTTGCCTCCTCACATCATTTCAGGGAAGCCTAATTGTTCTATCATTCTACGCTTTCTACTGTAAGGGAACTTACCAAATCACTGACTGCATGACTCGAGTTGAGGCTGCATCTTTGCACGGATGTACTACTGTCATGTTTCTGCAGGGTCAGAAAAGCAGTAAAACAGACTCTCCCACAGTCTGTCTGTAGTGTCCTTTCAGGTGTTTGCTGAAGTACTTTTCTAACAGTGTAACAGGTGCACTCAACATGAGCAACAGACTCTTTAAAAGCTGATCTGGAGCTACAACCAAATATTTCCCCATTTATTCCTCTTTTGGCAGCCCTCCAGCTGGTGGTGCTCTAAGCACTCGCCTAGGCAGCTGATGCTTAAAAACAACTCTGATGCACCACATAACAGCAGAAGTGTCTGACTATCCAGACAGTTAACTGAAAAGAATAATCTGGTAAGCAGCTGAAATGTCATTAGGAAAGCCTGCTATGTGCATGTGTAGGATTGCAGCTTCTGGTTGGGTGCATCCACATCCAGCCCATCCCGAGCGCGTGATAAAAGGGATTTGAGGTTTTGCACAGGCTGGTGGTGGTGGAGCTGATATAAAGCAGCCTATCAAAGTGGGAGAGCTAAATGACATTTTTATGGCTTACAGCTCCCAGGGCCTCACAGTGCCTCCCAACTACCTCTACACTGTTCCCACACAGCCACAAATCTGAGCCAAGTTATGCATTCACACCAAGAAGTGGCCCACACCAGCGAAAGGAGGGAGGCTGTTGGATTCCTGGAGTGTGAGGGAATGCTGGGGGTGGGGCTCTTGTGTCATGTTTCACTCCCTTATTACCATTCTGCTTTCGCTCTCCCACTTTGATGTGGGGGCTCACATCAGCAACACAAAACAACATCTAGTTATCTGCTACATGTGAACAGCGAGGCGTGGAAGAGCTGCAGTTTGCTTTGGCATTTGTCACTCGGAACACAAGAAGTAACACACACCTGTATATAAATATTATTTTTAATTCTTATCTAGACCAACATTTCATTGTATGAGCTATGAGCCATGAGCAAGAAATGTACAATTACATACATGCATCCTAAACAGTTTGAGCAATGTATTGAAATACAGAATAACATGTAATGAGTAATATGTCCTGAAAGTGTGTGTTGCATGTGTGTGCATGTGTGCTCTTCGGAATCTCTTACCTGAGCGGGCTTTTTCTGGACGACTTGCTGTGGCTGCAAAAGAGCAGATTGGAGAAGTTGGTGTCATTTGTTACCAATAACAAGAGGATGCTCTAGTGTCTTAGCTGTTATTTACCAGAAAAAAAGTCATTCATTCACCAGAATGTTAAGCCCAGCTGGAAAATAAAACCCACTGACAATACAGGGTTAAACTGGTGTAATGTGGAATGCACAATGTGTCTACACACAGTCTAAAACAAGTTACAACCGTTAACTATATCTGAAGTGACAGGTCATTTAAAAGTCATGAGTGAATCCACCTTTGCACAGGCCTACACTACACTACACTACTTTATTTCTGCTTCATTTTATCCACGACTGACCATTAGCTAAGTTATACAATACTACAGCTACACGTTTCCCTCCTCCAACTGGGTATTGTGCATCTACCGTCAGAAAGACAGAAATAAATCTATTTCTTAATCAATTATTTTTTTTAAATAACCAAATCCAAACCTGACCCGAAGTTTAAAACTAATTTGTTTTATTTGTCAGGAGATGTTAGAGGCCGCTAGAATGGCTGCAGCCAGACATAATGGTCGACAACCACATAAGAAAACTACCACTGTTGCAATGGTAGCAACTTGTAGTATTACAACAAAAAAAATCCCATTCTAGTCCAAAAGACATTTTCCAATCAATGATAAAAGACATGTTTGTAAAACTACTGACAGAACATCCCTTAACGATAAATAATATAATTCAATTATAATTCTTTGTATTGTGAATTTTCAATCCATGGAGGCTTTACGTCAGTAGAACTTTCCTGCAGTCTAGAAAATTGCTATTTTTGTGATAAAATCCCAGTGTAAATTCTGTGGAGCAAGAGGGAGTCCACGGATTGAAACACTGGAGGAAACAGTAATGCACAGATGCTGTGGGGCGCAAAATGTGCAAGCTACCAATTGGCTGTGAAGGACAGTTTTGTGTTCCTACATCTTCTGTGTTCATCACATGATGCAAACTGGCTCAAAAAGCATTTTGTCCTCAGACAGCCATTAGAAAAGGAGCAACTATAAAACAGTGTCAACAGAGACCATGTCAGCACTTTAATACACTGTTGACAGTTATGATCATAATCATAATTAATTATGATACTGCTTTCAAGTTATATGGACCAGCCTGTTAAACAACAAAGAGTGAGAACTCCAGTAATAATCCATGTACAAAACAGAGACCTCGGAGGGCTTCACCTAGAAGCTGGAAACAATGATGTGAGTTAAAGTGTTACTGTGATATGAGGCATGCATGCCTCATATCATGACTTCTTTTCACTCGCAGAGGCTGAAGAGGTACAGAGATAAATTAGTGAGTGAAATGTTTACTCGGTTCAGCTGTGACAAGCTTTACATTGTTACATATCGCAGGAGGAATTTTGGTGTAGCTAATCATTTGCGAGACTGTGTATGTGGCTATAATGTCCTCGGAGCCACTGACAAGCAGGGCCAGCAGGTGTGTTTGCAAAGGTGTTGCAACGATTATGGTATGAATACACAATGTCTGCCAAAACTAAGCAGATTGTCCTGTCTCTACATATTGTGTATTAAAAGCTCATTGTCTGTTTGACATATATTGCACTTGGGTATCCTGTATCCTTTTGTGTGGACTTTACTTTAAGAAAGTAACATTTTGTCTGGAGTAGCGTTAGCAGCTTACCAGCTCACTGTGTTCACCTGAGAGCAGCTCACCCCTCCCATCGCTGCTCTACACAGAGGCCAGGGAGAGGAGGGGGCAAATGGAGAGGAGAGAGAGAAGTAGAGACCCCCAGGTTACAAATGGATCAGTATTGGATTGCCTTTATTTTAGCTGATCCAATAAAGTATTCCCTTACTGGACCCAGTATCCATCCTTAGGATCAACACAGGACATCACTAGTCTTATTCATCTGTAAGTGTACCTGGTTGTATGTATGTAGGTGTTCCTGCTGTCCTTGTAGCCTGAGTGTTAATTACCCCATAAAATAGGTGCTGCTGCTGTTTGCTCTGGTTAACCGTTACTGGACCTGCTAACCTTTGGACCTCCTTTGAGGCCAAATGCATAATTTGACCCACTAAGTTCAACCTTCCATCCACAAACAAGTCTGGATGAAAAGCTGGGTAGTGTATGAGGCTGTTAAAACCTGGAATGCTTTCCATATAAACTGTTAAAATGTAACAACTTTGCCTAATAGAGCACTTAGGTAGGTAAACATTGGACTTATCTGGCAGGTTTTTAAAACACTTGGGAATCCACAGTCTGCCTAAGTGGACTGGCCGACTGGAGAACTTCCAATGGAGTCAGTTTTCTATTGTCTTACTAGAATAACTGTACACTACTTTAAAGTGGTTCATTATAATCCATTACTTAACCGATATATTTCTAAAACCACTTATGAAACCAAACCATTAAGTTTAAATAACTTGTGCAAATATGCAAATAAGAAAATGTCACTGACAAAATTTCTGAGAAGAACAAATTGTGCATATTATTTTAGTAAAACCGCTCTTCATAAAGACACTTCTTAGAGGGTATGAAGAGTTATTATATTGGAAAATGGAACTTCATAAATGAAATCATCATTTAAAAACAGCATTTTGTATTTACTCGGGTTATCTGAATCATTTCCGTGCGACAAATATGCAAAAAAAAATTAAAAATCAGGAAAGAGGGCAAATACTTTTTTCACAGCACTGTAGGATGTACATTTTCCATTTTCTGAGGGGAATGCAGTAGCTTAAGTAAAATAAGTACGAATATATAGATATTGGGGAAATTAGCTTTTGTGCGCTTCTCGCCATTGTTGTGTACACTTCCACCTAAAGTTTGTGGTCACTTAGTAATTTCCTTGTTTTCCACGAAAACATAGAGGTTTTCAGCAAAAGGGTTTTCTAATAATCAAGTAACCTTTGAAATTGAAAAAGAAATCGTACCATAGGAAGACAGTACTAATGTTTGCTGATGATGGTCTTCTGTATGTCTGTGTAGATATTCCATTAAAAAACTGTTGCCAGTTTCCAGCTACAATAGGCATTTACAATATTAACTATGTCTACACTGTATTTCTGATCAAGCTGCTCTTCTTTCCCTCCGGTAAAAAAAAAAAAGGAAAAAAAAATCAAAACAATTTACTAGGCCTGTAACTTTGACTTAATGGGACTTACGTACATGAGTTGGCTACCGTATTCATAGCTTGGGGCTCCAGAAAGAAACAAAGATTATTCAATATGATCTGACCAACATATTCTGTAGTCACAGAAACTAAAGTCTTCTGTGGGGTCTGATTACAGCTTGTTGTGTGAATGTCTCCACATTGAACTTGTTCATACACGCAGGTCTCACTCAGACGTTTATAGTATTGTTTTCAAAATCTAATGACGAGGTTTCATGGAAATATGGGGGATTTCTGTTGACACAATAACTGCTTAACTCCAGAAAGCTCACTGAAGAAAACAGTCAAAAGAACAAAGATTCAAATGAGTTATGCAGATTACATCTCTACTATGAGGAAGACCTGTCCGACCCTGTACATTTCCCTCCTAACCAGCCATCATTATCCTGGATAAAAGCTACATATTTTGCAAAATAGAAATCAAAATTGATGGAAATATTCAAGATTCAAAACACTTTATTAACACTTTATAAACACTTTATTGATCCCAGAGGGAAATTATTTTGGCATGTTACAGCAGCTCTCCGTTCAAACAGAAAGAAAGAAAGAAAGAAAGAAAGA
>JAUMHL010000016.1:2050942-2066389 GCA_032362345.1 Sandelia bainsii
TTTCTGGTCATAATCAGTCCTGTGTGTAATGTAGTGGGTTATCTGATTATAAATATGATATGAATATGATTGTGATAAATAAAGGAGAATAAAGGGGATTTAACGTTAGAGGCAAGTAGCAACGGCCTCATGATCCTTTAAAGCTGATCTTTTAAAGATCCTGGAAAGAAGTTGCCCTTCTCCCACTTCATCGACTGCCCTATGCCGCTATGTTTCTCCAGTCTCAGACCCCCACCCTCCTGGCCAATGCCCCACAAGAGTTATGAACTGCACCTAACAGGGCCTAACTAAATCCTGCGATTAGGGGGAATTTGCCGAAGGGCCCTTTGTAGAAGAGAAAAATGTGTGTCGTTGCAAAGAATGTGGAAAATTCCTAGCAGACAAGCAGCCTTTTGTTGGGAGGGTGCTTTGAAAGGAAAGAAAGGCGCAGACAAATTGGATCGGCTCCATTTAGGAGCCTCTGCTGTTTGAAGTGAAATCTGTTCCCAGAGTATCTCAAAGGAAAAGCGGAAGAAAAGTAGGAAAAAAGGGTGATGCATTATGTCTGCTTAGACTTTCCAAATCTTTCCTTGGTTCTTGTTTGGTTTATTGAATTTTGCATTTACTGAATAAAAAAATAATCACATATATGTTCTGGTTTTGTTCTGCATACATTTTGTCCGTGAGCTCTGCACACTTTGGTGTCTTGGAACCATTTGATGCAAATGCATGTGGCTGTTTCCTGTCGTGCATGCGTGGCTGCTTTGAAACAGGAAGGACTCTATGCATGGTACTCAGCTCTGCCTTGTTTTAACAGAGCGTTGCAGATGTTGTGAATTAACCTGTCATGGCTGGTACAGCTCACTTCGTGCCTCTTAATAGTGGTAGCAGGAATACTTTAATGCCATAAATGTCCATATCTGTTTAACGAATTTGAAAGAACTGCATTGTGAATCAGCACACAAACAGGACTAACTTAACTTCCTGTGTAATATAAACTGTGAATGGGGGGTATGTTAAGTAAGTGCTCTCCTTCTTTAACTGCACTACAAATGTTTATTTTTAGGTTTTGTGAGCAAGTTGGTTCGTTTTACTTCAATGTAAGAGAAACTTGGGACATTGAACCTTATGATGCAGCTTTTCCTAATGATAACATTCTAGTGTAAAATTGGCAATAATTAAATACAAACTCTATCAGGCACACTCCTGAGGGAGCTTGAAGGCGGTCAACAAGCCATAATAACTGCTTGCGCACGATATATGTTTTACTATGAAGCCCCTTTTCAGACGTGCACTCTCTTCCATTAATCTGACAGCATCTGATTATGTCTGAATAAGCACTGTAGTCACTTTACTGTAAAAGTCAGGGCAGCAATCTTACTGGGTCGAATCTAGTAACATTTACATGTCACTTTGAACATGGCACAAGAATGAACTGCATGCAGTCATATCATCAGGTAGGCACTGGAGTTAACTATCTAAAAGAAGACACAGAGAGAAAGAGCATAGTGGCGTGTGTCCCGCAGCAGCAGGATGCATATTGATCCTCTATCTTCTGTTGATAGAGAATCAATAGACATAAAAGAGAACTGTGCTAAAATGATGCGTTCATGCATAATGTGTTGATTAATATGACAACAAATGTTGCTGGTTTCTACTGCACAGTATGGAGAAGCTCACCGCCTTGTTGTTGTAGCTGAAGACTCAGAGTGAAATGATTAAACTCTTCCAGAGGCTGCAGCAGGAAAAAAGGGGGCTGGGAGTGGGAGGAGGAAGGCATAGGTGACCTGTGGAAATCCGCTATGGTCCCAGAGAATTGCTGATGTTTGTAGAGTGCTTGTCTGAACAAAGGCCTCTAGTGGCGGGAATTCAGCCTGGCAGCAGCTCAGACTGGAAGAAGGTGTCGGGTTGAGAATGTAGGGAATGAAGCAATACTGCTGCCCGCCCCCAACTCCTTTCAGTGTTTCTCTGTGGTCTCTAGGATCTCTCTGTCTCTTGCTCTTACAAATAGCCTGGGGATGGAGTGCAACACAGCAGCACTAAAAATAGCTAAATGTACCTCAGAGGAGCATAGACACAAAACTACTACAACTGGAATTAACAGCCACCTTAATACAAACACAACTTAATATAACACAGACCTGTTGTACATTGTCACTTTGTTTGGATTTGACAAAAGCAGAAGTGGATGGATACCACAAGACACAAAATCGTGCAACTTTACTTTTGCTTTTACTTTTGCAACTTTTTTCATATGTCTAGTTGAAACCGTGAGCAGAGAGTAAAACGGTAAAATAGTCCTGGTGATGAAAGTGTGATGATGGCATACATAACAGGTACCAGTAGGATTTTAATAGACGCAATCTTTGTAATTGTGGATGCAGAAAATAGATTTAATGTGTTTATTGAAGCTGAGGCTGGTGTTAAAGATGACCCCAAGAATATTACAGTGGAGCAGTTTGACAATCAAATATTTGCACCATCTGGGTCACTGTTTAGCTGGAGGAATTTCTGACACATCAATCTTTGATATTATTAGTAGTATGACCTAATAATGATGACATTGATGAGAAAATAGCTCAGTATTATTATTATTATTATTATTGCAAAAGTAGAATTCATGGCAGAGCTGCTGTATTGGATTTATAAAAGTAGATCTTGAGGCTTGTAAATTTGCCTTATTACATTTTCCATCACTGTTGAGGGCTGTTTTTTTCCCAGGTAACTGCAAAAACATGCACACATGAGACTCTTCTGAATAGATACACATGTGAAATACGTGCTATCACACAGTTCTACTATTCATTCCCTGGAATCTGGCCAGTTAGGCCAGAGTAGACAGCTGGGCTATCTAGGTCAGCTCAGGCAGCAAACATAGTGAAAAGCTACATACTTAGTGAAAGCCTACATACAATCAGCTTCTGTATTTAACAGATGTTCAGGTCAGATGAATGTGACCGCTGATGAGCCACAGCTGAGCAAAGAATGCAAATGATTTCTAATTAGCACTAAATGCAATGCACAGCTAAAGTTCATGAAACTGTGATTAGTTTGTAATGAAATTTCAGCCTAATGCTGGTGCTCCATGAAAAGTCAGAGGACCTGAGACATATACTTTATCATCTAAAAACAATTCATATACTGAAAGTATTTTTCAGTCTTATTACTGATTGGTACATCATTCGCTAAAACAATGTTTTGAACTAAATAACCTTAATTTGAAGTCCACTTACTAGTTTTTACATATTTCAACTGCATCTCATGGTTTTCACAGATGGTAATGGTCAAAACATGGAGGGGAGGGATGCAGAGCTTAGCTGAAATGCTGAGGATGATACCAGAATGCGTCAGTTGACAGACTGACATATGCATTTTCTGTTTTCTTGTATACATGTAAACTTCTGGTATGAATCCTACACACCATTTTAGAAATCAGGACCCAGGCCACTGCTAAATGTATAAGGACCATCAGTAGCATCGCAGTCACAAGGAGCCAAGACAGACCAGGGACCCTTCAACGCAGTTTTCTGCAGGTATACCCCACACAGCCAGCCTTTTTCTTGTTTCTGCACCACAGCCTTGATTCGTGCCCTTGACTCACTCTGGAGGTCAGCTCCGGATCTATTGCCTTGAAACGCTAGAGTCCAAGCTCCATATTTTCTCTGTGAGGCATGCCAAAGCTATAAAAAGCTTTTTATGCTTGATAACACTGCTCGCAATATCACAGTTACCCCTACTTTACGCATGCAAGCAGTCAAAAGGGAGAATGCTGCTAGTTGCTTTTTTCTAAGGTGCTGGAAAAACGTGACCAGCAGCCGCGGGGCTCAACACTTCTGCCAGACTTTCATTCTTTTCTTCTTCCCTGAGCTCTGATTCTATTACTTGGCACCTGCCTTCAAACTGACCCAAAGCCAAGAGCAACAACTTCCCCTAACACACACTCATGCCACAGCACTTGTTCATTCACTTAGTCATTTCTGCACATTTGATACTGTGGGAATTAGTCAGTCGACTCCATTTAACACCAATGAGGGTTTTTATTGACGCAGAAAAGAGATGGGCACGAGAGTGTACTGCACGTGAGTCACTGCAGAGAATCTAACACAAGGAGGCAGCTGTGTGAAAGGCAGCAGGACAGCCCGAGGGCAGCAAAACAGTTTGGCTTTTAAACCCTGGTAAAGAGGAACTGGCTGACCAGTGGAAAGGACATCAAATCACAACTAGAAAATGGTGATAGAGAACAATTCTCTTATCTTCCCTGTTCTTTCATTACAAACTGTACAAACCATACTTGGCATGTCTTGGAAAATGGCTAGAATAATGATCCTAATTGAATTTATTATCTAAACCCCAGGATGATGACAATTTTGTTACATTTAGGCACAAAAACCACAAAGTTAATTCTGGGCGCAAAAACAAGTCCATTAGGTTTAGGTAACAGATCATGGTTTGGCTTTAAATGAAGTAACGACCTTGGCAACATAAAGTTACAACATTAACTGTCAGTTTGAACCAAGAAACAAACTGGTGTCTCTCTCTACATGGACTTAGCTGCTTTTAAGTTACGTCACCATCTGCACCTATTGCGTCTGTCATATTTTCAACAATCACTAGATGTCCCCAAATTACCACGTCGTTCGATGATAAGCAAGACCGGCTGGCCTACTGGTAGATGCCCTACTGAGCCATAACTGGGGGCAGGATAACTAACCGCTAAGCATTAAATCAGCTGCTTTACAACAACATTTTTGATTAGGCAGTTCAACAATTAAATGCTTTTCGTTTGAAGGAGCAATGGTAGAGCACGTTTGGTTTGTCTTAGCTGCTGAAAGTGATCATTAAATAGTAAAATAAGGCTGACACACATACATTTAGCCTCCAAAGACACAGCTAAATGGAGGAGGTGCACCTTTAACTAGAGCAGACTCAGCATTACTCTGCACAACTGACCTAAAACAGAGTTCTCCAGGTACTAGTCCCGTACCAGTATTGTAGTATTTCTATACTTTCAGTGTTCAGAGGTTCTCAGAGTTGTTTCTGAAAAATATAGGTATTAAATAATTTGAAAATCATTGCATTCTGTTTTTATGTACATTTTATACAGTGTCCAAACTTTTTTGGAAACAGAGTTGTAGGCAGTCAAATGTAAAAACCTTTACTGTCACAGGGCCAAAAAAACAGCTACAAGAGTTTAGCTTGTCTGTAAAGAAACCAGCACAGAATTCTGTGGAAAGTAGCCATTTGGAACAGAAAAGGAGAACAACTGATGAATGCACTCTGTTGGAGAACAGAAAGTCTCCCCTTCAAGCTTCTACTAGCAGAGGAAGCTGGTCAGTTTGGCAGAGGTCCTAACCATCTCAGCACCTGCTTACAGGGGAAGCCAAACAGCAGAGGAGCAAGAAGACATGCCAATGAGGATTTAACCCTGGATTAGCCAGGTCTGACTAACTCCAGCAGTTCCTGTCAGCTGGTACAGATAAATATAAACTGCATGACTTACAAACTCCAGTCACAGTCACCGGCTGCCTGAAAGGTCATGACTCATCTCACGTGGTAAGAGCAGCTTATGATGAATGGGGTTGTTTTGGTGTAAGTATTTATACTAGCGGAGTTGTCTCCACTCTCCAGTCTCCCATGACTCAACAGATCTTTAGTACACCAAAGACCAAATTCATTTTATAGCGATTAAACTTAAGTTTGAGCTACACCACCACATCAATTATACCTGCACTCACATTTTGCCTCATGATGCCTGAAGTCACCTGAGCGGCAGACAGTTAGTTTCATCCCTTCTGATAATAACTCTCATGCATTAATCCAACTGCTGCTGTGGGCTCACAACAACTAGAAAACACTCCGAGAGCCATCTGCACATCTGCACAAGGCTGCACAATTATGTTGAACCTGATGCAGTAAGATGAAGAAAACAAAGTAATGTGCAGTTCACTGGCATTTTCTTGGACCCAAATTGAGTTAAAAATCCACTTTATGAATCTGTTTGGCTGGACTGTGTGTGCACCATGAACACTTCTGGAATACTGCATGAAATTTGAAATCAAATTATTTTTGAAAGAATTTCTTTAAATTTGGCACAAACCTCCTTTTGGCCTCAGGGATGAACTGATTAGATTTTGGTGGTCAAAGGTCAACATCACTATTCTATTCTCACTATCACAACATCCTATTCTCATCAATGGAACAGCTCAGCAATGCCTGGAGGGAATTTCATTATATCTGGGACAAGCATCCATTGCACTACACACTATAAGTCTGGACAGACATGCATTTCAGCTGCAACTTCAGGAGTTCCCTGGTAGTCAAATGCTTTCACTGCATGCCATGTAACCCCAGCATCCTGAGTTCGAGTCCAGCTCAGGACTTTCGCTACATGTCATAGAGCTTCTCTTCTCCCATTTTCCTGTATATTTACTAAAGTCTGTCAAATAAAAAACAAACTATTTTTGATTTCATCAGTTGGGCTACATTTGTGTGACACTTCTGTTACTCAGTATCATAGCACAGAGTCCACTGTCCACTCCTGCTCGCTTCTGACCGCAGCTGCCTTCACTCTGTCTGTCTGTGGCTCACAGTGGAAAAATAGTGGCAGAATGTAGGATGTGGTTGAGCTGATATCATATGAGATAAACCAGTGGACCAATCACACAGCATCCAACTGATCTATGAACTGGCACAGAAAGAAAGAGACCCATGATTGCACAAGGAGAATGCCCAATGGGCAGTCGATGCCTGCTCTTTGCCCTTCCTGGTGACACTTCTAACTGCCGGCTGCTTTTCTGTCCACTATCAGTCAGGCCTGTTGCACTGTAGCTGATAAACACTGGCGCCTTTAAGCTGTCAGTGGAATTATTTAAGTATTCCTGAAGTCAGCGTAGAGAATAAACATTTTCTTTGACCGATAACACAAACATTTTGGAGATGTCCCTGAACACACACACACACACACACACACACACACACTAGCAATAACCACAGAGGAAACTCTGAATGTATTCAGGCTATATAATCAAAGTTAATAACAAGAACTAAGCACAAAATATTCACTTAGTGAAACAATCCCTCAGACTCTCAGACATCTATACCTCTAAACATTCTCCAGGTAACAAAAATGATTTTGAATGTGTAAAATATCACTGTTTTTCTTGGACAGGCTTTTTCATGCACATTTACCTCCTGCCAATTTATCAAATGACACAACTCCTTACTCACAGCCCCTCTTGTGATGTATGTTGTGTACGTGTGCTCCAGTATCCAACATGCCAACAGCAGACACAAGCTCAGGCCTTGAAGCCAGGCAGACACTGTACAGATTCAGTACAGATGCATGATATGGCTAAATGTGTATTATAGAAAATGCTAAACAAACCATAGGGGATACTGAGGATACATTCATGTTGTTTATTGGAACTGTCACTGCACAAACATGATCAGAGGCTGCTGCTGATGGTCAGTTAGGGTTTTCTGAACAAAACAGAACCAGTTCCAAGTTGTGAGCATTTCAAAAATTGGTTGGTTAGATATATAACGTTTAGTTTCAATATGGACATTTTCTGAATTTCAGCAGAAGAATGAAGGCTCTACATGGAAAAATAAGAGTTGACCAAGTTCGGGTTTAAATGAAGGCCATATCACGCCCTAAGTGTGAGCATTTGACTGACCCGTACTGCGTGAACAGAGATGTCGCAGTTTTTGGCTGAGCAAGAAGGCTGATTAAAATGCGTAGTGTGAGTTACACATGCAAGTTATAAAAATGTCTGTGTGTCTTAAGAGAACCACTGACTCACCCATTTCCTGGGTCGCCCCCTAGGTCTCTTCTCTCCAGCTGCCTCGACTTTCTGTGAAAACATAGATTAGGAGCAATTAAATCAGTCTTTATTCTATGACATAATGACGACCATGACATCAGCGTGATACATGTTACAATATTGCACTGAGCGATGTTAGGGATGTGTATTTGCAAGAATCTGGTGATACAACAGGCATCGTGATACAGGGATTACGATTCCATATATTGTGATATATTGCGATACTGCAAGCAAGGCAATATATTGCGATTCTTTAAATCTAAGTTTAGCAAAACTGTCACAGTATAAAGAACACACCATGGCATGGCATGTGCCTTCATTACACTGCAGTTTAATTCAACTCAATCCCTCATACACAGAAATATACATCCCACTGCCAGAAATAAATGGCTACTAGTCAGTAACTGAAAATAGTATGCACTAGTCCTTCCACTTCAGACAGGATCATTACTAAAATATCACACTGTGTTACTCAGGGAACAGAGAACAACCATCTTTGAATGTCTTTTCTTCTCTCTGATTGGCTGGTCAGGTGGAACAGAATTCCACAGGTAAAGAGCATTCTGAACAAACTCTTCCAACGTTCTTTTTCTTGTTTCTGTCGCTTATATTAACTTATTCACTGACTTAAATTGATGACAGGCCAAACATAATTTGCTGTGCTACATGTGTGTGTTCTCTGCAATTAGTGGTTGGAAACACAACATCGTTGTCCATAAACCCAAAGATTGTTTATGAGGTAAGAGGCATCACTCTGTTAACACTGATGGAAAATCAGAGTGGATTAAATGTCTTCTTTATTGAAACATCTGCTGATCTCACATTAGTTTCAGAAACTAAAGTTAAGGTTTCATTCACATCATTTGAATACATTTCTTTATTTGGCGCAAAAATTTCTTTGAGTATGAATTAGTTCAATCTGATTTGTGGCTTCAGGTTCTGAACATCATTAGGCTACTACTCAAAACTGTTTCCTCAGCCTACACTGTAAATTCTCATTCACGAATCTTGTAGAATCAGCTAATATTTTTTAATTAAAGCAAATACCTAAGATTTATATTTTCAAACTAATTTACTTACAAATTTCTCATTTTTATTGTCAAAACTTATAAACAGGAGTTGTTATGACTTGAAGTCTTTTAACTTAAAATGGTGAATGAATGAATTTCTAAGAGTTCACTCAACTCATTAAATTAAGTTGATAGAAAACACTGTGTTAACAGACTTCCCAGCATGCATTAAAGTTAAAGCTCTTCTGAGATACTTATTAATAATTATTATTTATATGTATTTATATCATTTTCAATACAACAGCATTCTTTAGCTTTAAGAATGCAACAAACTCCAGTTCCTTGAACATGAATCAAAACAGATCTGAATCGTTCTCCCAAGCTCAGTGACAAACGTTGCCAGAGCTACACACTCTCTCTGTGCCCGAGTAATGCCTGCCACTGATGGAAGTCTGTCTCGTTCCAGCGGCATCTTCTACTCAACCTCTTCTATTTACATTATTACAGTCTGTACACTTACTACATTGGGTGTTTAAAGAGAATGCCAACACTGTTCTCAGCGGCTCACACATTATACATTAAACACAGTGGCTTTAGAAAGATCTGTGTTTTTGATCCCTTATTGTTGCAACTCTTCTCTCTACAGGGTTCTGATTTACAGAGCCATAGTTATAAGATTCTACTGTGTCCCCTCTTGATACACATTTTTACTGAGTTTAGATATCAATCGTTTTATGTGACAATCAATCACTGGTTTCTTATTAAGACAACAGAATGATGATGTCTGTTGGAACCGGACTCTACAGACTGTCCAGCACAGCCAGAGTACCAAGTCTTGCAGTCATCTACAATTAAAAAGACCAGACCAGTATCAATAATTCACCAGATACATGTAAGCTCTGTGGCTGGGAGTCAGGTGAAATCCTAGTCAAATCGCTGAGCTGCGATGAATTTTGCAGATGATGACCAGCAGAAAGCCAGAATCAGTGATATGGTGGTGTTGGGGCTTGTATGTGGCTTTCTGCAGCCCTTTGCCTCAGTAGACACCAGCTCTTTGGCAGACTGACACTGAGTACAGCCTAATCACATGGCAGCAGGTGGAGTGTTACAACACCTCACCAGGGTTATCTTATATGAGTTTATTCACAGAGAAAAACATTCAGTTCACAGTTTGAAAAGGCACCCATGTGATCTCAGGTAGTCTTTCTTCCCAAGGTGCACATGTATGCATTCATGTTGACTTGACCAGACAGTGAAACACAAACCATGAACATTTATTTTTATTATTTTCCAAACTAAATGAACATTATCTGTTTCCGAATTGACTTCATTAGATTCTGGTGGATTCACTTCTCAAAAGCTTCTCAAACTGAAAAATGAGTTACCTTTACCATTAGATAATAGGAATAACTATGGGAGCAGGGGTTGGTCAGGACCCTTCCATTTTAGAGAAGTATATTAAGCTACAACAAAATGATTGAATGTCTTGTCACATCTAGTTCATTAGCATGTCTTTATCGTGACGTCACGTTACTGCCTGGCCAAACTGTGTACTGCAGTTCAACTGTTTGGGATGCTGCATTATTAATGTGGAGATTTAATAGTCTGAAAGATAACACCACGTTCAATTAATCATCAGTGTGTCTGACTTGAGATGCGGCATGTCTGCAGCTTTCCTGGATACCCAGGAATCACAAGAGGAAATTCCCACTTTCTTCTCATATAAGAAACTATAAGAAAAGCAGTAATCCCTAAGTGGGTATTCATGCAAAATGTGATCCTATTTATTCATTATGGCTTTGAATGAAACTGCAACAGCTGAAAACTTGGGCCAATTATGTTGTACTAAAGAAGACATTTCACAAAGTCCTCCAAGGAACAGGTCAAAAAAATAATTGTTCTGGGTGAGAAGGGGATTGTGGTTTGGGTCTGAAAATATACTTTCTTAAGATTAGGGAAGCTTTTTCATTATGGTTAAAAGAACTTCCTGGTTAAAAGAAAGATAATGCTTATGGTTAGAGAAAGCAAACACTGTCTCTCAGTAGGAAATGGTAAGCAAACGGTTGTCCATCCATCCATCTGCCCCGACCTCCTCCCTGGGAAGTTTTGCTAGTGTGAGGTGTTCATAGACAAAGCAGTCCTTTGTGATGAATGCTCACCATTTTTGTTTAACATGTTGGCATACCATCATTTACTAATTTGCAGTAGTCACAAGCTACAGTTGAGGATGCAGTAAACGTCATTTGTTTCTTAGTCATCTAGTCACTAAACAAAATACTGGACAAATTAGACATTTAACCAAATTTTATGGTAAGCCATTCAATAGGTGATACATTTCTGTAGTCCACAATTGGTCAGTCAGTGACTGGTTAAACAGGTATATCGCCATGTCATATGTAAATCTCTTGAGTATAGAGGCAAAACTCTATTTTACCCACTTTGTACCTCACTTATAAGTTAGTCTGGATTAAACCCATGAACCAAATGATTAAATGCTAATGTAAATCTCAATTTACCCAACGACATAGCAGTAAATACCATTTCACTTGTATATCCAAAGGACTTTTTAAACCTCCTAAAAAAGAAGTACTATGGACATCACATTTTGGGCACAGAGATTAATGTCTTTTCCTTTTTGTGAAGTACTGGGGAAAAACAAGAAAGATTTGACCACTTGTGCCCTGCAAGTTCTCAAAATGACAGTATACGTATTTGAATCTGAAGCCAAGGTGGACAACCCTTAGTTTTTGAGGGCCCCTGCCCTGCTTGTTTCCATACTATCCCTCCCTGCCCTACTCAGATCCTAATCAGAACATTATTACATTAGCATGGCTAACAATACCTCATTATTCTTATATTGTTTCCAGAAATTATCTGGGAGCATTTTCTGATCTAGAGCCACTGTCATCAGGACAAAACTGTTTCAAAACGGGCATGATCATTACAAACACTATTCTAATTAGTCTTATCTATTCTAGTTGCTGTTCAGTAGCAACTGGACTTGCTAGAAGTTTGTGAAGTTCCTTCATCATCAACATCCTGAATGCCTACAAGGAGGGACTGTCTGAAAACAACTATGATTCATCAAGTGGAGGCCACTACAACAGTGCTGGGGTTTTTTTGTGCTGCCTTCGCGTGTGGCCACTCAGAACAGGCGGTCGCACCCTTCTTTATTTAAGCATACTCAAACCTTCACACACTTTGTTCATCAATCCAGCCACCTCGACACCCTAATGGAAGTAATGGTGGAACTGTCATTATTAACACAGCATTTGCTAAAGGTTACTGTAAGAATTTAAACAAACGACCAATCCTGCTGATTTTCTGCTGAGCAAAGTCTCAAATAAATGTTATGTTCTGGGATCTTAGATTATACTGTATTAAACCCTAAATGTGTCACTTTCTATAAATAATGTATTTTTCTTCAGAATGGTGAGAAACTAGTGTATGTAGTATAAGTAATAGTACAGTCGAGCTGTGTAGCATATTTGTTTCTTCCTACAAGCTGCCACAGTCTGTCAGAGATTGCACATGTGATTGATATAGGGAAGGGAAGTGAACTTTTAAAGAGTATATGTTAAAGGTGTGGGCTGGCCCAGGATTCCTTTCATCTGGAAAGACTGAGGCCTTCTGTGTTTATCATAACAATGTCAGATGAGAATTGACAGGATTACGGCAAAAATAGAGTGGTTCACTTTTCAAAGAAGTGCTGGGAATGTTTACAGTGGAACACTGAGGCCGCTGTTACCATGAGCCTATCACAACTTCATCAGACTAACGAAGGAAGGCACAAGGAGCCACCCAGCCTCACTGAAATGTAACACAACCCAGAAGTTAGAAAGGCTATGGCTGTAAAATTCCAATGTTTTTCTCTGGCTCACCTTTTTGTCAATGTCTATTATCTTTTTTTCATGCACTACTACTGTACCTATTTAAATCCCCATATCTTCAACACAAACTCATAAATTCAAACATTTTACCATAATCTTTTTAACAGGGCAGTTGTATTAAAGAATTATTTACATATTACAAATGTTCCAAATAAACTGGTCATTCAGTATATAATTGGAATGCTCTGTGTAGGAGCTATTTGTTAGTTTGTTTTGTTCTTACTAATTGTTGCTATGTATATTTGTTTACTTTAGATATTTGCCTAAATTATGTAAATTTTGTATTTTTCTTTTGATTATTTCTTACTATTAGTTTGTTTCTATTAGTTGTTTAAATTTGGTTTTTGCATGTATATGAATAGCTATTGGGCAGTACCATAGGCACCTCAGGTATATAGGTAGGCAGGCAGGTGTAGGACCAGCATGCACCTGGGAGGGCTGTTTTTTTACCAGCACGAAAGAGACAGCAGGAAATGTTTGTTTGTTTGTTTGTTGACTTTGAAGAGAATAAATGATTGGAATGCACACTGGAGAATGGACATTGGACTCTTTTGCCTGCGTACATTACTTTTCCCATGGTGCATTAGTGGCCTTTTGATTTTACGTTTGCTTTAAACTGAAGTTGAAATTTTGTTGACAAATGGCCACTACACTCTGGGATGGTTTTCATCCACTTAAGCTAAAATGCTTTGTGTTACTGGTTATATTGAGGTTTATATATGGTTTCTAGCTGAAGTATCATGGAAATTAGAAATTTCTTGGCCAATTCCATTTTCTGATTTTTTTTATTAGTGTGACCTGCCGATTCCCATTTTGGCCTATTCAGATTTTCCTATAATTGTAACTTTTCTTTCATCTCTCACTCTCATCTAAACAAATTCCAAAATGAAAGTCCTCCGGGTTACTGGACAAGTAAAAATAAAGTTCAGTATTTGTACTTTTCCAGATGTAAACAGGTGCAACAGGTAACAGAAATAGAAGAATATAATAAGACAGAATGTTTTTCATGGTCGTCCCTCTACGGCCATCATGCTTGTAAATTCAATTATCTCAGACTGCTTTTATTCCCATTCCAATCTCCAGCTGATTGATCAGTGCATCTCTAATGGAAATCCAACATTAAAGCATCAAAAGTCATTGACTTTTATTCAAATAACAAACAAATTGTTGCATTGTATACTTTCAAATATAGTGTCTGTATTGTGCTTAATTTCAGGTTGATATTTTATTCTGGTGCTCCAGTGGTAAAAGAGTATATGTTTGTCGAGCTTAAAGCTATAGTTTGGCCCTAGTCTTCCTGTGGGTTAAACTGTGCCCAGTTGCCACAAACCCATCCTAGCTGAAAATCCTGCTGGATACTGGGGCAGATTGTGAAAACAGTCGTCTGTGAATAGAAAAAAATGTTGCTCAAAATCTGTCGCTGGCCTGTAACTGTGTCTGTTGTTTTATGGTTTCATTGTTGGGTCAGGTTAATATTAATTAATATTCTTTCATAGTTGAAAAAGCACTTCATGCAAGACAAATCAACCTCTGCACAAATAGCTAACCTGAGATTGTGGGGAGAACAGCATACTTAGTAGGTGTAGGAGCCCAAACAGATGGCCAGTTATGGACTTCTACAATGTCCAATGTCAGCCAATGTAGCATTTTAAAAAAACTCTTGAGAACAAAGAGAATTAGGCAGACTGAAAGTGGTGTTTCACTGCAAGCCAGCATGCAAACACATGTCCACTTCAAGCTTTGGGCCTTGGACTATGTGTAACATGGACACCGCATTCACAAAAGTGTCTATGTAACATCTGAACAGAAAAAGCATCAGATGATCCCTTTAAGCTAATTTCACTTACAGAAAGAGAACATGTGGATTATAATTAGAGTGATGATTAGCCACACAAACACTGCAAGAACCATTAAAACAGTTTAGCCTAAAATACGCTGCATTTTGGGCACAAAAGAATAAAAATTTGATTTGAATTAAATGGCTGCCACAGGGAGTTGAGCAACAAGGTTCAATTCTACCCTGATGGAGGGAAGAGACGGGTTAGAGTTAGGGTTAGTCATATTCAGAAAGGTAAAACGACACTCCTTTTTATGGCCCAGATATTAAACTAACCAAAATATAATACTTTCAAAATTCAGCAACGTGATTATTTGTACGTGTGTCATAGGCAATGGGTTGGATCAGTAGTGATCCTCGCAACATGACTCGCATAAATCAACTTCACAACATCAATTGCCCGTTCGCTGCTGAAACCTGAATGATCTGGATTACAAAACATATTCTTACTCGCGATACACAATGACACTTCTGCTCACCAGTTGTTCATTTGTATTGTCTTAGAAATGTTTTGCTGATGGTCCCAGGTGATGAAAAATGAATTCAAACCATGAATGGTGGCTTAAGCAGAACATTAACAAAGTTATTGGTCCCACATGTGTCTACTCCCTAAGCATTGATGATGGACTGTAACACGTTATGTCCTCTAAACATTTCCAAATGTGTGTGTAATTCAGGTGCCGAGGCTCCTCACCTTCTGCGCTACCTTTGAGGGGCCCTTGTTCTTACTTCCTTTGGGGCGGCCCCTCGGTCGCTTGGGGACAGGCTCTCCACTGGGCTCCTGAAAGAGAGGTGGAGAGAGGAGGGGGGCATGACCTGGGTGTCAAGGACAGGAAACACAGCTTTGCGGGGGGGGGGGGGGGGGGGGGGGGGGGGGGGGGGGGGGGGGGGGGGGGGGGGGGGGGGGG
>JAUMHL010000016.1:2075369-2094905 GCA_032362345.1 Sandelia bainsii
GATAAATGGCAGATTCGATATTGGTCTATAATTGGCTAAAACTCCTGGATCAAGAGTAGGCTTTTTGAGTAGAGGTTATTTTTTGGCTTGGAAAAAGCAAAGGTTTAAAAGGCAGGGAGGATATAAAGGCTGGGGTAGGCTTAATGTTACAATATGCAACTTTGGTGGAATCAAGCTACCAGTAGCATGAGACTTGAAGTCACTCTGCTCTGTATTAGTCTGAAACTACAATAACTAAGTGGATCTGGCAGGTGTAGTAATTACAACATGTGCAAAGGAGAAAGTTGGTGACGTAGTTGATGAGTAAGAAACTCTGTAACAAGACAAGATCGGCATGGATCGACTTTGATTCCAACGTGGAGTGTTGCATTTTCGCTCGTGAGTGTTCGGCAACATTAAGCGTGTGTTTATTATTGGAACCATGACAGCAAAGGTCCTGTAACATTAAGAAAACATTTATTTTAACCCAGTCATCTTTTTACTAAACCTAACCAAGCTGTGTTTGTGCCTCGGTTTAACCAAACTGTGATGGTCCCATAATCTGAACTTCATATACAGAGCAGATTTCTTATTTTTTTCTTACAGTTGTTGTGAAGAACGTCTCCAATCATGTAGCAACAGCAATTCCATCTATTTCCTGTAGAACTCTGGCAAACACGTGAAGTCAGTGAATGAAGTGAGGCATAGAGACGACAAAATTACTAGTCTTATTTTGGCAGCATGCAATAAACCACAGGCTTGTGAGTTTTTCCTTGAAGGTGAGTGTTTTTCCAAGGGAAGAAATGTTTCCAGAAAGGCTGAGATGTTCCCATCGTGCTTGCACACAAGTGTTTTCTCTCTCTGTCTGTGTCACACACAAACTCTCACAGTTTATCATGAACCAGCCTTCTCTGGGTTACACAGAGGCTTTGTTTAGGCTGCAGAGAAGTCTGCTCTGTTCTTCAATTAAGCCTCAGTCGCCGGGCGGCACATGGAGGTTATCCCTCTCACACTCAACTGTCCACAAGAGCCCAAAGGCTTGTTGCACATTCCTGACCACCCTACAATCTTTCAAGCCTGCTCTGTTCGCCTGACAGAGAAAAATACACCTCCACTTAACCAGACCCTCCTGGAAAAAAAACAGATTTATTTGTCCAAGCAAAATGACGGATTTCCTCCTATTTTCCTTGTTCCAGTTCGTTTAATGCATTGCTTACACAGTTCACCCTGTAAAGTACTTCACACATTGACTTTTAGCGTTTTAGAAAACAATTTATTCTTCTGATAAAATGTATCATTGGTAAATCTGCACTGAAAGGAAAGGGTGTGACACTCATTAGTTGTTTGCTCTGAGAATGATTTAGAGCCAAAAGTCTCAGAGAAGTTAAAAGTGGACCAGTCTGTTCACTGTTTGTCTGTTTTAATTAAACAAAAATGTTCAATTAATTCAAAACATCTAATTGTAATTTATAATATTTCATTTAACTGACCTGATGTATTATGTTGTCTGTCTTTTTTATTTGTCCCAATAGCAATATCTTGTGAAAAACCTGCCGGAATTACTTCAAATTTGCCACAAAAGCCCACTTGGACTCAAGGACAAACTGATTAGATATTGATGGTCAAAGATCAAGATTACTGTCACCTCAGGTCCATTGTCTCCATCCCTTCCATTCTTGTAAACATGATGTCACAGGAATGACTTCGAATTTGTACATCCAGATGAATGGAATGATGAACTGACTAGATTAACACCAGGGGTTTGATCATTTGTAGCAATGGTAGAAACGATGAGCAGGAAAGAGGAAGCTGTATTAGTGGACAGCTGCTAAAAGTACATATTTGGTGATAATTCTGTCTTATAGCACTGTTCATTACCTTAAATATCAGTAAATATTCATCTCTGTTATAGTTATAAACATCATAAGTAAAGTTTTGTATTGCAGGGGACCTGATATGTGGGACGGTTGTTCTTACATTCATTACGTAGCTCGTAAACATCATCTGCTGCTTCTGACTGTCTACTGTGCTGTGAGCCTGTAGCTGCCAGTCTCTGACTTAGCAATGAAGAATGTAAACAGGGCGAAATGGCCTTACTCACAACAACATCACAATATTATATTTTTGTATTTTATTATGAACACCTACCTATTTTTTACAAGGTAACTGAGCTTCCTTTTTTTTTACCACCCAATGAGATTTAACAGAAGCAATTAGAGGATGTTTGCGGCCAGGGCAGTTTTGAGGCTCTGTTTTGAGGGGTGGAGTGATAGGGGGATGGCAGGATAGGGGTTGTGGATGGCTGTAGAGAATGTGAAGAATGTGAGAGGAGACCTTTTTAGGGTCAGTGAGGTCACTACCCAAACAGCAGCAGCAACGCTCACCAGTTCAAACTGAAATTATCAAGGCGGAGGTGGAACAATCTGTTACCAGTGTTTTCCTTTTTTTCTGTTAGTAATGGTAGGAAAGACGAGCAGGAAGAGGAAGCTATAGTAGTGGACAGCTGCTACATTCAAAGCACAACTACTTGGGGGGGGTAAGTGGTCAAGAGGAACTGCAAGTCGGATGTCAAACAATTGAGCCTGCAGTTTGTGGACAACTGCTCTGCCAACTAATTCACAGCAACACTATGGTGGGCAGAATAGAAGTTCAAAATTTCAAAAGTTGAACACAAGAACAGAACACAAGGTCTTTTTGATTTACTGTGGACTCTGGTGTAACAGTCCTGCATCCACCATCCATCCTCACCACCATCCACTTATAAATGTACTGTAACATATAATTGATTGATCATTTACTCAGTCTCACAGTGTCACATAATTATGTTCCCTATGCTGATGCTAACACTAAAGGTACCCTTTGGCATCACTATTTGACACTATGCAAATGATGGTGGCTGCGTGTCGGACTTGTCGTCACGACAACAATCATAAACATCAGGAAACATCAGGGTGGAAACATCAGGGTTTGGTTAAATTTAGGCACAGAGACGACTGGGTTCAAGTTAGCCCCCAAATATTCACTGAAAAGATAGAAGTGAGGGAACAAACGTTTACATATTTTAATATAGTTTGGGGGGCAAACAGTCTCACACCAAAAAAGACAGTATTTCTAACCCTCACACTGGAATTAGACATTATGGCTGTGAACTGGTTATGACCTGCCTCCCTTACTCATCTGTAAATAGATCATTTCCTCTTACTGATGCCCTCTCTGTGTTTGTGTGACCACAGGATGCAGGTGACACGTTGTAAAACACTGACGCTTGAGATGCTCCAGCTGCCCTCCCACCCCCCATCTTACACCAGCACCCATCAGACCCAACTTTATACTGCTCCTCTGCAGTCTAAACACACCTCACTTGTAAATATTCCTTTATCCAGAACGTAAACGTTCTCGCTGCCGAGGCTTAGACACCAGGTTTTCCCACAGTCAGACTTGACTGATGTCACACTCGCACACTGCATGCCCGCCACAAACTCCACACCTCCAACCTCTAGTGACCTCCCGTGTTTAGAGAAGCACCATGTGACCTGAAGGCTTTTAATCCAGTAATAACTGCAAAGTGTACGTGTGGACAATCAAAAACATTTACTTTAAGCTTCACTGTACTTTAAGCACAGTGAAGCTGCTCAGAGGCTTCCAGAGTATATGAGAGAATATGGTGGGCGGCTTGACTGGTGGTCTCAGCTTGTTTTGATGAATGTCGCTGGTACTGGTTTGCTGATGGTGTAGACAGTTACACTGTAAAAACTTAATTTTGTTGGTATAAATAAAAGTTCCAAGTATTTATGGTAAGGTAAAAATTTTAATTATGCCAGTAACTAAAGCTCATCTCTTACTTCAACAAAAGTTACTGAGAACTGATGTATTATAATGAATCTGCAATTCATTACGAACAAGTTCTGTTAACTTGTGTTATGGGGGAAATACATGAAAAACTTACTTTATTCTAGCATAAGAATTAGTATTTAATACATGTTTATTATAAACTAATTGTAACTAGAAAAGTTCAAACTTGTTTGTTAATTTCAAAACTTCTGTTGACTAAATACCCTATGGATTCTTTAGTTACTGTAACTCAACCAATTAAATGATTAGAAACACTGTTTGCTAATTTGCATATAATTCCCAGCATGTATTTCAATCAATTTCAATTAAAATTCCCCCAGAAAGGAATTCGGTTTTTTTTATAACTTTTAACACGTGACAAAAAGTTTGTGACAATCTTGTCTATTTTGTCAAATTTAGGGAGGAGGCAGAGAATTTGACTGACCTAAACATTCAAATCTGAGCTGACAAAAACGAATAAATTTGCCAAAAAAAAAGCTTTTAGTTTTCATGCACAATATGAATTCTGTTGCATGAGTCATATGCAAGGACAGCACGGTGGTGTGGTGGTTAACGTGTCTGTGTGGGTTTTCTCCAGGTACTTTGTTAGAATTAATTTTAGTTTTTGGCTTTCTAAAAAATTTTTACAGTGTAGATGGTCTGACATTAGCTTAAAGAGCATTACAACATTGTTGAGAAATGGACATATTTGATCTTTTAGTGTTTTGATCATCCCTAAAAGAACAGATTACAGCAAAGGCAAATCTAATTATTTCAGTTCTTTGCTGATCAGAGATATGCAGATTTCAGCTGCAATTTCAACAAGACACACTTTGCAAAGCATAAAAAAGCTATGGAGAAAACTGGACCATGGAACCCGACAGACTGAACATTCAACCTGTGACAATAAATCATGCATAACAACAATGCCCCAAAATGACTTAACATAAACTAAACTACAGCTGTGGGGATGTGCCACAATGATCAGCATGTCTATAGTACATGGCCTTGCGTATGTTACTTGACCAAGCACTTATCTCCTCCAGGAAATAGATAACATGTGCCAGGCAAACATTGACTTTTCATGCATGAATGGAAACCCTTCAACAGGATGCAGGTCCACAGATAAAGACTGTTGTGCTGCTGCACTTATCTGGACGTAGTTGAAGGCCACTTTTAACCTTGTGGTCAGTCAGTGACCACTTTAGACTAGCATTCCACATCAGAGGTTCTTTGGTTTCCTCCAGGCAGTAGGTGTGCCTTTATATAACAAGAAACACACACACACACACACACACACACACACACACACACCTGTTTATACTTGATAGATTGTTAAATATTAATAAAATGGCAGATATATTAAGCAGTTAAAACCAATAAGATGATTGTGGACCTTTTTACTTCCTAGATAGAGTTAATATAATTTCAAATGGGCTTTACCCGAAGATGGTGCTTCAAACTTGTCATGCTTCAGTGTAAAGACCAAACCTCCATCTGTCAGGTGAGCAGATCAGGTGACTGCGAGGAAGGGCCAGGATTGGTTAGGGCAGGATATAAACAGGAAGCCCACTCACCGGCTCTCTGCTCACCTGACACCATCTGGAAGCTTGATGTCTCCTCAGTAATCATATTATCCATATTAGCACTGCGATTACGGGAAGAAGTTGGGGTCAAACTTGATCATATGATTAATTTGTGTTAAAAAATAGTTACGCATTGAAATATCTAGATTAATCTAATAAATTGGGGCTAATTGGCCTTAACCTTGCATGGTCTGCCAGACAGGGACAACGGCAACCTAAATAAATGCACAAGGTAAATGTTTGATTGGCTTTCTAAAACATTAACTAACAAATGGCTCCCGTGTATGTTGTGTTGTTGAGTATGTTTGTGAAGTTACACGGCCCTTAAAGAGCAGTACACCAGAGCAGGTTTATAGCATTTATGTTGTATCACTTTTAGCCCCAGTTCTACCAAATGCAGTGTGAAGTGTCGTTTATCAGCTCATTAGAATGCCTCATTTTATCAGCAGCTGATAATTATCTCAATACAGTATTTTGTGATTTGACTCAATATTTTGTTGTTTCTTTTTCTTTTGCATAAAGGTGTGTTTGATCCCTGATGAAAGTCTGTTGACTGTCTGTTAATCAAACTTTCAAATATATTTAAATATCAAATAATGAATCTGGTATAATCAATCACACTCAGCAACTCAAAGGGACTAAGCAGCCATACTACACTCTGGATGTAGTATGGCTGGCTCAGAGCACAGGACAGTCTTACAGCACATAATGGCAAGAGGTCTCAAAAAATAAATGAATAAACTAATTGTAGCACATAAATAAAAATCAAATCCATCTCATTAATATATCAGCAGATTAAAACCTCTTAAAAATGTTTAATCATGCATACTTTAGCGAGATATAATTGACCAATTATTTTACACAGTCGACATGCATCATCAGTATTGCTATACAACTCTCCTATATCTCTACACCAAAAACTGGAAAAAAAAAAAATACCCAGAATGCAATTTGGAAGTGTCTTGGAAGAATAACCACATCTGACTCAATGCTGCCCACTGTGACCAAAATGTAAAAATTTGGCATTTAGACCTCTGGCAGCACACTTTCAAACTTTTTACACATCCATACAACAAAATACATTTCGTTCACAAATCAACTACAAAAAGAACTTTAAGAGATATTTTACCCAAAGTCAAAAATTTGACTCTACTAAATTTACCACCCGACCAATAAAAATGATTATGTTTATGAATCATTTTTTGTCGATTTGGAGGCTTCAGGTTGTTCTCAGTGATGAACTCACTCTGGCTGGTGGCTGGTTATGCCTGACTGTGCCTTGTATATTTAAACTCTGGTGGCCATGAAAAGATGGTTGGACACATCCATAACACCTACTGTACGCCGAGTCAAGCAGAGAGTTACAGTATGTTTGGAACTGCACCCTTCTTCAGACAAATAGAGCCCAGAGACTCTTAAGTCATTTCAGTTAAAATTAAATTGCAAGCATGCACACTGTAAGCTGTTGATGGACACTGCACCGCACTGATACTGTTTTTACAGTATTTTCCAAGCTGGAAATAGTTCAGACCTCAGAAAAAACATTTATTCTCATGAAATGTTTTATTTTATCTGTATAATCTGACAATCTTTTTATACTACCATTCATGGAGCAGTGACTGTTAAATTCTTATTCAGCTCCACCTGTAAGTCAAATGTCATGGTTATCTACAAAGCATCACACTCAGTAAATCATAATAACAACCCAATCACACTGTTCTTATCACTGCTCAGTGGGTTGTGTCAGACCCACTAGAAAAATAAGAAGCCAATCAAAAATGATCACAAAATGAAATTATATACAATTTAAATGACAAGATATCCTAAGCCATTATTTGTAAGTTTGACGTTACAAAAATATTTATTCAATATCCAGACTCAGGTCTATGTTATGTTTATCTTTAATTATACTTATAATATTATTCCAAAGAAAAAAAATCACCTTCCTATTAGTTCTCTCTGCATATGCAGAAGCAATTGTTCCTGTAAGGCATATTGAACTGAACATAAACATAATTTTATGTTACTTTCCCTTATCACTACCGTTATTCCTGCACCCACTGTACAGATTTTAAATTTCACTTTTACTTCCAGGCAGGCAAAAGCCCCTTAATGTAGTGTAGAGGATGACTCAGGTGCTTCCATTGCATGAAGGTAGTGACACTGGTCACCATAACAACCACTGGCCAGTCAGTCACCAGTGAACTCACAATGTCTTAGTTTCTTAGGATAATAATGTGCTTCAGTCAGAGAAGTCAGACTTCAGAACAGTTCATAGCACAGTAACTACTTAAACCTATGTTTCTCAGATGGTTGGCAAAGGTGTTCCCCAAGAATCAATATCAGGCCCACTGTGTAGCTGAATGCGAATAGAGAAATGCTAATGAGCCTAAGATGGCCACACCCCCTTTTCTGCATTCCTTGCTACCACGGTAACAGTGGAGCGTAAACAGAATGTTTTTTTATAAAGTCTGACCACAGTTGATCCACTGAAATGGGACACATACTGTAGATACATATCCTAGCTAAGTGCACAATGTAACTGAGTAAAGAAGCAACACAATAGCATCTTTAGCTGCAAAAAAACTGTATTTGTCACAATTTAAGAGGAAACTCCCATTTCTTTGTAATTAGTTTTAGAGTAAATGTCAGTTTTCTTGACTAAATGTCGTGATAAATAATAGGCTGCATGATTTAGCAACAGCAACACTACTGCTAGCAACACTTTATTTAGAGTGTGATGTCATCATATGATTGATGATGTCACAGATAGATTCCTTTGAAGTATTCTAACTGGCTTTGAAGGGTCACATAGATGTTAGCTCATTGCTCAGTTTTGAATTGAAAAATAGACGTGAAGCCATTAAGACAAAGATTTACTGAAAGCAGCTTATCAAACACTGTAAGGTAATTCTAATTTATTCATTTTGTCCACAAATTACATATTTGTCCACAACTAACAACTAATAAGCTCTGCACAAAACACTTCGGTGACAGATTAAATAGGGCATGCATAGGCCAAATGTTTTAATCTGGACAGCTGAACTGGAGAAAAGACGTCAGGTCAAGTTTCTGATTATTCTTTTGGTTTCTCGGACAGTTTCTAAAGCTAATGTGAATCTGGCCACAATAAATCTAAATTCCATTGCAGACCGATTATTTAGTAGGGTAATGGTAGAGCTTGACCTTAACAGGTTTCGACTCTCATCAGATATCATTGAAAAATATGACGAGGAATTACACACAGAGCTGGTACAAATGTTTAGGACTGAACGCCGAGTGCTGTATCACCTGATGTCCAAGAACCACGACATAGAAACTTTTTTTGCTAGCAGGATTATAAGGAAATTGATACAACCAGAGCGCCCCACCTTCACAGACAGCATCAAGTCCAGCTTAAAACATTGGCCCTGCATGCTGGTAACAGCTGGGGTCATTTCAGCTGCTTTATGGGCTTATTATAAGTGAGGTTGAAGTAAGTTTACCTGCACAAATATTGATGAGGGTACCGGATGTATTCAGCATGCACACGTTCTGTGTACGAGCTAATGAGCTAATGCTAATGAGTTTTAAATGGCCACACATCCTTTTCTGCATTCTTTGCTACCATGGTAACAGTGGAATGTAAACAGAATATCTGTGAATGGTTTATGTTCTGATGTCACATACAGATTCCTTCGACGTATTCTAACTGGCTTTGAAGTTTCACAGGGAAATGAGCTATTAATTCAGTCCTGAGCTGCCCACTCACCCCAACCGGTCGAGGCAGATGACCCACCACCCTGAGCCTGGTTCTGCTGGAGGTTTCTTCCGTTAAAGGGAGTTTTTCCTCTCCACTGCTGCTCAAGTGGGACTGTTGGGTTTTCTATATTATTCTGTATATACTTATATTGTGTAAGGTCTTAAACCTTATACTGTAAAGTGCATGGAGGTGACTTTCATTGTGATTTGGCGCTATATAAAAAAAGTTAAATTGAATTGAACTGAATTGATGGAGACCTGAAGTCCTGCCCCATATCCTGGTTACCTTCTGGATATGGGGCAGGACCCGTATCCATAAATTGTGGTAGGTTAAAGTAAGTTTACCTACAAAATACTGATTTAATGGAAAACATGTTTTAGTCTCAGTGATGTCTTATAAATGTGATGGAGACCTGAAGTCCTGCCCCATATCCTGGTTACCTGCTGTCCTGGAGGAAGAGAGGGGACCTCAATCTGGGGTGTGACTCCAGGTCTCCACACAGACAAGATTTTCACTGAGACGAAGGAAAACATGTGCCTGGTTTTTTTTCTACAGGTAAATACTTTGTCAGTTTTTGATGGAGAGCTGATGTCTTGTCCCACATGGCCTGGCCTGGATGTGGGGCAGGACTTCAGCTCTCCATGTGGTTTTACTGCGGGTGTTCCAGTTTTCCCACAATTCTACATTTAATTTTAATTGGCTTCAATAAATGGGCTTCATTTAAAATTTTAAATGTGTGTGTGTTTGTCACATTCAGCTGGTCACCACCAGGAGAAAACAATGCTCAGATGTAAGGTGGTGAGAAATCTACTACTCTGAAATACATCTTTAAGGTTTAGGTGAGAAGTTGTGTAAATTCATTGTAATTGACTAAAAACAGACTTTTCTCAATATTTACAGTTAAACTATTTATATATGTACATTGACACAGTTGATCATTTACATATTTACAGGTATAAATAATTCTGTGAACAACTTTAAGTTTAAAAGAATTTGCTGAATCTACCTGTGTGTTTTTTATCCTTTTTCATTGACACAATGCTTTCATTCTGTTACAACCAACAAACACGCAGCGTTAGACGCACATCTCTGTGTAACAGAAACAAGACACACTACACAGCAGGACGATGCACTAGTTTATCATTCAGTGTGGGATTCTGTGTCTGACTGCTGCTGTCTCACTGAGACTGAGAATGATTTGACTTGAAATAATCAGTCATAAAGCAGTAAAACAGTCAGTTAGCTGCTCCACTGTTCATCCCTGTGTGAAACCAGCAACCAGAGCAGACAGTCTCCAGTCATGGCTGCAAACATTTCTTGCTGCTTTAAATCCCTGAATCTCTGCTCTGCAGGCGAAGACACGTTCTCTTCTCTGTCTCTCGTGACCTGGGAACGTTAAGGTTCTACCTGCTTTCTGACTCTGTTCTGAGGTGTTAAGCTTCAACAGTGACATTTACACTGACTGTAACAAAATCATCAGCTTTGAGGTTCCGTGCAGTCATATTTGGATCAAGTCATGATCTTTTCAGCACCTTAAACCTCAGTCTCAGAGCAAGTAAGTGACACAGTGAAGAGGTGGAACCTGATTGGTCCTCCTGTGAACATTCTGCATACTGATTGGTCGTCCTGTGAACATTCTGCACACTGATTGGCCCTCCTGTGAACATTCTGCACACTGATTGGTCCTCCTGTGAACATTCTGCACACTGATTGGTCCCAGAGTTTGCAGGAAGAAGCTTTGCTCTTTAAAGTTATGAGGACAGTTAAACTAGTGTTTCAGAGTTTCACCTAGAAGCAGAGGGATACTTTAATACAAGGAAAGATTAATAACATTCACACTGCAAAGTAGAATCAAAGTAAGCAAGCTGAAAATCTGTGAAGTTGCCCTTTAATAATTGATCAACCATTTTATGTTAATAATTCAGATAGATCATTATAATTCTAAAAACACACAGTGACTCACATGAAAGTAACACTTGCTTTATTGTTATTGCTCTTCAAGCCGTGTATTGAAATGTACATAGACTTTTGTGTCTGTGTCGTTACAACTTGACAACACATTCAGAGCCACACACACAAATTACTAAAACTTCTATGCACTTATTTTGACTTTTTTATTCTTTTATTCTGCTTTATCAATTCTGATTGACTGGGTGAAGCAGAAGGTTTATAAACCCTGTGGGTTGTTGTTCCCCTGGAATTCATGTATGTCACTGTGACCACCTGAGCCAGAGTGTAAACGACTGTGAAACTGCATGGGTAAAATTGAAAGAACTGCATTGTAAGTGAGTGATAAATTATGCCTGAGGCCACGTCCTCTGTTTAACGAGGGTAGTTCAATCTTACAGTAAACTGCTTCTCTCACACCTCGTTTAAACCAGTTGTCCTCCCTGTCCTAGTAAGAGCACACTCTGCCCAGTGTTTCAGAGGGGGTCTGTGTGTGTAGGTTTCCTGGACACCTCAATGTCAAGGGCCCTGTCCTCCCCAATGTGTACTGCACAATCCAGAAAGGCCAAGCAATTCCCTGTAACATCTTCTTGTGTGAACTTGATGTTGTCGTCCACAGCATTAATGTGTTCAATGGAGTTTTCCACCTCCTCAGTTTTAGTTTTGACCTAGGTATCATCCACATACCTAAACCAGTGTCTGGGTATAATCCCTGGAAGGGAGCTCCGGGCTCTGCTCTCTACTTCTTCCATGTAGAGATTGGCCACAATAGGGGACACAGGTGAACCCATGGCACAGCCGTGTTTTTGCAGAGGTCCAGTAAGGTACATATATGGTCTGGCCTGAAATTGGTTCTATCACCAAGTGTGCTGTTTTGTAGAAGTTCTGGGGATGCATGTGCAAAGGGTTGCGACCTCTGACAAACCCTCCTTCCCCCATAAAGTGGGTCGTATGAACAACCTGGTGGAGGTGTGAATGGATTGATGGGCAGCTTGATCATTTGAAGACAGGTTAAGCTTAAGGCGTCCACCTCTGTTGAGAGAGGGGTTATTTATTTGCACATGCAAAAGCTTCCCTCACCCCTCTCTCAAACCACTTGTCTTATCTTATGTGACAAATTGAAGGGAGAACCTGGAGGCCTGACCCCTGCAGTGAGGGGATCTGGTGGCTGTTATTCTCTGGGACATTTTGCTGACACTTGTTCCCTTAGAAGGAAGGATCACTGCAAATTAATACAAAGTTGTTCTGAGTGATCACCTTTATCCTATGATAACAGGTATTAGCACTTGAGTTTACAAGTACTAATGTTCTCATTATATTTCACAGGTATAGCTGCAGTAGCTGGACTCCATAAATGACATATGACATAATTTACTGACAGAGTTATACACATTTTCTACTGAAGGACAATGAGAAGAAATACATTTGTTTCTACCATAGCTGCAAAAAAACACCTCATGAAAAATTGGTGTCATGTTCTGCATCGTACTTCCAAAACAGGCCTCTCTGCTTACAGCATGTCAGCCAGGAAGTACACACACACACACACACACACTTCCATCCTGTAAAACATGAAATGTTACAGAAAACTATTAAAACTGTTTTTAATACACTTCAGACGTTAGAGTGGGCAACAAAGCCCCGACCATTTGTGTGTGCAGAGCCTCAGCTGAAGAATCTGAGCACTGATGGACTAAGCTAATGATCATTTTAGCCTTGTGGGGAGAGGAGTGTCGAGGCTGCCTGGAGAAACATGAATTTGTCAGCCTCATCCAGGAGAAAGCACCGCTGCATGCTCACAGTACAGAACTATGAATAGTAATGTTACATCACTGTTATACATCCACACAACAAAATGTCTTCTACTGTTAAGCCCTCAAAGCTTCACATGCATTTGTCAAAACAGTTATTATTATTCACAAAGAGTAAGTAAATCCTGAAACACAAATGGTGAGAGGAGATGTCAATCAGCCTGAAACGGGACAAAGAGCACCCTCAAAATTCCATCTTCAGCAAAGGTTATTCTTCAGTGTGTTCCACATACTGATGAAGACCATGGGTCGAAAGCTCCAAAGAAAGTAGAAAGTAAAGCTTGAGTTGAGATTATTTCGTTGCATATACCTGCCTATAGTTTTCCAAAAACAGAACAAGAAAGTCATACAGTGTTCCTAAATGTTTTATTTATCCATCAACTGTTTGAATGCAAGCTGTGAACAGTTACTGAAAATATTTCCTAATGCAAAGGACTAAAGAAGGAAAGAATGCAGGAAGCAACCTAAAGTACATCTGTCACTGCCTGTGTCACTGACTAACTGACAGTAGCACTTGCATAGGAGATATCATCACATCAAACCCTAAGTATCAAATATCACTATCACTATCACAAAAATATACTCTACTAAAATATATTAAGTCAGTATATGAAAAGAATGTGCAGACACACAAACAGTGTGTGTCTTCTCAGCTATACAAAGACACATACAAAATGTGTGTGTGTCTTCAACACGGCGCTGCATCCGTTTTCAATTAGCAGACCAAATGCTACAACCCAGACCCTGGAAATTAAAGGGAGTTAAGAGAAGATCCTGGTATTTGTATACATGGGTGTTAGTTTTTTTTTCTGGGCCATATCCGTTGTCAGTCATGATAATGTTTTATCCATCACATCTGTTGGGAGACCGTTTGGAAATGCAGCCAACACAATGTTAATTGGGGAAAGAAGAGCAAGCACTCGTTTCTGAATCGTACTGAATGTAAACACAGAGTAATCCTACTCTCTTTATCTCCTGTGGTTCTCCTTCACCCCAATCTCTACAAATACAGTGTTATCATGACCAATATTCATCATACAGAAAAATCTGAGGACAACACCCAGGCTGGAAAATACTGAAAGTTCACTTTAAAGTAATCAGCTTATATAGTGCGTCTTATTGCTTTGACTGTGGCTACAAAATGGCTCCTTTGGAAGCATGTACGTTTGCCTGCAGCAAATTATCTGGTCTGAGGCCTGATCACCTTCCTTCCTTTTGCAATATAATCACCTAGTCTGTCTTTGTATGGTGAATCGAAAACACAGAACTCATATTCTAGAAGTATTTGGACAGTCACCCAATTGCAATTGGATCTTAAAATAATGAATCAAGATGTACTTTAGGTGTAGATTGTCAGCTCAAAAGTAAGCTGTTCCATGACCTTGGGTTCCAGACTTTAAGCAGTCACTGACAATAAAATATCTGCAACCAAATATTAAAACTGACAACACAATTTATGCTTCTGTTAGTTTATCCAATTCTGACATGGTTCATACAGTATTCTTGACCAAAAACTCAAATTAAAGCTGGCAGTACACTTAAAGCACATCTTAACTGTTTCATTTAGAATCCAAAATTATGAATTGTCTCCCTATAAAAATACTTTTGGACCTAACAGTGTTGCTACACAGGCACAGTCATCAGTTTGTCTTTCTTCCCCAGTCTCTCTTTTAGAGCTCTGTCTTTTCATCCTTCACTGATCCACTAGCAGATTCAGCCTTGGCCGTAGACTCCAAGGTGGAGTCTTTGGGCTGGAAAGCCAGTGAGGCAGAGTTAATGCAGTATCGTTTTCCTGTGGGTCTTGGTCCATCATCAAACAGGTGTCCCAGATGAGCACCACACTGAAAGACATTAGGAAAGACTGGCATTCAGCTAGTGAGCTGTTTCTGCCTCTTCAGAAATAACTTTAAAGAGTAACAATGTGTCCTCATCCATACATGGGGTATAGCATGAAAATACGATTCCAGGAACTTAATGGTTAAATATAAAATGACAAAAGGGTGATACATGTTAGCACAGTTGCCTCAAGATGCATTGATACACAAATAAAGCAAAACCAAGTCTGTGCATGTGTAACAGGCATATTTTTCATTTCATTGCTGCAGGCAAGCTGTGGCATTCACTTTTATTCTCCCTTTGACTCTGTGGTAAAGGAATGAACAACATGCTGTTAGAGTGTAATGCAGTGTTCATAGTGTACCTGGCTGCAGGTAGTCTCCACTCTGTGCATCCCATAGGAGAAATCATCTGACAAAGTTAAAGACTCTTCCTTCACAAGGTCAAAGAAGGATGACCAACCTGAACACATGATGGTATTATGTTAGGAACGTGTTAGCATGCAGACAAGTTGGCATGAGAACAATAATAATTGATCACACAGCACTGGTTTGACACTGGTTGACATTAGCTTTGAAGAGAACAGCTACATTAAAGTAGAAAGCAGAAACATTTCCAAATGACTCATCCAGGATGGACTGAATCCACAAATGTCAAATGCAAAAACAGACCTAGCTTGTAAAGATAGCAAAGTAGAGAATAGAGCTGCAGGTGAAAAACTGGACAATGGGAGGTCAACTTACCTGATCCCGAGTCAAATTTAGTACTAGAGCTAGAAAAGGAAACAAAATGCCAATTAGAAACATTTTGTGACTGATTGCAACTCCAAGCATCAGGAAAAATGTGGTATTTCAATTCACGATAAGACCAAGCAGCCAATATTTACCCCGTCTTCAGGTTTTCATCAAACTGATTATTACACCTGTAGATTTCTACACAGGCAAGATGTGGCTAAAAGGCAGCATGCGTTTCTGTGAGCTTGCGGCAGGCCTGCACATACACCCGTTCACACAAAGAAACAGTGCAGCTTTTACCTGAACAGTGGGCCCCTGCAGACAACACAGGTGTAGGTCCCCTCATCTTTATGATGTGTGAACTCGCCAGTGAAGGCACTGTGGAAGAAGACTGTATCAGTAAAACTGAAACTTGACAAACAAACGAGTAATTGTTACAGTGATCAAGGTTCCCACTCTTCACATAAGGCTGTATGTCAGATGGGGATCCCTCCCTAGTCAAACAAGCTCCTCTATGTGGAAGTCTTCTTTAAAACACACGGTGCTGCGGAAAGATTTCAAGCATTTTAGACGTTTCAATCACACAGTACAATCAGGAAGGCATCTGATTGGTCTCAAAGTCACTAGGCAGGACGACAGTGAGTGCAAACATCCAGCCATAGTCATAAAGAACTACTATATCTACAGGGACACGAAGAGCAAAGAGTCCTGCAAGAGATGGTATCGCCCCAAGGTGCTTGGAACTACCTACCTGGCAAGTACCTGGAAAAACTGTGAGCAAGTGTACATAGTCGAGTTGATGTTTTGTTCTAACGAAAAGGGTGAGCACACCATATACTAATTTGATTTAGTCTTTTTTTGTCTTGATCACTTCCCTGACCAGGACTCTTGTTAGTCAGTTTGGCCAGACAGCCAGCTCTTACATTTTTATTGAGGCCATAGTGCACTTAGAAATGACTTCATAAACTTACCCTGATCTGTGCTTTGCCACACAACCTAATTCCCTTATATGATCAGTTCTTGCTCCTCCATACTTGTTTAACCTGGCAGTGGTTCTATTCCTCCATCTTGAAGACCATCCCAAAGCTCTTCTTTTGAGAGGACCTGGCTGCTGATCCTAACCCTAATTTGTCGTATTGCCTTGATCAATGGCTTACCCTAACCCTAACCATTAGACCTTATTTCCTAAGCTTAACCATCTTTTTCGTAAGGTTTGTCTTCTGCTTAAATTAACAACATTCAGCTAAAATCGACTGCCGGTCAGTCCACCATCTTTGCCCACAACCACATTGTGCTGCTTATTTCTGCTCTGAAGATCAGACACATCGTTGCTAGATGCTTGTTAAAAAACAACATAAAGACGCAAAGAAAAGGTACAACTGAGAGAAACACGGATGCAGTTAAAAGAATTGGAATGCACTGTGTCTTGATGGTACCTCTCAGTTCCTCTCTCCTGGGTAACATGGTACTGCATTGGTGTGAGGCGCTTCTTCAGCTCCTCCTGAGAAAAGCTCACCGGCCATGTCTTCTTAGTTCTACATGCTCCTGAAGGATGAAGTAAGGAGGACAAAATATATGAACTATGCAGGTCTTCACCAAAACCTATATAAGAGCTCTGGAGTTATGAATGAACTACTAGATACAACATTTTATTAAAGATGATTGCAGTATAGCCATGTGCATTTGAGTGTTTATCCTGAACAGCTAGCAGTGACAAACTGAATAGTGTTAAGTTGTACGGGTTCTTTTTTTTTAACAAATTCTTTTCTGACATCATATGTAGATATCAAAATACTTCCAGAACTCCTTTATCAACTTCAGAACCCTTCATCACTGCTTCACCACGCAAACACTTTTTGTGCAACTGACTAAAAATGCAAGACTTTGGTTTCATCCAAAATCAAACACAAAAACAACTTAAGAGCAACAAAACCCTTCAACATTTAGTGTAAATTTAAATAAAACCACTTGGTGCAAGCTGCAGGGAAGCCAAGCAGAGAATCTTTCAATTATTTTGTTAGCAGTTGAAACATCAGCTGTTTGACAGGAACATGTGAGTAGAGCTATAAACTTAACTGATGCTGAACTCAAATGAGATGTGGACCATTTAAAAAAGGAACACCATATTTTCACCATTAGCAGCACAAATCTTTGCATCTTAAACCAGTGAGTCGAAAGCAGATGGGCGATGCAGCCAGCCGAAGAAGAGCGTGTGGTAATGTAAACAAAGTCATTCCAAAAGGCCTTTGTAAATGTTTCTAGGCCTTAGGGATCAAATTCGATTTTTTTGTCCTTTTTCCTGACTTATCTGCTAAAAAACACAACATCGTGCCTCTGCCAACCAAGCTGAAGTGTTTTGGCCTTATTACATCCTAGTAAAACTGAAATTTCCATTGTTCAATCTTTCTGATTCATATCCAGCTATAGGACATTTTGTTTAAAACTGCATGTGAATTTGCAAAGTCATTTTAGCTAGGTAGCATCCTGCTGGTTGCCAATAAGTTAAGATCACAGTCTTGATTTTGCTATAGTATATAATATACATCTTTCTTTTTTAAAAGAGCTCAGTTCTTGAAAGTATCACTTAATGCTGCATTACGTCTTTAACATTAAATAAACTAAACTACTTTGGAGATGCATTTTTTAAGAGATGTTTCAGGAGTCCTGACAATTAATTTTCATATGGTACAGAAACGGGCACAGCTTTCATTGGACTCTAGTTATTAAATGACAATAATACTCTGTTTTGTGCTTTTCATGTGTGACTTTAATGTGTCATAATATTTTAAAATATATGTTAAAATGAGTGCTATTTAATTTTTCATTATATTTCCGATGCCATGTTAGAATCAAATCACAACACAAAAAACAAAGTGCATTTAGTACAGGCAGATCTATGCTGCTCTCTACTGGACAACATTGAATACAATACACCTCTGGGTTGTGATTTGACTTCAATGTCACATGGACAATTAATGACACAATAAAAGCAATTAATTTAAATTATGAAAGATAAATAATTATAATAACAAAGATTTGTTTTGTTTTTTATTTTACTCTAAAAATCTTAAGGTCCAATAACCAATCCTGTTCAAGCATTACTCTAAGCAAAAAATGTATCACTGTCCCAAATCAAATGTAAGAAAATAAGTGAAAGCAGCTAACAACATTGTGAACACACACAGACTGGGACAGTAAAGACATGCTGACACACCAGCCAAGTGTTAGAGAGGCTACAGAGGCAGAGCACAGCAGGCACACAGCACCCAGTCAGTGGACCTGAGGGAAGACCGCAGGGCCTCAGAGCTACAGGCTGACTCTTGGTTATTAGGTGCAGCAGATTGAAGCCCGACATGGCTGCTGGAGAGAGGTAATCCACCAACCACTAGAACCAAACAACCCTCATCAGGGAAACACCAAGGACTGAGCTGTATGAATGGGAGCAGACAGAGGGAGAAACAACACAGGTCAAGATTCCAAACAGCATCAGAGACTACATGTAGAATAAAAGTGCAGACTGTCGAGATCAGGATTTGTTTGAGATTCTCACTGATCATGCAGAGCTTGAAGGACACTGGTTAACAGGCATGAGGAATGGACATGCCTGGTAAAACAAAAAACATTAATACCTTATCCTACATTGGTAATTCGAATTCCTTCATTATAATCCACAGTGGACATTTGAGGTCCATACAAATACTTCACTAAACTCTAACAGAAGACTGTAATTTTATTATTGTTCTTTGAGCAGCCATAGGAACCCCAGAAGCATTTTAGAATTCTACACAGACATTTTCTTCTTAATGAAAATATTAACAGAAAGGTTTCTCTGCTCACCTTAAATCTGAGTTTAAGATATGAACATAAGAGCAAGGGTGGTCTAGGGCAGGACAAGTTTGTAAGCCAAATGCAGTCCAGTGTGCAACCTACACAAATGTAATGTGTAGTAATAAGTCTTCAAGCACACATACTGAGCACTCATCTTATTTTTTTTTTTTTTAATTAACACTTTATTGATCCCCTTGGGGAAATTGTTGTTTGGACAGCTGCTAGACCTGTGTCAGCGCTAC
>JAUMHL010000016.1:2099273-2113183 GCA_032362345.1 Sandelia bainsii
CCCCCCCCCCCCCCCCCGGATACTCCGCTGTGGTAGGTCAGCAACAAGGGGGGAAAAAAAGTGAGCTTATAATTTGCTTGTAATACAGAGGACGTAATAAAGCTTGTGCTGCCAATCACGTGTATTTACAGCACATCCTCTACAAGTCCGTTCATGCCTTCGCCCCTTGACTAAATAATAACTGGAATAATATTAATCATAATAATAATAATATAACTAAAAGTACATCGAGTAGCTTCAGGAAATCGACACCCACGCTGTGTTGGTTTGAAAGCTTACACAGGGGTGAACAAACATGCAGCCATTTCCATACAGTGCCCAGATGAACTCCATCGTAGCATCAGAGTGTGGAAGAGAAGCAGGGAGGCTGAGAGTCTCTGCGTGTAGCTTAAATATTCCACAAGTGTTAAATCCATGTCATGTCTAATACAAAGATTATTAAAAAAAACTGACACCGCACCAATGAACAGTTTCTCTTGTAAAGATCCTGTGTTAAAGGATAAGATCCGCGACACAGACTGAAGTCTTCCCTGTTAGAAAGCAGTGAAGCACCAACAGCAGGCTGGTGCTGCTGCAGTGTTGGGAGGGAGGGCGCCACAGGATGAAACTCAAATGCTCCTCGTGGTCTCACGAGAAGCCTGAGGAGCTGGCCAAGCCGTGGTGCTGCAGGCGGGGCGTAGTGTTTGTGGAGCTCGTGGTGTTCGCGTGGAGGCTGGAGGCCCTGAGGGGCGTGGTGCAGCCCTGCGCCTGTGGGAATCGCTGATGGTATCGATCCAAGCGCAGGTACTTCACCGTCACCAGCTTACCTGTAAAAGCAAAAGCACAAGCCTGTCACTGACCACCCACGACACCGCTCATCAATACATTTATACTCTGTGCAAGTGGACATTTGCTAGATTCACCATCTAATTAAAAGAGTGGATCTGTGTATGTGCTGGTGTATTACTACAGGTCAGAAGCAACCCAGACAGAGCAGTTCCACTGGTACATCAATGAGTGTGGAGACATTATGTGGAGAATAAGTATTGTGCAGATATCCTGTCTCACAGTGAGGTACTCTGACCGGTTGCCATGTCTGCAGTGGAAGGTTTGAACTGTAGTGGATAATATATCATCACACTCATACACCCTCCCTTACTTTTTATTTCTTTTGTTACTGCTGATGTGCTGTAAATGTGTAGATAACTTACCGTCAAACCAGGAACCATGAAGTGCCTTGAAGGCTTTCCCTGAGTGCTCTGCAGAGAGACACTTCACATAGACACAACCCTGCGGAGAGAACAGGAAGCAGAGTGAAACGTCACTCAACAGCACGGACGTGGGACCCCGTCAAAGTGTGAGCAGTCATAAGAGAGAGTGTACCTCTCGCGAGTTCTTGTCGACAGCGATGTGGACGATGCCGTCGTTGTCGCTGCACTTCTCGAGGATGGCCTCGTGGATGGCTAGGTCCCAGTTCTCCCCAACCTCCCTGACAACGCAAACACAAGACGTGAGCAGAAAGTGAAAACAGGCTGTCAAAAAGCAGCAGCAGAGACGAGCGCTTACATGACCGGGTCGAACATGTTTCTGATCTTCAGACATGGAGTCAGACTGTTGGGAGGCGAATTCCTCCGGTCCAGTGGGAAAGCTGAAGAGGAGGGACAGAAAAAATGGAAAATTGTCAAACAGAAGAGCTCATCACAACACACAGCTGCAGCAGGTTCACTCGGCTTTGATCAGCATTTAGAACAGGACAGTTTAGAGTTTAAAGAGTTGTTGTTGCAGCTTGAATGAAAAGCTCTCGCTACCTTTTCCCTGCCAGACTTTGGAGGGCATCATGGAAGCTTTGTCACAACTGAGCGACGGCTGGATCCACCTCCAGACTAGGAAGTCCGCTCCCCCAATCCTCTGAGTCTCTTTACGAATCCTGGACTCATTGGCTGAGACGAAGCTCTCTGCCCGATCCCAAACCTTCTTCATTTTCTTCCTGCAGATCAGACAGTTTGTGTGTTAATTTCAGGCTCCTATATTCTTTTAAACTCTGTCAGGATTTGGATCGAGCTGTGGCAGTGGTGGTACTGTACTGACCGGTCCTGAGGCTGAACCAGGGAGTCTCTGACATGGGGGATGGGCAGGTAGGGCTGCAGGTCCAGGTTCTCTTGGCATGCCTCACTGTGGCTCCTCAACACATCTGAACAAGGGATAGGAAGAATAAAATGATTAAAGCAAGACAATAAAATACCACTCCAACCAGGCTACAAGATGTGTTGTTATGCGAGTGATCCACTGACATTGGGGAGATGATAGTAAGAGATAAGAGGTTATAATACAGAAAGTATAGTGCGGTACAGTAATAAATAGGTCTAAATAACTTCTCTCCTCCTCTCAAGTGGTCAACTGACATAACCAGAAAACCGTATCCAACAGTAGAACACCTAGCATGACACTTTTGATCCTGCATAACACGTACAAAGAAGAGGGCCCGGGTTGGGGACTGGATACACGCACGCACGCGCAGACACACACACCCACATCAAATATGTAACCATCTACACTCTGACAGTCTGGTGAAAGTGTGGGTTTCCTTACCGATTATCCTCTCCACCATGTCATACATCTGCCTGGTCTCCTCCTCCTCTCTCCTCCAGCGATATTTCATGTAGCAGACAACACTCCACACAAAGCCTACCACTGCACGCACACACACACACACAAGATTGACAAGTTTAAACACAGCTGCTTAGGTCATCCTATTCGTTATCATATTAACTGGCTGTGATCTTTATGGCGTGTGGTTTTTATCTCACCAACTGCGATGAGGAAGACTCTGCTGATGACGGTGAGGAAGGCTCGGCGGAAGCGGCACGTGAAGGGCATTTTGGGATGTGTAGACTCTAGGCGGGAAATCTCCGACACGTCAGTCACTGGTTCGCCGGGTTCCTGCCCAGTTAGCCTGAACACACGGGGTGAGTACAGGGTGAGGACCTCTCTCTCACACATAAACACACACACAATGAGAGGCTGTGGGAGGCTTGTAATTAGCATTAACACGTATAGTGTATGTTACCTGATCCCAACATCCTGGCCTGTCCGGATGATCCACTCCAGAGACAAATGAGTGAAGTTTTCAAAGTCTGGATTCTGAGCCTGAACAAAAGACACAGGGACAGAACATATCAGTCTCTACAGTGGGCCTCATCTCACCTTCCATGTGCTTTACTCCACTTTACTCAAGATTCAAGAGGTTTATTCGTCACATACACAGTTATACCAGTACAACCGGCAGTGAAATGTATCACTGAGTCACTCTATAGGCTGTGCAAAAATAGAAGAAAATAAAGTAAAATAGAAGTAAAAAAATGTACAAGTAAAAACTTTAGCAATTATACAATATATAAATATTATATATATTATTATTATTATTATTGTGTGCAGTACATGTGTGAATGTGACGTACCTTCCAATGAAAATTTACAGAAAAAAAAAATTGTACAGAACAGAATGGACCAGATCTAAGTTGAGTTAGTCGGGGCGCACAGGAAGGTGTCTGGCAGCGGCTGCGCCATCTTTGCATATTTACTGTCATTTACTCCACAGTATATGTAAATGCTGCCCTCTGACTGATATGTGCAGATGAGACAGATGTGTATTTTTTTTTTTTTTACTGCTTTTTGTTTTATTCGCTTCAATTATGTGTCATTTTACCCCCATCAAAACCCCACTATGCATGTCATCATGTTGTTAGTGAGTTGCAGTGTCTAAATATGTCTGTTTCTGTGTCTTAAGTAAGGTGTAATTTTTGACTGAATTTTAAGTCTGTCGCCAAGTCTGTTCTATTTCCCCACAGAGAGACTAATGCTTTGCAGCAGACTGGACTATACCAACGGTCTCCTTTTTGATCCACCCCAAAACATTATAAATGAACCACAGTTGATTCAGAACTTTGTTGCTTGAGTCCTGAACCAGCATTAGAAGGAGAGAACAAATTACACTAGTTTTAAAGTCATTATATTGGTTGCCTGTAATCTTCTGGTTTGAGAACCCGTTTTAGAATATTTAGTATGTTTGAGTTGAGAAATACACACTTTTTTTTATTTTTTTATACGTTTTCACAGTATGACCTTCTCACCAAATTGGGCAGCCTTAGAAAATACGCTCGGCTGTATTCTTAGAAAGCTCTGCAAGATTCACAGAACCAGAAGTGTTTTTTCTGGAGCTCTGTTTGTTTCTGAGATGTCAGTGCGGGTACGTACTAGTAAATACGCAGAGGCCTCGTCCATGGACAGACTCCTGTTTAGATGCTTCTGGTCTCCACAGTCGTGCTGGCCTGGAATCACAACAGAGAGCTCTGTTCTGACAACCGCTTGTATCAACCACAACTTCATGTCCTGTTTATTTACAAATAAGTGATCCGTGTTGACATAAGAGGCACAAAGGTACTGGCCTAAAGTTTAGATATTTTCCTTGAAGCATGTCATCTTTAGTGCTGCTCCAAAGGACTAGTAGTCTGGCTGCGTATGGTACTACAACAGCTCTCAGTGTAATACTATATCACTTACTCACTGTAGCCTGATGACATCTAGTACTACAAGCTACATCTGTACACAGACTAAATTCATCATCTAATAAATTCATTCTTATTAATCATTCAAAGCACCAACAACAGCAGCTCAATGAACACACTTTCAGGCTGCCTATACACATGTCCAGCCCTTATGTGAGCACAGTGTTGAAAACTGCCTTTGAATCCTTCTTTCACACAACTTGGCTTAATCAGCAGTTTCATCTGAATGAATATGAATATAAATTAATGCATTTCAGTGCTGAGCAGTACTCAATGAAAACAGTCCGATGGCCACAGAGTATAGAGCAGTGATGTGATAGCTACCGGCGATGTGGGCCAGGTGGTCGTGCAGACTGAGCAGTAGCTTCAGGATCAGGTCCTTTTCCGCCTTCTTCTGCAGATGACAAACACTCAGTGAACACACCAGCACAAGTGCACTTATTTTTGTTGCATGTGTAGAGCTTCCTGCTACCAGGTACAATGCCAAATATGCCCAGCTGGGTTCAGCTGAGGACATATTTGCTCTCTAGGCACAAAGAAGACATAAGCTGCTTTCACTCTGCAGCATGCAGAACTAAAGGAGAACATCAGAGGAGAATATCTACTTACATACGCAGAGTCAAACTCTGGGCCAAAAGGGTGGCTCTTGACTGAAACACAGAAGAAAGAGACAGTCAGGGGACACAAACAACAGCACGCTTGTTTAAAAAAAAAAAAAAAACACAAAGTAAACCCTGAATCAGAATTATAACTGTGTTTGGAGACATGAAATATGAGCGTAGCTCAGACATCGCTTAACCTGTGAGTCAGAGTCTGCACATGAAACCTCACCACATCAGTTAGGAGCTTAATACAACGCATCTTGCACGAGCTCCCACAACACAGTGACTAATACCACTACTGGGTATGTGACCACAAAAACCTTTCGATCACCTCTGGTGCAAAACAGATAAATCCCCAGTGAACCCTGGGTGTAAACAAACTTTTAGAATCAAATGTGCATCAAATGGAAGAAAAGACACGTAAAATGTTTGGTAGATCTGAGGACGAATTCTTCTGTGCATGGACATGTTGTAGTCCATAATGAGTGTACTGACAATAATAAGAGAAGAACGGTGGTTCACAGTAACTTAACAGTGATCTTCATTAGAGGGTAATATTATCTGTTGATGTATGAATATGGATAACCTCAGAAAAGTCTGCAGTGTGCCCTTTATAATCATCAGTATGAGAATACACATTCTACCTCAACAGAGGCGTGTTTTAGAATCAAATGAGATAAACTGTGGACTATCTTCTCAGATACTTACTGACTCCATCCACCTCAGTGGATCCTGAGCCCCTCATTCTAAGGTACATGCAGCCCAGCAGCAGAAAGAAGAGGCAGGCCGCCGTGAGCAGGAACATGGACAGGTAGTGAGCGCTGAAGCTGCCGGAGGAGGCCACCTCCTCCCGTTTGAACTGCTGGAGCAGCTCGTCCTCCGGGACAGACAGCTTGGGCTTCAGCAGCGCCTGGCTGTACGAGTGGTTGGGGGCGGTGTGATTGGAGTGGTTGGCCCGGTACGTCTGGGACAGGCTGCTGTAGCTGGAGAAGCGCGGTCTCAAGCCGATGCTGAACCTGCTGCCTCTCGACGCTCCGTCCTCGCTATCGACGTGGTTGTTCCTGCCGCCGCTGTCTCCGCCGTGGTTCTCGGTGAGGGACACGTAGATGGACTTCCTGGGAAAGTTGTGGCTCCGAAAGGCTCCCGACGGGCCCGAGTCCCTTCTTTTTACCTCGTCTTCCTCCTCCTCTTCTTCTTCTTCCCTCCGGTTTCCCCCCATGTTTCGACTCCCAGGATTAAGCTCGCTGGCTGCCCCTCCCGCCCGAGACCCTCGGGCGACTCCGAAGGAAGTGAACGCCACTTTGGAGGGGCTCCGTCTAGACTCCAGTCTGTCCCGTTGTCGGTCTCCGGCGTCAAGGCCCCCAACCTTGTCCTCGTCCGAGTCTGAGTAATCCCCAGCTAGCTTGCTAGTGTTTAAGTGAGACGCCCCGCAACCATTTAAAGAGCGAGAGTTCTTCTCTGATTCCCCGTCACAGTCGTCCTCCTCTCCCGATTCTTCGCAATCCCTCCCTTCCGCCTCAAAGCTGGGTCTGGCACGAACTCTCCAGCCCAGGGAGACACTTCTCTGTCCGTCCAGACCTGGAGAAGAATTGTTGCTATTCAGCGTAACGTTACTCCCAGCGCCGTAACGACTCTTGATGGTCAAACTCGGCGTTGTAACAGGCCTTATCTTCGGGTGTTGCTGGAAACTGGAGCTTCGCTCTGACCTGCCGCTGAGATTGAGGCCCTTTCGTTTTAGCGGAGTTTCAGCGTCTGACTCGTCGGAGCTGAAGCCGAGGACGGAGGACTTCCGGCTCGGTCTCCTGCTAGAGCTCAGGTGCGTGACGTCATGGCTGGCTGGCCTGGATCCCGCCGTGTTGCCGCCGTCAGTGGTGCTGTTATTGGCCCCGCTGCTACGGCTTTTACCCAGTCTGGAGCCCCGCTGCTGTTGCTCCTCGCGAAGCTTCTTCAGTTTCTTCAAATATACCGGGCGCGTGTTTTCCGTAACCGGGCCTGGGGTGAAACCAAGGCGCTTTAGTTCGGAGAAAAGCTCATCATCCGTTAACTGCATTGACGCCATCTTAGACAAAACTCTCGGAGACGGTCGTGTGACGGAAATGACGTAGGGATGAAGCGGCAGTCCACCAACTGTGCTGCGTTCAAAGTCATAAGTGAGCTGTTTATAAACCTTAATGCCAGCGTTCTTAGATGTGAACAATTTCAAAGCGCTAAAACTTTTGCTATTCGATATAAATTCATGTAATCCTCGTGTGATTCTACAGGACTGTAGGGGTTTCTCCTCGTTGTGAAATACACTATTTTAAGCCTAAAACGTTCAGAGGCTACCACTTATTGTGAATAGTTTCTTATTCACGACTAATTAGGAGACGTACACTAAATTGTGCATACTGTACTACAATCTCTTACACAATAAATACATTTTTATAAGAATAAACAATAAACCTGTATTTTTATGTGAATGTTATGCAGAAAGCTTAATGAATATCAAACAAACCATACAATTAAGTTAAAAGTCAAGGATAAGCTATTATTATTATTATTATTAAATCAAGAACGACAACTGGTTGGTAAATTTCATATTTAAAATTTGTCCATATTCTATACATTTCTCCCATGTACTGAGTGGTAAAAAAATGGATTTGAGTCCGATAAATAACAAAATAATAGCGAATGAAGCTGTTTTGACGACGCATTGCCACTAGATGTTGCTGCAGGACGTTAATGTCAAATCAAGAGAATCAGAAACAAAATAAATTGTCTCTAATTATACTATTCAAACTACACATTTCGTACATATGCACATGTTAGTACATCACAGGAGAACTGCATAAACTTCCACATATGTAAACACATCTGTTTGTGTGGGGTTTCATTCAGGAAAGCGTAACAGTACTTCAATTATCAGAAATGTAGGCTACTTAGGACCTCACAACTCTCGCGAAATGGTTGTCTGCGCATGCGCAGGACGGAGCAGTACGCAACAAAATAACATAAAAAATTATTTTCATTCATTTCGTTTTGGTATTTGTCAACCCATTTCAGATGAAAACAAGTTTTGCTTGTGCTTTGTTTTAAGTAATCTCTTTGGAAATGGACAAATAAAAAACAATAACCATATCTGATTTGCTTTTTCATTGTTATTTTGCAATGTTGATGAATAACAATATAGAAGCAAGTAAACACCCACAAGATGTGAAACTTATGAGCAAATGAAAACACACACAAAAAGGACTGTGCCAGTCCTATAAAGAATGTTTAAGAACGCAAAGGAAAATCATCATAAATCAATGACAAAGTAACATGAATCTGTGATTGATCCAGTACAAAACAAAGAGTCGACTTTGAATCATTTAGATTATTTATTTATAACATTGCACATAATTTATTAAGAACTGTCAAAGCATAATAGCTACCCATGTCCCATATAATCATACACTCTCAAAAGCCTTCAAATAAAGTTCTTCATTAACTTCAGACTTTAACAGATTTAGCTCCTGCTCCCAAAAGCTGTGCATGGTAACATTTACACCATAAAAATGATGTACACCACAGAAGATGATAAACATGGCCATGCACTAGCTTCAATGATATTAAAATGAGCATACATCATGTGTACAGCATTAACAAAGGTGGAATATTAGTGGGGTGCACTGCACTGCTGGAATAAGAACTACACATTCTTTACACTAAGAACATTCAACAATAAATTCAGTTTGATTATAAATAGAATTATATGGCCCCACTGAGAAATACCTTAAAACAACAATCTGAAAAAAGGGAATGTCCCAAAAACAACAAGGTGAGGAGCATTTAGGCCAGCTGGGGGTGCTAGCTGTCTGTATCAAATCAAGTATTGTACATCTAAATCTCTGAGTTGTCTCATTATTACATTGTGGTTTTAGAAGAACACAACTTCACTGTTATATCATAAGTCTTAATACAAAAGCACAATCATTTTTCTTTATTTATGAAGTTTCCTCTGAAATCTCATTTGTCTTGCATTTCAGTACAGTAACACATGAACACACGTTAATCACAGCACACACAGATCTGTGGGTTTCCAGTGGGGCTGCTGTGACTGACAATAAGCCGTTACAGCCGAGTACAGCACTGTTGTTTTTAGTGCTTCTTCATAGAGTCGAGCAGACGCAGGATGTGCAGGAAGAGGTTGACAATGTCCAGGTAGAGGTTGATGGAGGCCAGGATGTGCTCCTCGGGGGAGAGCTGCTTCATCAGCAGGTGAGTGTCGTAGATAATGAAGGCGCAGAAGACCAGAGCGCCGGCTCCAGCAAAGACCAGCTCCGTGCTATCGCTGTTGAAAAAGAACTGAAGAGAGAACAGAGTCAACATGGAACGGGGGAGGCTTGAAGGCTTCTCTTACAGTTTTACTGGTGTGTACTGATTTGTGTGATGAAACAGATCAAACGTTAGCTGGCTAATGTGAAAGTTGGCATCAGCATTCTTCATTTGATGGCAATAAGTATGTGGATAGTCCTGTTGTACAGCCTTCACTCTTGGGCTGGGTACATTATCCAGACATTATTATAATCAACATTATGAGTATAATGTCTTGAAAGGCCTATTAGAAGTCATATCAGTATTTTCTACATCACATCCATGCCACATCATACAGGCTGCCACCTACCTCCTCAGGTGCTAAGTAACTAAGTAGATTTACTAAAATACTGAATTTTGAAAAGCTTGTTCTTGAGTATTTCCATTTTTAGCTAGTTCTACTTTTTCTCTACAACACACTCAAGAAATGAAACCTAAACAACACGAAATTGAATTCTGTCAGTTGAAAGCAAATATTTTAAGGTTATCTATGTTAATAGTTTGAAAACCTAATTTGCTTTCAACTGACATAATTCCATTTCATGGTTTTTTTAGTGAAGTACTTGTACTTCTGTACTTTAAATACATTTTAGAGCATATGCTTAATACTTCAACTTGGGTTAAGAATAGTAAGTGGTACTTCTACTTGTTGTGCAGTATTGCTTAGGAAATCGCTTATACCACCGCTGCCTAACTGTAACCACACAGGCATAGAAAACAACCTTTCGTTTGCCAACAATGGCTGCACTCTGGTAACTGATAGGTGTGTCCTACACAGACAACCATATTATTATGATTAGATGCAAACAGGAAGAAGCTGAATGAAGTTCAAAGTGCTGCAATGTGTCACCCATGTACTGATGACACAAATATGAGCTAATTCAGTATTACAAAAAGTGGAATCACAGTGGTCTGCTTCTAGGATGATAAGCTGTTGACAGCACAAGAAAACACAAAGAGGGACAGCCTCCCTTATGTGAGTCTTCAGCCAACCAATCACGATCCCCATTACGGTACTGGTTTTACAGTCTTCTGCTTTTGTTTCAATGGATTATTAAAGATTGAGGTAGGATCAGAGGAAAGGTTAATGATGAATTAGAGACACAGTCGCTTCAAAAACTTGAAGCCATGTTTATACAGATTAAACTGATTCGGCCAAAACCATCACCAACTGTGAGTAAAGTGAAATCTGTTTAGTCTTTCTTATTCAACGCCTTTGTTTTGTTTCACTTTCTCTATCACTATTTTCATTTCTGTTTCTTATTCTTATTCTAAGCCCATGAATAAACAAAGACAAACATGGTATTGTTGCAATCACAGAGATCTACTGTTTGCTGAAATATCACCTCTTTAAACATAGTTAAAAAGACCACATCATTTGGCGTACCACCTGGAAACCTTCTGAAAAAAATCCTCATAAATTGTCATATTTTGTTATATTTTCATCAAATTTGAAACATTCATATGTAATGTGTTACAGCTATTTTGATGTGTGTATGTCATTTTGGGTGTTCCTGTTTGAAGAGATGGAGTAAAAGACATTAATGTCGCTCACCCGCATGAAGCTCGCAATGATGAGGATCCACAAGCAAGTGAACAATCTGTGAGGACAGAACAGACCACATACTGTAAGTCTGATGGAAAGTTTTTTAGACATGTGCTAACTAACAAAGGCAATATGGATGAATACTTAATTCAAAAACAAGGGACGGTGGCGCAGTAGGTAGGGCAGTTCACAACTGCCAACTGTCGTGTCCTGGTCCTTCCCTAGTGACAGTTCGAAGCCAAATCAACATGTGGAGTGAGCCGCCGTGGCGACCCCGAACAGGGAGCAGCAGAAAGAACTCACTTTTACTTAATTCAAAAATCTTCTTAAAGTCTTTTAATGAATTTTCCTGCTGATACAAAAGATAAATAAAATTCCACTGTTCTTTTTTCTGCCAAAATGAAAATAAAAGAAACTCTTATAGTAGCTACAATAAATTCGAATAGTTTTCAGGAAGAGGCTAGAAAGGTGTTTCCGAGAGCGCCCAAGATGCTTGGCTTGAGTCCACTGAAGAAAAACAAAAGCAATGATGCCACCAACTAGTCAACAACTAAATTTGTCTGCAACTAATCTTGTCGTCGAATTCAACTAATCGCTGCAGCCCCAGCTGCCGTTAGACATGGTTTACGTGGGAGTAGACAAACTCACCCTGCTCCCATTTTGCTGAAGTCTCTCTTGGACTGAAAGGTGTAGGCCGTCAGTCCAGCAAACACAGCACAGGTCAGAAACAAGGCTTGCAGTACGGTGGAGTACTCATAGAAGGTCACTGAGGGGAGAAACACTGCAGTCAGGACATTGTGCCAACGAGCTCAGAGGATGGAAACTGACAGACTCTTTCAAAAAGTTACTTACATGCTGTGGCCACAGAAACTGCCTCCAACAGAGTCTGCAAACAACACACAGTTACTGACAATTAGATGCTAAACAATGATGAGCTATTATTAAATAACAAACTACCAACTTCTGCTATAATTCACAGCCAGTTCATCTGAATGTTGTATTTACAAGTCTGAGCCAGTGAGACAAAGCCATGTCCTGCCTAACCGAATGGAAACATAAAAACGACTTACAAATGCAAACAGCAGGTAGAGGTTTACTGGATGTTGGTGCCTGTACATGGCCAGGGCCAGCAGAAGAACCAGAGAACCCAGAGCAGAAACCAGAACCACAGCCGGACTGAGGAAGAAGCCACACACAACAGTCAGACAACACGGCCAGCACGTACCCTAGCAGTAAGTGATTAAATATGTTTTGAGGGTTTGTCTGAAATTAACCTTTAACAGTTAACTTATTTGAATGATAAGAATATAGAGATTGCCATGAAACTCTCACACATCACCCTGACATTTCACATGTTGGTCAGACACACCATCCTCACCTGGCATGGACAAAATCCTTGATGGTGTGAGAGAACATGAAGAGTGCAGAGGTGGCTGTGGTCAGAATGATCTGCACACTCAGGAGGGTGTACACCTTCCTCAGGAAGTCTGATCAATAGTTGGAGACACAGTATTACACCAGCTGAACTGAGCAACGACTCTTTCTTATGTTATCTGTGAACTAAGGTAACAGCTGTTCATGTTTCTGTAATAGTAAAGCTGACTTTGGACCAGTGTGAGCAGCTCGTTTCAGTGGTGTCGAGGTGGTAACGTTAGCTACTTCAGCCTAACGACGCAGGTAGCTAAAGCTTACTAATGTAACGCTAGAGTAACGTTTGTTGTGTTTACATTAAGTTAGCAATGCTAACGACGTTGTCACTTTGGCATTAGTGACGGTTAACGTTGGGTTTTCACTAACATTCTGCTGGTTTCTAAGTAACGTTTATACATGGCTGTTAAAGATAGCTACAGTACATTCATTTATATTTCTAGTGTAATGAACGTTAGCTTAGCGTTAGCTGACGTGTCAAGGTGCTGTCAATACTAATGTTAAAATTTACAGACCGCGTCACTTACCCATACGTATCTGGACGCTGGCTGTAGCAACATTTGTGCCATAGTTAAAGTCATCTTCAATAGAAGACCTGGGGTATTTTTCCGAACTCATCGTGTTGCTGTACAGGAGGTTGTTAGCTAGTGTGAATTCATGAAAACACAGACTACGGTTCCAGATACGCACTACCGAAGCTGGGTCGCGTTCGGCGCATGGCGCATGCTCAGACAGGCCGTCATCCAGCCCGTCATCCATCCCATACAGCCTGCGTTCTTCCCGTGGAAGAAAAAATAAATATAGTTCAGCGTAGAGAATTTCAGATAAATAACCAGTACTCAAGTCATATACATGAGTGAAAGTAATAATACCACATGTAAAAGCACTCTGTTATATAAGTATAAGTGCTGTATTCAAAAAGGTACAAAGTAAGAACACATAAGTATTAATAAAAAATAGAGAATGTTAGCAATGGCTTTTCTCATCTACTTGGATTCAGGTAAATTACAGCTCGCCACTAAAGTGACTGTCACATCACAATAACTCAGGAGTTCCAGTAGCAAAGGTTTTATTTCAACATTCTAGTCTATAATAGCAGAACTTACAATTCACCCACCAATACGACTCAACAATACTGATAAATGTGAGGAATAACTCACTCAATCTAATAATTATAAATTAAATTAATTTACATTCTGCTGAGAGGTTTGTGACTGTCACACTTGGAATCAAACAGTATTTTTAAACAGTATTTTGTTTTATTAATTCAATTCAATTCAATATAACTTTATTTATATAGCGCCAAATCACAACATAAGTCACCTCAAGGCCCTTTACAGTGTAAGGTTTAAGACCTTACACAAAATATATATATATACAGAATATTTGTAGAAAACCCAACAATCCCACTTGAACAAGCACTAGGCAACAGTGGAGAGGAAAAACTCCCTTTAAC
>JAUMHL010000016.1:2113283-2127653 GCA_032362345.1 Sandelia bainsii
CTCCCGAACCTGGATTGGGAGCTGGTTCCACAGGAGAGGAGCTTGATAGCTAAAGGCTCTGCCTCCCAGTCTACATTGGAAACTCTAGGAACCACAAGTAGACCTGCACTCAATCAGATTTTGAAAAGAAGCTAGTAATTAGTTATTAAATAAGTGTAATGGAATACAATTACAGTATTTATATAACATTAAAGTAATTAGGGAAGTTGAATTATGAAGAAACAGAAAATGGAAATACTCAGGTAAAGTATTAAAAACTTAAAACAGTACTTAAGTATTATGCTTAAGTATAAAATACTTAGTAACCACTGCCGATAACATAAAAGAGGTTTTGTTTAAAATTGTCAATTGAATTGTAAAGCAGTTCTGGAAACGGTACACCTCCATCATGGCAGCAGAGCTTGTTTATGGTGTTCTGAATTCTCACAGTAAGAAGTCAAGCTGTCCTGCTGCAGCCAAACAGAAGAAAGGGCTGCATTGTCACTTTGCCGTTGTACTGGGTTGAAAACAAGCAGGTACAAGCAGGTAAATCACCCAGTGAGTGAACACTGATGTTTCTTTTTATGTGAGAAACATTCACAGTCTTCTGCTTCTAGACAGGTCTTAAAGCCAAACTCTTATGATATGACCGTATGACAGCGTTGCATTCTCAGTTACCCTGTGGCCCCAAGCGCACACCTCCCCTTCACATGCAACATGTCAATATTTGTAAAGCGTCGTTGATCCTGTCGCTGTGTAATCTGTTTCTGAAATGTTTTTCTTTTCCAAATTTATTTTGTAACTGCAATAAAACGGCAAGCAATTGAAGTAAGATTTCAGTTTCGGTTTACCATGCTGTTTACCACAACCTGAATGATTCATGTATTATCAGGGGAAATCCAAAGTCATTAAAGAAAGCTGGTAAGAACGTAAGAATGTTTTCATGCTCGAACATGCATGGGGCTTTATTTGACTTTCCAAACAAATATCTCTGATCTCGTACTGTGATTTTGCCCTCATGCCCACTCCTCATTCCGCATTTGTGGCACTTCTTTTATTTTTTCATACTAGGATGTTTACCGTTCAGTGCCACAGGCCCTATTTTCTGAAAATCCACCCATGATCAACACCACCACAACTTGACTTTACAACATGTGAGGCCAGAGTGTTATCAAAAAATTAAGAAAAGACAGAACAGAGGGTGGAAAGAATAGAAAGAAGGAGAAGGAGTGATAGCCCTCTCTAAACTGTACGGTTGAACTTTATACTTGTTCTTGTGGAGGTCTGGCTGCCATGTTGACTTGCAGATTCTCAGAGGTCATGTGACTGTGACGAATGGGGGCATTGGGGAGTTTCCATCAAGCCACTCTATCCACAATGCACCAAACCTATTTGGTCACATTTTACCTAGTGACACGGTGATAGAAATTTGTGATTGGCTGGTTGTCCCACAGTGGGCTGTCTCTCAGCACTTTATTATTCTTCTGTGCTCTGTGCTTTCACTTTACTGTAGCTTCTACAGCCAAGTGGAGACACTTTTCTAAGGCTCTCAAAAGAAGAATCGATTAAAAATGAAACTGTTTTTGTGCCTAGCAGCTCTGGTTGCTGTCTACTGCTCAGTGGACTCCATAAAATGTAAGTACTATTTTACATCTACTTTGCCATTTTACTTAATAATACCACTGAATCTACATATATATCAGTTCTCATCATCCTTAATGGCTACAAGTAGGAGCCAAGAAAACCACTGAATGAACTGTATCTCAAGTTTGATCCTATTTTTTCTTTATGGTTACAAGTAAACTGGATCACAGATTAATCAGGCTGTGTGTTTAAGGTATCTAACATACACAATACAAAGCAGGCAACAAGTTGTACATCTGTAATTGTGTTAAAAAAGCCCCAGAGGCAAACATAATAGTCAATTGTGAAACATTATAAAACATGTATATCGTTTTTTTTTTGGATGGAATTCCCTTCAACAGTCTGGATTTAGTTTCGATTTCCTTGGCTTCATTGGCTTCAGTCTGGTACACATAAATGCTAATGTGAGTTTTGAGGACTCAAAACAGCAGCAGCAAATTTGAACTGAGTGAAATAAACTGTTCCAGTCACTTGCTACAGAAAGGTAAAAACACAAAGAAAAGACTGTGGAGCATTACTAACACTGCGCCACTGTTCAAACAGTTGAGTCAAGATGGCGCCTCAATCGATTGTGATTAGTTTCATTTTTTCCCATTTTACTATTGGAGTTCACTTACGCTTGTATGGTTGGGGACCAAAAAATCGAGCAAACAGAAACAGCCTCAAGAATAGCTCATTGCTATACAGTGTGTGGAACTCTGCTGGGACGATGAACAGCATTATTCCAAAGGTTATTCGCTCATTTGGTGTTTCAAAAACAGTGGCCCATGTGTGTTCACTTAGGATGAGATATGGTAACATCGCAGTCAATTATTTTCATGCTCATCAAATACTTTATATATTTTTTCCAGCATGTTGTATCAGGTAAAATAACTGTGTGGTTCACAATAGTTTGAAATCATTTTCCTTCCTCAATGTCGCCTCTAGCGCCACCCAAGGTTCAGGTGTATACCCGTGACCCAGGAGAGTACGGCAAGGAAAACACTCTGATCTGCCGTTTGAGTAAGTTCCACCCACCTGATGTCACCGTCCAGATACTGAAGGATGGAGTAGAAGTCCCCCATTCCCATCAGTCTGACCTGGCCTTTGGACAGGACTGGCACTTCCATCTGTCCAAGCATGTGTCCTTCACACCCCAGAAAGGAGAGAAGTACACCTGCAGGGTCACTCATGGCCACACTCAAAAAGATTACTCCTGGGGTAAGTTAAGAATTGTCCGAAGTGTCTGTTAGATGTTCTCATAACCAAGAAGTAGACATAAATAATAACACAAACGAAAAAAGGAAAGGTTGCACGAAACTGAATTATGTAAGTTGAACGTAACTCAGTTAAGTTTATCTAACTTAACAATTTAAGTTTATCTAACTGTTAAGTTAGGTAAATTTAACTGGATTATGTTCAACATACATAACTCAGTTACATGAAACCTTTCATTTAGGTGGACAATAAAAACACACATTAGGATGAAAGTGATAATAAAAAGTCACTGGTATTGTATGAAAAGAGAATTTTGAAAGGATAATAATTATTATATGGCTTTTCTATTTTTTTTACAGAGCCAAACATGTAACTGTCAGCAGAGACCTACTCTACCCTACACCAGGAATGGCACATTTGATTACCACAGCAGATGCTCGCTCCGTAGCTATCTGATGATGATGATGGTGTGACATCACTGGCTCTTGTGACATCAAATGTTTAGGCCCCAGCTACAGCTGTGTTTATTCTTCCCATCGTCAATCAACAGGAACTTTCTCACTTTCCTTCTTACAAAAACCAATATCGACATGAAATTAAAGGGATTGTAAATGTGTGTGGGCTGCAGGCCATTTAGTCTCGTGATTTTGCAGCATTTTGCTTTCATTTCCAGTCTTTTATACGGCAAATTGCATGCATGTTAAAGTTAAGTAAAATATTAGTTTGTTCTGTCTGTAATATTTGTTCCTATATACTGTTTGTTTACCAATTGTTTAATTGTTTTCTATCTAAATTAGTGAATTGGTCGGATTAATAATAAATAAATGTGGTTTTCTTCCTAGATCAGACTTTTGTTATGAGGTATATGTTAATTTCAAAGTAAATAAATGCCTCTTGAAATATTGTATATTGATGTCATCATTTTTAATATAATCAATATGTAATCTTTATGGATATACGCTAATGCTTCATTTATAGGTTTACAAATAATTGTAATGTGCGGGCATTTAATTCAGTCACACAGATTTGAAAGCTGATTGCAAAGGAGCCTTGTGTATGAGATGTTCACTGCACACAGATGATATTAATGTTGACGGGAAAAGTTTTCTGCTTAAGGACAGAGCTGGCAGGAGAACACTAACGCAAAACCAAAGCAAAGTGCTTGCCAAGAAAGTACCTTTATGAAAAAATTTTAAGCATAAAATATTTATTTTGAACTTATTTCAAATTTCTTCTGCAAACCATAACTTATCAGTTGATTGTATTTCGTATTACTATAAATGTAGTGGAGTAAAACATTTACAATATTTCCCTCTGAGTTGTAGTGTAGTAAAAGTAAATGAAACAGATATTGAAATACTTAGGTAAAGTACTCTCAAGTGTAAATATCACTCTATATAGAACAACTATAAAGCTGAGCAGAAACATAATGTACAATAACCTTATTATCTCACGAATGAGAAATTTGGGTGTTACAGAGCTGTATAGCAAAAAATTTATAAATAAATAAAATATAAGAACAAAAAAAGATATCTATATACACCAAACAACACACAAACAAAAAAAAACAACCTATATACATGAAGTAAAATAAATAATGTCTTAATGACGTCAACTCCATGACTTCACTGTTACACTACATTGACGTATATAAGCATTCACTATACATCACTATACTGACACCTGTCACAGTATGGCTCTAAACAAACGACCTATATGGACAATGCAGACTACTTAAATGATAGTAGCACAATTTCAGATAACGCTAATGTGTCTACACCTGCTAGATAGATAGATAGATAGATTCAAGATTCAAGATTCAAGATTCAAAACACTTTATTAATCCCAGAGGGAAATTAATAAAGTTTAGGATAGAATTAGGTTGATAATAAAACATCTATGAAAAGCACTCGCAGGCAGCTCTAATAACACTGCGCAACAGAACAACATGTCGGACTGAATGCTACCTAGCAACATTTTCTCTTCGTTTTCGACTGGAGGTGCGCTTTAGTGTAGTAACCAAAGTACGCCGAAGTCGCTCTGACGGGGCGGAGTTCGTATTAGATGTGCCTGGTAGCTTGATTCGCTGGCGTTTAACACCGCCCGAACATTTCTCTGTAAACGAGGCAGCGCTCTGCTTCACTCTATGTCCTCGTTTACGAGACAGTTTACTTTCGTTTTTGGATCGGGACCGACATTTATAGTCTCTATTGTTGTACGTTAACAACTTTTCCAGTGTACCGACACCGCGTGAAGGTGAAATCATGAAGCTGTTTGTCTGCGCACTTTTCCTCAGTGTGCTCTTTCTCGGCTTCTCGGTGGCGAAAGAATGTAAGTAACTAACTTAGCTAGCGCAGCAACTCTGCTGTATGTTTTTACAAATGGCGCTGTGTTGGAAAGGCCTGAAATGTGACAGGTACTCGATATTAACAGTCGAGTAAATGTTCAGTTTAGCGACAAATTCCACGACAGATGTTCTCGTACGAGTAAGTACAATAAAAATGTAAACTTAAAAATAAATGAATATTAATAACAGTAGTATACTTGTGCTTAAATGTAAAGTTGTCGTCAAAGACACCATGACGTGTTCAGTGTAATAACAAGAAAGCTGGGACGTTTTGGCTTCCACACTAGGTTGTTGTAAACTTTATAAAATGAAATTATATTTTAATAAAATTTTTACATTATAAAGATATACTTTCTTAACATATAACTTTTTTTTTTTACTTCTGAGTATTAACTTATGACAATACCACAGCACACAATTGTAGTTTATTAGTAAAAACAGGGTACAGTGAAGTCACTAGCTTTTGCTAGCTCTGTTATATTTACATCAAATCATTTCTTGGCAGCGTCACCTAAGGTTCAGGTGTACAGCCGTTTACCAGGAGAGTACGGGAAAAACAATGTCATCATCTGTCATGTGAGCGGATTCTACCCACCAGAAATCCAAATTGAGATACTCAAGAATGAACAGGAGATCCCCAAAGCCACCCAGACCGACCTGGCCTTTGAGGAGGACTGGCACTACCACCTGACCAAACATGTGGCCTTCACCCCAAACAATGGGGAAAAATATGCTTGCAGGGTGACTCACTTAGGGCAGCCCAAGACATACATTTGGGGTATGTGTCTGTCTGTCCCTCTGTTTACACTTCACTACACCTTTTCTCTTTCTATATCAAACCCTAGATCCATGTTATAACCCCAAGTAATTACTTTTAAATTATTGTTAAATTCAACTAAATACAGTAACAACACAAGACTTATACAATCTACTAATAATAATTGTAATAACTTTATGTAATTTTAAAGCACATGATATATCAACTTGAAGACTGTTAAGTGTGAAATAACTGAAAAGAAAAGTTCTTTTGACTTCTACCCTTTTTTACCTCTTTGAGACGTCACAAGTACAGTATTTGTATTTCTCTGGACCACTCCACATTCACAGTGTCTAAATTGTTCAGATGTGAGTTGCTAGAAAGAACAGCTTCTCAACATTTTTTTATTTCTCTCTACAGAATCTGATATGTAAGTTCTGTGCTCTGACTTGCTCCAGGTATGTACCATAGTCTTCAATTCTTCAAAGTCTAGTCATTATGAATGTAATATTTCAATCCAGTAAATAAGTAATAAGGAATCTTAACCCTTTTTTTATCCACAGTTCTACTTAGCCTCGAGAAGTTTAACAAGACTGGACTGGCGATAAAACTTCATTTAAGTAATTGCTGTGAAGAGGGAAAACTCAAAAAATCAAAAACCCACAGTAACCAGCCGTAAACTAGTAGATTTCATGGATCATTATGAATATTGTGAGCCAAATGAATGCTGCACACCTAGTGTAGCATACACCAAGTTAGTTCTCCCTGTGGCTCTGAAAATGCCGACTTGTACCATACACAATCTCAGACATAAATGGTGGTAAAGATGGAAAAATAGTGTGAAATCTTCCTCTCTCTGTATTTGATTGTCTGCCAGCCTGCATCATGGATACAGATTCTATGAAAAAGCAAGGTGTAGGGTAACTTTTACTGAATTGGTTTGATCACAAAATAAGTAAAAGTTAAAGACAAAATGAAGTAAATATCTGAGTTCCTGCTTGTTAATACTCAAAATGAACATACATGAGCACTTTATCATTATGTGGAGTCATTAGTTGATTTATTGTCCATATGAAAAATATTTTTCACTTTTATTTAATTTTTTGTTTGTTTCTGGTGATTGCAAATCACTCTGTTTACATTTACATTGGTGTGTTTGATGCTTAATCTACAATAGCTGCGAGAGATTTATCATATCTGATCTCACCACTTAAATCATGTCTAAGCAAATTCAAATGTTCTTTAACTCTCCTCTGCACATTGTAGATTATTAAGGGCAAATTAAGCTCATTGTCTTTCTTTTGAGATTTTTTATACAAAATGGTTCCAAATCTGAGCACTGCTAAATATGTATACTAGAACATCTTATTTTGACACAAACTTTTAAGCTTAGATCTGTAAACGTGTTTTATAAAACATGCTTTGTTCAAATTAAATTAATTTAGAAAGAAATGTGATACTGTGTCTGTGATACTGTTATCAGACGACGGAGTCCCACTCGGTTTTGAAAGATGGGGGACGTTTGTTATGTGGAACAGGTCATGGTTTTCTCTAAACCCATTTGCTGTGTCCTGTAGAAACCACCTAACTTCCACTAGAGGTAGCTGTGATGTTCATAAAAGTCACGTTTGGCCTCATAACTCATCACAATGACATAGAAACCCCATCCCCAAAAGATTTGCTGTTTAGTGAACATCTAATAAATGCTCACAATGGCATAGGCCACTTACGTAACCTACAGTGTAGGTTCTGTCTACGCTGAACAGAAATGTAAATCTAGCTTTAGTCTGCAAGTTACTCAAAACTGGCAACCATGGTGACAGACCTGCTTACATTTTAAGTGATGTTAAAAATGATTGTGAAAAGGCTCAACATAGGTGGTTGTGCTGTAATGTAGAGGTTTGTAGTTCATATCTGGTCAAGGATGTGAAGTATTTTAAAGAAATCATTTTCAGAATGTATCTGTACAGTTGTCACTTTTGTAACTAATCTAAGCTTTATTTGTTTAAGCTAAATCAGCTTAAAATGTTCAGTTTGTATTATCTGAATATATAAAACATTAGTTATAGAAGTTGAAATAATGAGTTCACTCAACTCATTAAACAAAACTAGCAGATTAATAGACTTCCCAGACTGCACTGTTTGAGAGATAAATCCCTTCACCAACTCCTTTTATAGTTTAAAGAAAACATATGATGTAAACTTGCTGTGTCTTTAATATGTTATATTAAGTCGTATGGTGCTAACCATGATTAATTATGAACACTCACAAGTGATCAAAGTAAGATGTTGTGTAGCATTGATTCTGGCACAAAGTATCTCCAAACAGGAGCAAATTCATCATGTATAAAGAAAACTGTGGTTTATTTTATCTTTTTAACTCTGGTCTGTTGACTTTGCACTAAAATCCAGCCTATGTCAGAGTCTCGCTTTAACAGACTTTATGTCCCTTTAAACCTCAAAAACCACGAATAAAGACAAAGTGGGTTTGTTGCGTTTGAGCGTCTGCAGCTTTTAAAATTCTTATTAAATTATTTTTACGTCTTGACATGAGCAGTAAATAGAGACTCACTCTACTTTATAAGCTATAAGAAAAGATAAGTTTGACAAACAGCGAGCTACAACCTGCATGTTAAGGAATCACTTCGGAATTTTCTTTATGGGGAAACGCGTGATGTGACGTTCAGGGTCTGTGTTTTGAGTCACCGCCACCAGTGAGAGGGAGTTTCCGTATTTGAGCAACACTCAGCCGCTCTGCTGTTGTACAGTATTTGGACCAGTCGTCTTTCTGTGAGAGCAGAGCAGCTGCTCAGATGGACTCATCCACTTTTCTTTACGATGTGCCCCCGGCCGTCGTCGAAAGTTTCTGTAAAATCCTGGACAGCGGAGGGGACAGCTTCGGATGGCGCGCACTAGGTGAGGAGCGTGTGCTGATGATTGTGCAGACAGATCACCGCACAAACACGCGTGTGGAGCTTTAAATGATCTAGACAATAAATATTGATTTCTACCAGATCAATTGAGGTTTGATAAAAGTCATCAAATCATGACCCCTTAACTGCAGTAAATAATTCATAAATATGAATATAGTTACTTTCCCTATATTTTCTTTGCTTTAGTATGTTACACGTTAATATAAAATAAGTTCAAAGTGTAGATCACTGTGTAACCGTCATGTGTAGGTGTAGGAAAACAATACATTAATGGATATGGATAGTTTTTATGTAGCCTACACGCTGCTTGATATGATTCGTCATCTTTTCCTGGCTCTTCCTCCAGCTGTCCGGATCTCCTCCAGCTTGTTAGAAGTTCGCATGTTGGAGCGCGTGGAGGCTGCCGGTCGGAGTCCCACCAGGGAGCTGTTGTGGTCCTGGGCCATGCAGAATTCAAAGGTGCAGGACCTGCTTGAGGTGCTGCAGGACATGGGCCACCAAAGGGCTCTGCAGCTCTTCCAGAGTCAAGCCAAAGGTCAATTGCAAACCAATAATGGTGAGAGCAGACTCCAACAGGTGTAGGTCAAATGGTCGTTGTCCTATTTATCAATTATTGTCCACAGATCAGCCAACAACAACATTAGCTTTAATATTGTGGTGGCCAGCTACGTGTGTCCTGACACCTGTCAACCATGTCCAGCATTAAGCTTTTCCCATGCTGATATCTGCCCACCAGCTGGTTTTAATGTTGTGGCTTATTGGTGTTAAGCACTTGTAAAATACTACAATGGATTGTATTGAAGTGGTTTCAGTAAAAGTCACATTTACGAGAATTGAACTGGGACTGCGGTGCCTTTGGCAGAGCTGTAGTATTTAACCACACCTTAGGAAATAAAAAATAGATTCTGGTGGCTAACCTCAGGGTGTGGACACACACTAGCATGTGTGTGTGTTTTTTTTTTAGATGGCTATAATGAAAATTAGTTGTGAGCAAACCCATTGGCAGATTAATGATAAAAAAGTAGGGTGCTGGAAACCCCCATGTATGATGCCCCCCAACATTCCTACATAAAAGCAACACACACATGCTGAAAGAGACACTTTGTGCTAGTTTTGCATCTTTTTTGTTCATGTCTCTTCAATAACTTTGTCTCTCTTTTAATCATTTTGCACGTAGTTTAAGTTATTTTGCACCTTTTTCTAGTTGCATCTCTTCATGCTTGTTTGCATCTCTGTGCCGCTACTTCATTGACTTTGGGGTTTTTGGAGCCTCTTTTTGCATAAAAAAGTACAGTGCAGAATTTCACACCTAATCTTCTTATTTTACAACAGGAATTATCGCATGGGAGATTGTTGTGAGTGCTGCAAAGTCCTGTGAGACTAAATGAGTGCATATGGGCGTGCTATATAAATAAGAGGAAATGTAAATCCTTTTCTTGGTTCCTCTTTGTGGTGTGTCCATGGTGTCAGAAAGCCTTGTTAATTCAGTTATAAAAAGAAATAAAACTTTGATGTAATATTAGACAAATCTTTCTGTTTCAGAGCCACCGCGGCCCGCCCGCATTCAACATGCAGAGTCCACAGGGCAGACGTCAGCAGCTGAGGAAAAGGTAGAATTGCTTTTTCCACTGTTAAATGTAGTTTGATCTCAGACAGGAGGCAGCATGCATGGCATTCGAGCAGTAAGAGGAATAAATGTCTGTTTTCTCTCTGACAAGGAATCCCTCCAACTCGAGGCGAGTGCGTCAAGTCAAGCATTAAGTCCTAGTAAGTAAATGTCTGTGGTGGTGATGGTTATACCAAAAGGTGCTAGTCACTGGAAATTGGATTTCCTCATGTTTTTTGAGTATGTTTAGTCTTTTTTCGTATTGTAAGTGGCTGATAAGTGGTCCCTGTGATGGGTTTCCACTGCAGGAACCCAGCGAAGCTTCCGAATGCTGCATGTAAGCGAACATATGTAGGATATGTTTCAAGACGTTTGCACATTCGCTCCTTTCTGTTTCTTCTTCTTCTTCATCATCTTCTTTTCACTTCAATCCCGCTTCCCAAGTTTATGACCAATCACCTCAATCTCCAGCTCCACGCAGTGCCTTGTTAAGATTCGGGAGGCGTACACATAGTTAGACCTACGGAAAAGCAAAACTCCGCCTTAAGTCGGGATAGAATTTGACCCCCTTGGTTCAGGTTCTGCTTTTGTTTCCACGGCCCCCAGCCTGCTGTGGATACAAGTTATTGGAGCTAAATTTCAGCAACACATACAAGGTTGGTGTTTGTGAGGCTGTCGCTTGAGGAGCTTGGAAAAGCAAACCACCAAACGTCCACCTTTACCCTACAAGTTCAGGTTATGGTTCAGGTAAATAATTTCCTTCTGGGACTAATAAAGTTTTTTTTAATCTTGAATCTTGAATTCCTGCAGTGGAAATCTGTTAACAGTGGGGATGGTTTATGACACCACTTATCATCCACCTACTGTACAATCTAGTCTTGTGATCCCTTCCCAGGCTCTTAATAACTTTGACACATGGGACCCTAGAGACACACATAATGGTAATAGTGCTGGGGTGGGGCAGCAACCCACATATGACCTGGGCAATCTTCAAGGTTTTTATGCAGCTTAATGACTTCACAACGGTAGAACACCTGGAATTGCTCCCAACCACTCAGTAAGAACTGATGAAGCCTCTCAGATGATGTTCAAGAACATCAGGAAAGTCCATCTCCCACTCAGTAGCAATTTTGGGACCCTATAATGGACTCATTAAAAGTCACAGTAAAAAAGTCAAAACATGTCATAGATTAGTTCAAGTGTAATTCTGGTAAAATGATTCCAGTGTTAAATTTTGACTTGCCATCAGAGTGTGTGTCTGTGTGTGTGTGTTATACAACGTAACTTCACATTGATGTCTCTTTATTCCAGAGAAGCCTTCTGGAGAAAAACAACCACCCATACTCACGTTTCAGGACGTCATAGAAGGAACCAGAGATTTTCACCATGAAATTAGAATTTCAGAAGGCCACTTTTCTGATGTCTACAGAGCACAGATGGGAAATAAAACATTTGCGGTGAAGCTTTTTAAACAGGTAGTTGTAGATTCGGCCACGTTTTGATAGTGTGATCATTTACTGCCTGTGCTGTGTGTGTGTGTGTGTGTGTCCGGTGCACAGACAAGTCTAGGATGTCTTTACCACAGAAGTGAAAAAATGTGTTTAAAAAAAACTTGTAAATTCTTGCTCCTGGTAACAGTTTCACACCTTCATCAGGAAGTTGAATTTGCTCAGTTTGCTCATGCAGGAACATATTCGAAGACGACCATATGATGCATCTAAGCACCTTTTCTTCTAATGGAAGCTTACAAACGATTATTAATTGAAAAACGTTTCAAATGGATACTTTGAATTACTGTCTTTATGTATGTACAGTGTATAGAAGCAGTTTATTTTCTGCGTATTGATTCACACTGGACAAAGAGCAGCTAACTCAAGTGTGTTCCTTATCAATCACTCTACAGAAAAATATTGCGTCCTGGAAGAAGAACTGGGACATCTTCAGAAAAGAAATGGAAATTCATCATTTGTGCGTGTTGTCCTTCACTCTCAGAAATATCTTTCTTTGTTCATCTGATAAAGTATGTTCAGTAATTACTGTGGTGATGTGTTACAGGTACCAGCATCCAAATATCTTAGAGCTGTTGGGCTGTTTTTCTGATGAGGGTCGCTACTGCCTGGTCTATGCTTACCTCCCTAATGGATCACTCTTCCACAGACTACACCATCAGGTAGATTTGTAATTTATCTGCTGCCCTAATGCAGTTGTTCATCCAGCTGTGCATCACTTATGAAAGCTGTTTTTGTGACTTGTTTTTTTAGCCAGAGCCAAACAGTTGCTAGGTGACACCTTCGGTATCAGAAAAAAACAGGAAATGAACTCTTTGTGTACGAGTGAACAGTGGTTTTAAGTTAGCAGAAGTAAGCACGCACAAGAGCCAGAGACCAAACAAATGCATTGATTATGAAAATGAAGAACGGGGTAAAGTTACTTTTGTATTCACGCCCACTGGAATTTTTGCATTGGAATTTTATTGTAAAATGGTCCCTGTCATCAACACATAATGACAGTAAAGTAAAAACATCTTTCTGCAGATTTGTTACATTTTAAAATCACCATGTATAAATGCAATGTTTTTCCAACTCAGAGCTCTGTTGCCAGAGAATTCCTTTTAAAATGATAAACTTTTTAAATGATTGGATCCCTGCTTAGCCAGACAGTTGAATTCTTCCTATAGAGAGGTTCAGCTTTATTACAAAATTTCAAAGAACCTCATGTTGACTCTTGCACATCTTCAACAGTAACATACTTCACTAAGATCTCTCAGAATCATCCGCATCAGACTGTTTTCCTACTTGGTGTTTAAAAGCATTAAAAGCAGTCATTCAAACAGCTGGTCCAGATGTTTAAGACATTATTACCTGCCACCTCCATACTGACATTTTTCCTTCTAATTTTAAATTGGCTTCTGTTTACCCTCTCTGGACACTTTTATTGAACCTAACTGATTTTCTTTTGTTAGAAACAGTCGAATTTTGAAAACATTTCAATCCAGGTTTCAGCCTCAAGTGCAACATTTCCAGTGACCTTGTGCGTGCTGCTGATGCGTGTCTGTAGTTCATTTCAATTCCTGGTGACCTCAGCTCAGCACAATTGACCACACTGTCTTAATCAGCTGTCTGAAAACCTATCTTACCATCAGCATAAATAGAGGAAGTGGCCTGGATGCTGCGGCACCTCCTGCAGGCTCTGCTGCCCCACACCTCATGTGATGGAATATAATGCTTAAGGATATCAGACAGGCGTGAAGGAGCACTTGCATTTAGGATTTAGAAGCACTTGAAAGTCTGATCTGACATGTATCAGGAGCCAATGAAGGGAAGTTAAGCCTTGTGTAATGTGGTCAAATCTATTTAAAATTCTAGCTGCAGTATTTTGAACCAAGTGTATACTTTTAGTATTAGCAGGTGGCAAATTAAAAACTAAATATTGCAAAAATCAAGTCTGGATGATGTGAATTAGCATCTCTGCAGATGAAAGGAATTAAAGCAACAAGTAATCATAACAGAAAGACTATACAAAAGGTAAGTTTAGTTGTAACTGCACAGTTTTTGTTGTTGTACTAGAACAAAATTCATCACTCTTCAAATATATTCTCAGATGAGTGAATCTTCTCACTTTTTTGGCCAAAGACTTTTCACCCATAGCTTTGCATTTTAGATTTTGTGTAATTTTACCCTTTTTAGATTCACCTTTCCAGGACTTTAAATTAGTCTGGTGATTTTAAGCTATTTCAAGATTCAAAAAAACTTTTATTAATCCTAGAGGGAGATTGTTTTGCCTTGTTACAGCTACTCTCAGTTCAAAGGGAAAGAAAACCAAACTGTACAAGGAGTTGTACAGTTTGATGGCCACAGGTAGAAATGATCTCCTGTGTCTCTGTGGAGCACTTGACATTGATCAGTCT
>JAUMHL010000016.1:2133565-2148731 GCA_032362345.1 Sandelia bainsii
GGTGCTGTTGCTTATTTAATAAACTGGTTAATTTCATTTTGATTCTTATGCTGACAGTTAATCTCCATAAAGATGCGGATATAATTTCCTTTTAAAAATAAAAAAATGTGTAACCTTTGGTAGAAGACTTTGGAGCACTGACTCCTGATGGCATCTGATGATGGTGGTTTACATTTCATGGATAGTGGAGGTACCATTTCATTTTTCTCTGGAAGAGGAAGTGGCTCCTCTGCTGATGGTTCTATTAGAATAATCACAGTTCAACATTTGTTAAAATTATGTTAACATATACTGTTAAGTGCTCACAGTACACTGGTGTGTGTGAAAAGTACTACAAAGAGTACAACATCAAATGCTTTTCCTAAATCAATAAACATCCCCACTGTGTGTTGTTTCCTTTCTATTGCTGCTGTAATTTCTTCATTTAATTCTAGTAATGCAAGGGATAAAAAAATCTACATCCATACTGATTCTCATTCAGCAAATTACTTTTTTCAATAAAACTGTCTAATTTTTGAACAAACCATTTTCCAAGCACTTTAGAAAACTGAGGAAGCACCAGTCTGTAATTGTCAAAACTTAGTCTATCACCATTTTTAAATATTGGAATTACTTTTGCAGTTTTCATTTTTTCTGGAAATATGCCACTCTGAACAGACAAATTACAAATATAAGTAAATGGTTTAACAATACAGTCAATGGTCTTTTTCACAATCATCATGTCAATCCCATCACAGTCAATGGATGTTTTATTTTTACTTGTCCTTAATATAGTAAGAATTTCATTTTCACTTATATCTCCAAAAAACATGGACTGTAAAATTTGACTCCCACCATGTACATTTCCACCTCCATTAACTTCTGTCTTGATAGAATTGGCCAAGCTTGGTCCTATATTTACAAAAAAAGAATTAAATTCATTCACCACTTCAATTTTATCCTTCAGTCTTATCTCCTTTAGTAAAATAAATCTGGACAATAAGCATACTGAGACCTAGGTCTTACAGCACTATTCAAAATAGCAGATTTTCTAAACTGTACTTCGCAATCTTTAATAAATTTTTAATAAAATCCACCAATGGTGGAGGGGCTATTCCACTCCTTGATTTATATATAAACAAACATATTTGAACAATGTATAATTCGCTAAAGTTAAATAGGTTTTTAAATACTATTTCTGTGCTGTCATCTGTTGTTTAGGGTTATCACTTCTTCATGAGGGGGGTGGTTTCTTTTACCATTTGACCGGTTCTGAAAGAGTGACAGTGAGAAGTGTTTAAAGGCTGAACCAGATGCTTTTAAAACCACGAGTGGCAAAACCTTAAATATTACGTTTACAATCGCATAACGGACAACAAAATAAATTTTTAATGTAAATAGTGTAAAGATCTGAGAAACATATCTGAGCAAAGGCTGAACATTTGAGCCATTTAGGTTGACTTTTTTATGTTAAGTTGTACTACATTTGTCTTTTGTGAAACTCCACTGACAAATTTATATGATTTGTGTTAAAAGATCACCTGTTTTGTTTTGTTTTTCTACAAATACTAAGCATATGTTGGTAAAGCTAGAACATTTAGTTTTACTTTTATGTTAAGTTGCACATTTGTTTACTTCTTTTTTATGACAATTTGCTCTAGATTTGTCTTTTATGAAGCTCCACTGACAGATTTATAAGGTCGGTGTAAAAATCATTGAAATTTGGAGAGCCAAATATTTTTTGAGGTGGTACCCGGTGTAAAAAGTTTGAGAACCACTGGCATAGAGGATGGCACTGGCCACGACAAACTCAGAAAATCCTGAGCATTGTTCTACAGATGTTGAATGACCTCTGGCCCTTCCTTTAGACACGATTCAGCAGGAAGATGATGGCGTCCTCAATTCCAAGGCAGAGCTGGTACACTAACTGAAGGGTGTCCAAATGTGACCTGACCATTGGTCGGAGCTGATTGAGGATGAGTCTTTCCAGAGTTTTCACAGCGTGAGAAGTCAGTGCCACGGGCCTGTAATCCTGGGGGCCATTGGGACATGGCTTCTTAGCTACAGGAACGAGGCATGATATCTTCCACGGTATTGGGACTCTTTGCAGGCTCAGGCTCATCGTGAAAATTTTATGAAAGACTCACAAAGCTGGGGTGCACAGGCTTTGAGGACACGGGGGCTCACCCCATCCGGTCCTGCAGACTTGCATGAGTGGAGTCTACTCAATTATCAGAAGTGAGGGTGACAGTTGGGGGAGGGGTGTCAGGTCTTTCACAGGTGACTATGGTGCAGTGGGGAGGTTAGGGGGGAGAGAGTGGAGTGGCTGTGGATTGCAGGCTGTCTCCAGGTCAGTCTGCTGGGGGGGTGCATTCACCCCAGTGTTAAATCTGTCAAAGAACGAGTTTAACTCATTGGCCCTGTCCTCAGCCCCCTCAGTTCTCCTGCTGTTGGATGTCCCAAATCCCGTAATGGTCTTCATGCCACTCCAAATTTCTCTCATGCTGTTCTGCTGTAGTTTCCACTCTAATTTCCTCCTATAATTGTCCTTAGCCTCTCTGATCTTGACTCTCAGTAATCCCTGGACAGTTCTCACCTCCTCTCTATTGCCTGCCCTGAAGACCCTCTTCTTGTCATTGAGGAGGACTTTGATGTTACCCATGGCTTGTTATTTGGGTAACAATGGACAGTTCGTGCTGGAACAATGGAGTCGGTGCAGAAGATGATGTAGTCAGAGATACACTCAGTGAGCCCATCAATGTCCCCCCCGTGGGGCTCACAGGGTGTCTGCCAGTCTATCACCTCAAAACAGCCCCGTAGTTCCTCCAGGGCCTCCTCCGACCACCGTCTGATACTCTTTGTGGTCACAGGCTGCCTCTTCACATAGGCACATAGCAGGGGGTCAGGTGATCCAGGTTATGATCAGACCTACCCAGTGGGGGAAGGGGGGAGGAACTGTATGCGTCCTTAGTGTTGGCATACAGTAGATCTCTCCTCTCTGGTGGTGCAGGTGACATACTGTCTGAAAGTAGGACGTGTAGCGTCCATGGTGACATGGTTGAAGTCACTCGAGATAACAATAAAAGCACTCGGATGCTGAGTCTGTAGCCGGGCTATGGCAGAGAGAATGATGTCACATGCAGCTGTGGGGTTGGCAGAAGGAGGAACGTAAACAGCCACCAAGATGACATGGGTAAATTAAATTAGTGTAACCACACCACACTAGACTGTAGGATTTGTGTGAAAATCATACAGCAAATCTCAGAACAGGTGGTTGAGGTTCTACTTCTTCTTCTTTGGCTTTTATTGGCGGTTGGCAAACAACGACATGGTGCATTACCGCCACCAACTGGTAAGGAGTGTGGATCAGGATTCTAATGTCTACCTCAGTCAAAAAAAACAACCTAATAATAATAAAATAAAATAAAATCATCCCAGTTAAACCAGTCAACCAAAGAAACTGTTATAGAAAAGTGTAACACACATTTTTTCCACACTTCTGTCAATATGTACCTTACTTTAATCTTTTCAAGGTTCCGGATAAGAGTACTTCTTTCTGTTTCATGTTTTGTTGGTATGAAGTTTGACAGATCTTCACAACATAAATTACTGCACTTCATTGCATGAGGCTGACCAGTGTCACGTCACCCGGCACATGGTCACGTGACTCTAGGTCAACGATTGGTTCGTCGGATCACGTGACTCCCCGCCAGGCGAAAAACAAACAGGAGAGTGGGGGAATTCCTGTCACAAACAGCGCTGCGGTGGTTTACGTGCTCCGTACAGGTTCAAGTGACCACCGTGAGCACGCAGAAGTTGTTCAGCTACATATTTCCACAGCTTCAACAACATGCCTCCAACAAGGGGGAAGAAGTTACGCGAAACAGTGATACTGAAAGGGTACATTTTACCTCAAGACAAAACGGGAGAGAATGAAGCTGACGACTCTGAGGAAGAAAATGAGGAGGAAGAACAACAACAGCCAGAATTTCTGGATATGGCGGAAATGGACAAAGTTTCTTCTGGAGGACGTTTATTCCACTCCAGGGTGCCTCTTTGTAAAGGTCAGCATTGTTGTTGTTGTTCGCTTTAGTGTAAAGTTAGACCGGTCTGTTAGTCTGTTTGTTTCTGCGGGTTATGTCTGAACTTGCCTGTAGAACCGAACCCGGGTCAGTACAGTATCGTCCTGCGATACAGTTTTAACAGTAATGTAAATACAGTAATGCCAATGTAACGTAGTTAAATTTCCCTGTGTTGCAGATTTCTCACGAGTCTTTTGTTCACAACATTATAACAAATTAATCACAAATTATTTTCTGCTGCCATAAAAATGCGAGCTGAGGTGAGGGAGAGTGGAGCAAATGGTCACGAGTGTGAGGCGGGAAAATAAATATGAGACAGGCGTCTACAAGACACAGCGCCATTTTGTTACATCACTAATAGTTTTCATCATAACTTCATTAGCTTTCCTCAGTGATAGTGAGGTTTCTGATAGGGTGGCGGTAGAAAGCTTACAAGCTCAAAATGCATAATGTCACACACACATTTTTAAAATTCAAGCTATCAGAATATTACAAGAGATTTTGACCATAACCAAATAAGTAAAAAAACAGAGTCTGGCTAATCCATCCTTTATCTTTTCCTGTTAAGTGTCATGTTGGCATTGGGCAGGAGGCAGGACACACTCTGTACAGGTTGCCAGTCTATCAGAGGGCTGACACAAGCTGGTTTCACTTATGTGCTGTACAAACTTATCAGCTTCAACCAGCCTCATATCTACATTTTATGATGACAGTTACATCTAAATGCTTCGACTCACTGACTACTGCTGTGAAAAAGTATTTGGTTTCATCAAACTAATTTTATACACGAAGATAACCTGAGTAAATACAAATGCAGTTTTTAAATTATGGTTTAATTTATTAAGAGAAAAAAGCTGTCCAAAACAGTAATTGCCCCCTAAACCTAATAACTGGCCACCCTTTGCGATAAGTGGTAGTAAGTCTTTCACATCGCTGTGGAGGAATTTTGGCCCACTCGTCTCTGCAGACTTTTTTTAATCCAGCCACATTGGAGGGTTTTTAAGCATGAATGGCCTGTTTAAGGTTATACCACAGCATCTCAATCACATCTAAGTCCAGACTTTTTTGAGCAATTCAGAGGTGGACTTGCTGGTGTGTTTCAGAGCATTGCCCAAGTGCGCTGGGGCGGCGTTTTCCCTTAACCCTCATTCACCTCTTCAAAGACACATGAAACACATGCCTCAAAATATGCTTACAGTTTCACACACACTCTGTGACACGCATACACACACACACAGGCATACACAGACACACACACACACACAAACTCTTGCGGGCCCTGATAGTCACATGGCTCCATTCATTTAAATGGAAAAAATATAAGAATTTTGTTATGTGTATAATAATTGATTCTTTGTGGGGGGGTTTAATAAGTAATGAATAAGTCAAATAATGAACCTGGCATATAAAGGGTTTAAATCCTGAAAAAAATTGAATGTTTAGTAGTTTTGAGCAAGGTGGAAGTTGTTTAAGTGATTTATGGGGGGAAAAAAGCAGAAAAAAATATTGATGTATGATGATTTTATAGCATTTTTTGTGCATGTACATTTTTGGCCAGGTGGCGAAAGGGTGCAAAATGCGTCAACAGAGTATAAAAGACATGTAAGAGTAAAAGACACTGGATTTCAATACTTTGACTAAAAAGAAGAGTTTCTGCACAAATCCATGCCAAAAGATGCAACACAGCCAAAATAATCACCAAATGAAAAAGAAAAGTTAAAGATAAAGCCCCTAGGCTGGTAGCTCAATGGGATAAGCATCAGACTGGGATGCAGAAGGTGGCAGGATCGAATCCCAGCCCAGACTCCTTGTAAGTCGCTTTGGATAAAAGCGTCTGCCAAGTAAAGTAAATTTGGCACTGTAGCTCCACCTAGTTGTAGTTACCAGTTGTATGAGAAAATGACTCTTTGACTCATAGTACCTTTTAAATGTCATTGAATCCTGTCCTCACCAAAACTAAAGCAAATACCGGGCAGCCTATTATCTTGCATCACTTGTTACTTACTAAAGTAACAGTTGCAAAAAACATTTTGTGTGTTGAGAGTTCAAGCAGGTCTACAGGGTCATTGAGTGGAAAAATAAATGGGACTTGACATCCGAAAAAAATCTAAAAGACAGCACAAACATGTCAGCAATCGACATCTTCAGGATAAAATTATTTTAACACTGTGTTTCTCAATTATACAGTTCGGTTCCAGACCTTCTCTAGAGACGAATACCAAGTGGAGGGACGCTTCCCTCTCAGGGGTCCATGGTGGGAGGTGACCTGTTTTACAGTAAAACAACGGGACAGGCTGGTTGTGAAGGGATTTCCTTCTTACAACCTGCGCTCTGACCTAGACCGACAAAAATGGATTCAAATGGTGTCCTTATTTCTGACAGCCTGTGGAGTAGAAGATCAACACAAGTCCCTGTTTTTAAACTGGTTACCACAAAACAGAGATGTCTCCTTAAACAACCTGATGGAAGTCCTTTGTGAATTTTCCGAAGGGGGAAATAAAGATCAAGCACGGATGATTATAACCCGACTTTCCAATTCAGGTTTGTTAATGCTCATTTAGTTCAGCAGCTACTAGATATAAAAAATATATTTATGAATAACATGACATTCACTCTGTTGATGATACCTGTTTCTTTCTGCATCCTCTCCAGTGCAGTAGAGGGGAGTCATTTCTGGTGCTCACACTAATGAAAAACCATAATTGAAAATTAACAGCAGCTTCTTCTCACAAACACTGTGCTATATACAAGAACATTTTCAGATTTTCCACTGACTGTTTTGTATGTGTCGCTTGTCGCTCTTAACCGGATAAGCCTATCTTAAATCTTAATAAATCCTCAAAGAAAGTAATTAATGTCTGGACAAAAACTTGCTAGATTTGTCACTACTCATCTCTCTATTAAGGGTGTACAAACTGCACACAAACAGAATAGCTTGTCAACTTCCCATGTAAACATTTCATCAACTACTTTGTGATTGTAATCTCGATTAGATTAACTGTGCAGCACTACTTTGAACTCTGTAAAAAGTTATCTAAAAGTTCTGTTGCAGAGTGTTAGGCAGGATGCTTCTAAGTACAGTTATATTACACACTTTAAAGTAATAAGTAACAAACTTTAACATATACCTCAGTTGTGGCATATTATCTCTTTAACACCCAAACTATTTTGTCTTAGTTGCTTGGATGCAAGTGCAAGGATCCAGTCTGTATCCAGGTGTAATGAAATACCTTCCAACCCTACTGCCTCGCCAATTCACTGAGCTGTTTGGAATGGCAAAGAAAAGTCCAACGCTGCCAGCGACGCAGGCCACTCAGGCTGGAGTGAGTACACAGCAAGATGATGATAACCAAGAGGAAGAGGAAGACTTGCTGGCCAAACTGGAACACATCATTGCAAATGATGTGTGGAAGCTGGGATTTAACAGTGTAAGTGCCTAGTTCCTGATGTTATTTATTTTTATGTTCACCAGCTACTTTAATACACTTACTTCATCCACATAGAAAAGGACTAGATGCACTGTTTCATCTTTAATGAAGATTTAGTGATTTCTAGTTATTTTAAACTTTGTTCTAAATCTCTCTTTTTTTTTTTCATCAGCTTGTTTACAGGGAACTGAAACTTGTGCGTTGTGAAGCTCACCTCAGTGGGTTTGAGGAATGCGGCCTGCTTCACAAAATCCCGCCACTGCATCGTTTTTCCCTGATGGCATATGATCAGCTTAAAAAACATTGTTCTTCTAGAGGCAGCACCTACATGAATCATAAAGAGCTTTGGGAAATCATTACAAAGGATGAAAAGATGTCTGATGAGCAGGCTTGGGATGCCATTCATTTTCTCAGGGAACAGGCTGTAGTGGTACTTGAGTCAAATGTGGGGGCTTGCAAGGTAATCCTTCATAACTTTGATTTATATGAGACAGGCATTGCTAAATCCCTCCGAACCCTGCTAGAACGTGGACCATGGAAAATCCCTGTAAATCCTGTAGAGGTACTGCAAGCAGCTGCAGAGGAGAGACAACAGCAGGCTGGAACCTGCTGTCCCATTAAACTGGACCATGACCATGTTCAAGCTGCAAAGATGATCTGCACTAACCCAGTAACCATCATCAGTGGGAAGGCTGGCTGTGGGAAAACCACAGTGGTCAGTCAGCTGTTCAGAGCTGCTGTGCTGCGCGGCAGCTGTGAGAAGCAGGATATACAGAAGGACTGTGCAGACTACGAAAATGATACTGGAGGCTGTCTTCAGTCACAGGATGATGAAGACGAGCAACGACCTATACAAAGTGATAATGAGATCCTTTTGACTGCTCCTACAGGGAGAGCAGCCTCTCTGCTGTCCAAGAAGACCCACTTCAAGGCATACACTCTGCATCAGGTACAGATATATACAAACACTGTCCATCTAGCAGTTCAGGAATCACTTTGTTTTTGTTAAATTCCCCACTCCACAGTGTACACAGAGTGAGGCTAGGGTTTTTGCATATGAAATTGTAGAATTCAGCTGTTTTTTGAATATTGAGAATGAGGGAGCTTAACTCATGATTCTTTTTGGCATGAAAACTTAAAATAACATTTTGAAGTCACAGTATATTTTAAACTCAGTGTTTCCTATGTTGTCACTTCTCCTAGGTGCTATTTAGATACATGAATAAAAAGAAAAATCTTGACCAGTGGGAGTTCAAGAATGTTCGCATTCTGGTCGTAGACGAGGGCAGCATGGTCCCTGTCCACCTCCTCCACTCTGTCCTCAGCTTGCTTATAAAACACGCTGAGCTTCGGAAATTCGTTATACTCGGTGAGCAACAACATTAAACCTTTACAACAGAAAACCAGGTTTGGACCATTCTTGACGTTGTCAGTGACAAAATGTTTATACTGAGGCTAATTTTGGTACAGAGGCAGTTACCTGACAGTTTAACTCGACTCTGCTTAGCAGACTCTGAATTAAAGTGAGCCATATTGAAAGTACATCTTTTCTCTCTGTGTTTTTGTGCAGGGGACGTCAGACAACTTCCCAGTATCCAGCCTGGGAATATTCTATTTGACCTGTTTGACGGTCTGAAACGGGTCGGGTGGGCTATTGAGATGAGGACCAACCACCGTTCGGAGTCTCAGCTCATTGTTGACAATGCTGGACTGTAAATATTTTTTGTTAATCATCTGTAACTGAAAATGTTAGCTAGAACACTTCCAATATATCCAGTATGTGTCTACTTAAAATAAACACCACAATACCTCTGTTAAGTAGTGAATGCTCCCGATGTGTTGCAGCATTGCTGACATGAGGAGGTGGAAGTTGAAGTATGATGCTATAGTGGATCTTGATGGGTCTCATGACGCCCTCACTGCTGACAAGAAGTTCATCCTCATCCGTCTGCCCTCAAATGGGTCAGATGATGGTGAGTGTATTTCCTGGCATTTATTTTGTTGTACCCCTCTAACTCTAGATAGATGTGTGGTTAACATGTTTGCTTTCTTGTATTCACCACTTAATGATGTCACAAGCTATAGTGTTTCTTGTATTTTAACTTGCTTGATGTTGTCTTCATTATCAGCAATATTTAAGTTGCTGTCACACATGCACTGGAATCCTGAACCAGACTTAGCCCTGGTGAGCTGTATGTGAGCATGCAAACATCAGAGTCAGTGAGCTCAGAGATTACCTGGACTTTATCTCACAAGCTCCCTAGTATGAAGTCCATGTAATGTCAGAGTGGTAAATTGTCCAGAGTAGTCACAGGAGATAGGAGATATTTACCATGCTTTCTGTTTCTGTTTCTATTCCTGAGACTGCCTCTGCTTTGATGTGCTGTAAACAAAACACAAATAATTTCCACGCTGGACTTGATGTGAAATAGGCTTTACACGGTATCTTGTACAACATCTAAAGCATGTAGGAGAGAACACAAGCAGTCCAAGCAGATCAGTAACAGTCCTCGCAGTCTCCACAATCCTGTAGCTTTGAAACTCCTAAGTTTGTATACGTTTTTTGTTTATTGTTAATACTCTAAATGTAAATCCAGCTTTAAGATATCAGAGTAAAAGATCCAGCAAACACGTAGTTCTAGAGTGCATCTAGGATATGGTCTTTAATACAAGAGAACCAAGTGCTATGGATGATCATTTATGTAATTAACAGTGATTTTTACCTGCACATCGAATTTCAGATTTACAGAGGGCTGTCAGGTCCCTGATTGACACTGCTCCTGGGCTGAGTGACCATACAACTTCACAGTTCATTACTTTCAGAAGGTAAAAGTCTTTATGTGAAAGGGAAAATGAGACATCGTCACAAATTGTATAAATAGCAATCTGCACGGACTAGTCAGACAGTCCAGTCAGATAACACTGAGCCAGCAAAGACAAGTTCAAGTGAAGAGGACTCGACGTATGTTTAGCAGGCAGAGGTCCAAAACAGACAAGCAATCTGAACAGGCAAAAGACAAAGTTCATAAAAACTAACGAGTTCAAATGCAGACAAGAGAAACAGTGAGATATGCAGTCTACAGTAGCACGAGGAACTCTTACAACCTGGCACCTGACAGAAAAACAGGCTGGTATATCTAAGCACAGAGGTGATGGGGGACATAGAAATAGGTGTGTGGTTAGGTAGAGCAGCACTGATAACGTTGAATGTAGAACAGAATGATAAAGACAGTGAGAAAGTAGAATGTCAGTGATTGAGATGCCTTCATAAATCATTAAGTGATAAGTGATTTTCTGATGAAAATCTCCTCTTCTACAGAATTGATGTATCACTAATCAATGAGCTTTGCTGTCAGCATTACAACAATCATACAACAAAGTAAGTGACATAGACACAATAAACAAAATGCCTGCCAAAAACTTTTATGTGTCATGCATAGTCAGATCCCTTTTTACAGGCACACAGCATGCATCACAATATCAGTATATATCTTCTCCTTGATTACAGAAACCACAAAAAGAAGCTGATGTTTCAGCCTGGAGACAAAGTCTGTTGCACCAGGAACGGTTATGTTACAGTTGAGGGAGATGACGACGGTAATGATCTAAATGAGGCAGACGTGACAAATGAGACGCAAAGTCCAGAAAAGAAGAGAGAAAAGTCTTCAATGCGCCTCTGTAACGGAGAGATTTTCTTTATCAGAGCGGTCAGTATGATGAACAGCAGCTCTGTAATTGTACTGTAAAGTTCTATATCATCCTAAATGTTTGACTGCTCCATCTGCAATTACTAACACACACAGGACACAACTAAAGAGGATGGCAAACAACACAGTCGTTCCCTGACTCTGGATGATGGTGACGGACGTGTTTTTACGGTGGACTTTAGAGAACTGCAGAGAGAGTGCAGGCTGCAGCATGCCTGGGCCAGGACGATCCACACCTACCAGGTATGAAAAGCTTTTGCTCTCATTTTGACTTCATTTAAATTGAATACACCCATATCTGAAATTATAAAAATCTCCAGTTTAACAATGTGTTTTTGCTTTTTGTGACTTGCTCCAACCGAAAAATGTATCCCTTTGTCCAGTTTGTCTTGGAAGTGATTATTGATATTTTTAATAGACCCAAGTTTTCAGTGAATTTCTTTATCTAAGATTGCAATCATTTCTGTCTTGGATCCCTCAGGGTTCAGAGAATGAGACCATTGTCTATGTGGTGGGAGATTCCAGGGCCCAGAGTTGGAAGCACATCTATACCGCTATAACACGGGGGCAGAAACGGGTCTATGTGGTCTCCAGAGAACAGGCTATCAAATTAGCCATTAAGGAGGATGAAATTAAAAGAAAGACCAGGCTTTCCAGTCTGGTCAAAAACCAACTGGTGGATCCCTCGATGCTGTTAGGCATACCAGAGGCCCAGCCAAACACGCCAAAGGGAACACCCACAAGCTGTTGTCCCACACCTCTGCACACACAAACCCCTGGCAGGTCTTCAAGCTTCAACTTCAAGTCTACACCGCTGCAGCCTAAATGTTTGTTGAAGGATTATGGAAAACAGGAGGAGGCTGCACAGACATCTGCGGGGGCTAGCGTGTGCAGCTTGTCAGCCATGAACAGCTCCAGAGACCACTCAGCAGAACAGCTGGCTACACGTGAAGCGACGAAAGGGGACAAAGAACGACACAGTGCAGCAATGTCAGCAGGCCACAAAAGGCAAAGGACGCTCTCTGCAGAACATGAAGAAGTGCCATGTAAACAGTCTCTGGCGGATTGTTACTGATTTGTTTTAGGGAGAAGTGAAGATGACCAGTTATTACCTGGTCTGTTTCCCCCGTTATCACTGCTGCCCTATTTAGCATTTCTCACATAACAAACGTGAAGTTTAACAAGTCATTTTTTAGGCAAAAAAAATTAACTTTTTACTGATCCTAATCATGTTTATGTACTTTATTTAGTTATGTTTATTTGCCTAAACCTAACCTGAGTGTCTTTGTGCCTAATCTCAACCAAATCACTTTGTTTGTACAGTTGTCCAGCATTTTTAACTGTTCCCAGGCCCCTGACTGACTTTGTATTCATTGTAACTATCATCATTATGCATTACACAGTACTGCTGTGGCAGTAGAACTGGAAGTAGCAGTAGCTGTACTCGCCACAGTACCATTAGCATTAGTATACACAGTATGCACCAGAACTGAAGACACCCAGTGTTGGGTTCATTTGCAAGGTTTTATCTTGCAGTTTTATGAGGCTTTGTTAGCAGTGGTTTTCTACTTGTGTCCTACACAGATTCTTTTATAATGGTGTTCATGCAGTTAGCATTAAGTGGAAATCATAGGTGCAATTACAAGTAAACTCACTTTAATTACATTGATATTGACACTCAGGGCTTGTAAATTAACTGTTATTACAAAATACATTTTTAAGAATGTAGCATCTTAAATACAACTCACATTTGTTAAATACTGAAGGTATTAATTTAACTTATGCTTAGCTGAGAGTGTATAAAGTTTAACATATTAACTTTTTACAACCTGAAGATTAAACCTAAATCATTGTAATTCTGTTGGTGATATTGTGTGGATGTGAAATAATGTGGATCCAGAAGGCTGTGTGTACCTCATGTCCTTGGACACCAGAATAAACGACACATTAAGACAAACAAGTTGTCTTAGATTTTTTGTTTTGTATTTCTAACAGGAGGGAACAGACGAGCTAGCTAGACTACCATTTTCAAATGGTTTTCCAGCTTGGAAAATACTGTAAAAACAGTATCAGCTGCAGTGTAGTGTCCATCAACACTACACTCTTCTACAGATCTGTGGATGGATTTTTTGTTTAATCTCTCACCACAATCAATTATGCTAAATCCAAACAGCTTACAGTGTGCATGCTAGCAATTTAAACAGTAGAAGACATTTTGTTGTGGATGCATAACAATGATGTAACATTACTATTCATAGTTCTGTACTGTGAGCATGCAGTGGTGCTTTCTCCTGGATGAGGCTGACAAATTCATGTTTCTCCAGGCAGCCTCGACACTCCTCTCCCCACGAGGCTAAAATGTTCATTAGCTCCACAACTCTCATCTTCTTGAGTCCATCAGTGCTTAGATTCTTTAGCTTAGGCTCTGCACACACAAATACAAATCATAGAAACACGGTTCACTTTGTGTCCACCCACAAACACACTGATTGGAACCATGGGTGGATAATTGAACTGGTCTGCTGGGCACAAACAGAGGTCAGGGGAGCCTCTGGGCACAGAGCCTCTATATGACATGGCCGTGAATCTATTGTTTGAATGTAATAAAGCTCAGTTAAAAGACACAAACTTGTCCAAAAAGATACAAAAATACTACACAGAGACCATGTAAACAAGCACCGGAGACACAAAGAAGCTTAAAACCACAAATTGACTAAACTGCCTACAAAATCATTGCAGACACTTTAAATAACAAAGAGATGCAAAAAACTAAAATGACTCCAAAGAGACATGAAACAACTCAAAACTACAACAAAGAGAATCAAAACAATTACAAACATGCCAGCCTCATAATAACTACAAAGACACAAAACAACTCAGAGCTACTACAAAGACACTCAAACTACCCAGATCAACTACAAAGAGGCAAAATACAACTACAAAGACACATAAAAACACAGAGTGACAACAAAGAGACTTAATGACACAAGTGACTACAAAGACACTTAAATAACCTACATTAGCTACATGTGTGAACCCAGGGCCCCATTTTCTCATATCCATCCATGATTGTCATGTCTTTGTTGTTGTGTTTAAACACACTTTACCATATCTGAGCTGACAGATCTGTGTGTCTCTGCTGCTGAGGCGCTGGCAGATCTTTTCGACGGGGACGTGGGAGGCCAGAGGTCGAGACACTGACGCTGTCACGCGTGTTGCAGCATCACTACTGGCTCCGAGGTAGTAACACTAGGACAGCACATGAACATTTAATTCCACTCTCTGATGGTATGGTTAAATGGTAGAAATGATATATGTCACATTGTGTCTCTGTGCTTTTGTCTGCGCTCTCACCAGCCTGGCCTCTTTCCCTTGAGCAACTGTGCAGGCGTGGACCAGCTTTTCCTCCACCAGGGCAGGAGTGAGATCTGTGTGGGCTGAGGTCAGACTGCTGTACAGTCTGCTGAGAAAGCCCAAACACACTGCAGAAGAGGCAGAAGTAAACAAGCTCAGTACACAAGTAAAGGGGAAATTATAGTTCATTAATGAAGATTTCTGTTGATATAGCAATTTAGTGGAACAAAAACTGCAGCGATCTAGTGACAGGAAGTACTGTCACGATGTTACTGACTCTACTGAGCAGTGCTGGACAAAGTACTCAGATCTAATTAAGTACAAGTGTCATTGCTATAGTGTAGAAATACTTACTTACATTTACTACTACTTTGTAAAAGTACAAAGTATTAGCATCAAAATATATGTATAAGTATGAAAAGCAAAACCCACCTATGCAGAATGACACTGTATATATTTAAATATTATAATTATTGATGCATTCATGTGTAATTATCACTTCAGTCGTTCACTATCACTTACAGTAAATGTACTTTTAGCAGAGGTGTATAAAGTACACAAACTCAATACTCAAGTAAAAGTGCAAGTATTTGCCTAGACAAATACTCCACTACAA
>JAUMHL010000016.1:2160272-2177245 GCA_032362345.1 Sandelia bainsii
CACAGGTGGTTCTGGACTCTGAGAACAACTAGTTTTTCTATAATAAACTAGATAAACGTTTATGTCCTGGCAAATAGCTTTGGTTTTCTATTTGATTTGATTACATTAATGTTTAAGTTGAGATTTATAAGAAATATTTAACTGCTACTGTGTAAAGGGAATACTGCTGTTAAAAACCATCTTATTTGTTGTATTATTGCAATTTTGTTCATATAGCAGTACTTTTAAAATAAAAGTTAAAAAAAACTACTTTTGAATTCATTATTAAATTTTGCACATAACATCACAATTAAGCGCAGTAAAATCATGCAATTAATCACAATAAAAATTTTTAATTGTTGCCCAGCACTAATTATTATTAATAATTTTACTTAAAGGTGCATTCATATTTTTTGTCATATTGCAATTTCATAGCAATTGCAACCAGGCGCACAGGCTGATACTTGCATGTGGTATTTGTCACCTCTTTTTCACAAATGAACACCACTTTTATAATTTTTTATAGCCCAAATACAGTCGCCATAAGTAAGAAGCTATTGTTAAGCTAGAAACAAACTACACCATGGTTCCAGTGTCACCACCGCTAAGCTTCCAACTTGATTCCAGTTTGACTCAGAGAAGTCAAACTGAGCGCTACAAAGCGCAAAGTTCTACAAAAGCCTTTCCTCATAGTGTGATTTAGAATGATAATCAAAAAAATAATATATAGTGGAAATGATGATGATTATTGATCTCAAAAACCTCTGTAGTCTAATTTAGCCATTTGTTAGCAACTTCCTTTTAGATACGTTAAAGCTTTAAGAAATCAGTGTCATAGAATGAAACATGAAAGTCCATAGACCTGGTAATAGCCACAGACCTTATTTCAGACATCTAATGAAAAACCCATAAAAAACACATTGACATTGGGACGAGGGAACTGGAAGTGCTAAAATGCTAACCCAGTCTGGCCCACCCCGTTAAAAAACCTGCCTCTGTTTCCAGATGATGTCATAAAGAGGAGCTTGTCATTTCACATGATGCCATTTGTTTGCTCACACTATGAAGACTGTAGACTTGGTTGACCTGCTCCTCTAGAACTCTAGAAAGAGTTTTCAGCTAGATGCAGAGAGAAGTTTAATACCATTCATATACATGTTCTTGCCAAACTGGAGGAAGCAGGAAAAACTAAAGATACATCCGTTTCTCAACAAAAGATTGTATGTACTAATGATTTTTTTTTTATGATAAACATATATAAGATGTTTCTATATCAATTGCACCTGTGCATTTACTATAAAAGGCTTTAACTGGACATGAAATGTATTACTGTACATATATTTGTATGTACATGTATCTAGTTCTAATGAGAGAAAATTATTTGTTTGAAACTGGGATATTTTCTTGGAAACTGTGCACATTAGTTTAGAGCGTGCACAGCAACATGCTGCTGTAGGTGTACACATGTTTGACTCTAACATTTCCAGAGATGACTAGAGGCTGGTGCTCCATGTGACTCTGCTGCACGTTCACACTAACAGAGTGACTTACACACAGAAACATAGTGTTGTTGGGCAGATGGTCTCGTGTTGTCATATTCAGACTGACCTGCAGAGTAACAGGGTGACTGTTACAGCTGTACATGCCCACAGGCCAGCACCCTCAACGGCTTTGGCCTTTCACTCCATTTTTACAGCGCAAGTTCTCCTGCGAGGACCAACCGGCAACAGAAGGTATTGTTCTGTCCTGAAATATATCAGAGAAAGTAGACATCTCTGTCATAGTCTAAGTCTGATGAGAAGTTTTATTCATATCCATGTGGGTAAACATTAACTCTGTATGATCTACAGTCCCCGCTGAAAGTATTGTAACTGCAAAGGTAATTAATTTGCTTTTGTTGAACACTGAATACCTCTGGGTTGAAGATCAAAGGATGGATATGAGACAAAAGCTGTGTGCACCCTGACACATTAAACACACAACATAGAACATAGCACCATTTGTATCAGACGACTCAAATTTGTAAAAGTCATGATTTTCAAATACTAACTAGCTATAAATAACCACTCCTGGGTTTACACGGGTTGTTGAAAAAAGAGGGAAAATCAATCAGAGGCACAGCACAAACACTGGACATAGCCAATACAACAATTAGATATGTCTTGTAAAAGAAATAAACCACTAGTGCACAGAGCAACAAGACGGTGTTCATGACAGAACTCAACCTTGTTTATATATCCACTTTATATATCGAGTGACTTAAAAAATTAGATTACATTGTTATTATAAAAATAACAAGTGACAGTCAGGAAAGACAGCTAACAGATAAGATCAGATCAGATCAGATCAGATCAGATCAGATCAGATCAGATCAGATCAGATCAGATCAGATCAGATCTTTATTCACCATTTTTACCTATACACTCTTTGAGTACATAGGGATTATTTTGCAGAGCACAAAAAAAGAGTAAGATAATTAAAGTATAGTAAGGGACAATATGTAGCACACCTGTAAACATAACAATATAGACAAGATTGTGTTAAGTATACGTAAGTAAACAATAATACATATATTGCACTTGGGTGACTATACTATAATAGGAACTAGATCTTATCTGAGCCAACATGGAATAACAATCCATGATAGCAATAGTCTAGTATTGTAGTCTGCATCATTTAAAGTAAGAAAAAAAAGAAAAAAGAACAAGAGTTTACACAGAGAGTCAGGGAAAGCAGGGGTGAATCATGACTCATAGGCAGGACCCCCGGCTATCGACCTGGGAATGGAATTGACAATGATCCGGGAGGGCACGTCAGTGCAAAGCCACAATATGAAAGGCAGAGAAAAGACAAGTGCAGATATTTCCTTGTGTCTGTAAGAAGGTGGCCTTAGAATACCAAGGGGAAAAAGTGATTGGGAGCAGGCCAGGTTGCAGGTAGGGACTGCACACTGATCAGTACTTCTTAAGAAGTTGGGGGAAATCCAGCAACAGACTAGTAAGTGTAGGTCACAGGATATCAGCATGTGTTCCACTGCGGTGGAAGAATGAGGCAGAACTTAAGGGCACAGCCAGAGGAGTGTTGAGAGTAGGCAGACAGGGACAAAGAGGAGTAATGGGCAGAAATCAAAAGTGAATTTGCCTTGGGCTACAGAGAAGGGCATGTGGGCAGCTGTTACTGCAGATCAGATGTGCACTGGAAGGGTTGAAATAAACAGTTGAGATGAAGTTAGAGAAGATGATTTCATTTGTAAATGCAGCACGAATGGTTTGGTTTTTCTGGGGAAATCAGGATAAAGGCAGCATGAAAAATAATGAAGTCAAAGGGACAGGAGCTAGACAGACTAAATCAGTCACTGAACCACTTCTCAGGAACAGAAGGCTCTAAACACAAGGCTCTAAAACAAGTGTTTTATGTATGAAATCTTGTGTTCACATGAAAATGTCACACATTTTTGATGTGGTCTCAGACTTTGTCAGGTTGTACAGGCAGAGTTTTATTCTACAACATAAAGTATGTCAGTGAATAACCCACTCATCATTTTTTAAACTTTCTCATTTCCCACAAAAGGTGAATTTTTAACAAGTGGTTAAATGAGTCTACAGGGGGTTAAATATCATCACGCCGAGCATCTAACTCAGTCTTTACAACAAGTCTTTGCAACAAGGTGGAGACTTAGTGCTGGTGAAATTTAAAACAGCCCTTCTGTAGTTTGTTTATAGGCTAACTATACTTTTGGTAATCGTATTTAGGCTAAAAAAATATTAAAAGTGGTCTTCATCTGTAAAGATTATCTTGCTGGAGAAATCATGTATCATAAACTTTTGATTGTCACAGAGCTTATTGTTTGCAATAATCTTAAAGCCAAATGAAAATGACTTTTTATCAATTGAACCAGGGTGATGCAAAACAACAAATTCATTCATTTATTTATTAATTCATAGAGATATAAATATTAGACCACTGTGTTTAATCTTTGTAATGAAAAATAACTTTTATTTAAGGTCAAAACAAGTTAAGAATATCGATTGAACTTTACGTGCCTAGGTGCCTGACTTATTTAATTTTGTATTTTATTTCTTTATTCAGTCATTCTTTGACTGTGTGAGTCGTGGAACGCGTTAAACTAGCAATTCGAAAACATTCCAACTTCCGATGTGCAGTGAACGCAGCATCACACATCCATGCCTAGGATTATGACGTGTAATGGCTTTGGTTAGCAAAGACAAGGGTACCCTTGTTTTCTTCATCACAGTGTTCCCTAGAACCAGTGTTGGTGGAGCAAGCCCACAAGAAAGTACGTTTCCACATACAGAGTTAGCGACAGCCACGTATCCACTTCGCTGTATTTTAAATAAAACGTGGACGAGTCGTAAGTGATGTGGACGAGACAGCGCGACCTCCCGCGGTTCACGCTGACACATGAATCGAACGTCTCCCTCCCTCACGCAGCAGCGTAGGACGTTTGTTGACAGCACAGTGGAGGAAAGATGGCGGCGCCCACTGTAGCGGAGCAAACGACAAACAAACCGACAGACAGTTTTTTAAACCACCTTAATGAAACGAGCCACGGTACCGACGCTTTGTCAGCGGGTTCTGGAGAACTGCAGGACTTTGTGCTGGACTTCGTGCACAAAGAGGTCGGCAGCGACCTGAAATCCCTGAAAAATGTTGGCGACCTGCTGGAAAAATTGAGAGAAGAAAACATCGCACTGGAGGAACAGGTGAAAAAGACTGCGACATTTTTATAATTTTTAACAAAAACTTCCAAAAAGCATAGAAATACAGATAATTCTAATGGAAAATTAGTTTTATTTGGTTCTATTTTCCATGTGGCTGTCACCTTCACGTTTACATATACATGTAATAAAGAGTAGAAAATGATACATGCGTACACAAACAACATTAAAGGATAAGTTCACAATTTCTCAACTGTGTCTTAACACAATAGCCAGGTGCAGTGGTGTCAGCAGAAAATTCTGAATGGGGGGGCAATGATTTTGATGGGGTGGCACATAAAATACAAGTCAGAGTCTAAATAAATGTAACTGTTATGATTTTGATGTTTCATCTCAAAATTATTATTTTCTTTCCTTTTATTGGTGGAAATGACATTCGATGCCGCAGTGACTCTCTTGTTTGTGTCATTCAGGTTGTGACTGTGTCCAGTTCGGTGCCTCCTAAAGTTTCTGCAGCTTTGTCAGCTGCAGAGGAGGCCAGACGTTCTGTGGAGGACCTGCTGCAGAGGGAGCGACTTATCTCTAACAAACTGCACCAGGTAGACACACTTGTAATATACTGCAGCTTCTGTTCCTGCTGATATCTTGGATATCTTAACTTGGGTTGTAGGGCCTGTAGCATTGGCAAAAATCTAGTGATACAATGCATATCATGATAGAGGGGTTCACACAAATCACATTTTTGGAAAACTGACACAATAGTGTTTCACATACACTGATTTATTTGTGGCGACCTGCCACAACAGTTGAGCTTATGTTTTCTTTACTGACGTTGGACATAGTAGTTAGACAAAAAAATAAAATAAAAGTGTTCACTTTAATAAAACATTAATTATAAAGTCTGTGCAACTTTATAATGAAAATCCTTTCACTGACAGCGTGCCTTTATGGGAATCTATGGGAACATTATTGTGTCTTGTAGCACCTACAGGGGGCCCAGCCGTGGATGGATAGTCTTGGCCAGACGTTTAACCAAGTGGACATCATAGAGAGACACTTGAAATACCTGCGCTGCCTCCAGCATGTAGAGGAGCTCAGGTACTGTAAACAGCGGCGAGGGGACGAAGACGCAGATCAGTTACTTATGATAGAGATGTGTGAACAGAGAGGTTAAAGCCATAAACTAACAGAAACAGCAATGTATCAAAGTGTTGTGTGTTCACAGTGCTGCAGTTCAGCAGTGTCTGATGACCAGCAGCGTCTGGGAGGCCATAAGAGCAGTAGACAGCATGGCGGCGCTGGATGCTGGACTCAGCCAGTCTGGATGTTCTCACCTTCAGGACTTCCTCCGAGAAACGCTTCACTTCTGGCACAAGATCATCAAAGACCGACTGGCCAGGTAGACCTGCACCTGTGCCCTCCGCAGCGTTTCTTCCTGACACTTACTGTGTAACTCTGTTCAGGAACGCAAAGACGAACGCTGCATCATTAGCTTGCTCTGATATAAATCCTCCTTTTCAATTCTTCCTCAGTGATTTTGAGAAAGTACTGGCTCAGCTTCACTGGCCGATCCTCTCCCCTCCCACTCAGTCACTGACACCGGCTGCAAATAGTCAGGAGATCAGCAGCCAGCTGGACCTGCTCGTCACACAGCTGCTCGCCCTGCAGACCTCGTATCCTTCTGTTTGGCCTGTCTGTACAGTTTTTCTAATCTGGCTTTCCTTTCTGAGACTTACCAGTTGTTTACACCATGTGATAAACCTTCTGTATTTCCTCTGGTTGTAGTCTTCTCTTCATTCACACTGAGACACCAACTTCCTGGAGAGTGTTCTTGATCAGCCTGCTGTTACAGAGAGGTTCTTTCTTTCATTTTAACAATGTAACTAAGAGTTTGTTGCATGTACTGCACGTATTATTCCTTTAACTTCGCCTGGCAGTGACGACCTCATATCTCAGAGGGCGTCGGCCTCCGGTCAGGGCGTACCCTCTACCCAGATGGATTCTTCGGCCACACCTGCGTCCCAGGAGCCTCCCCTCTGTCTGCCCATTCAGATCATGCTCCAGCCACTCAGCAAAAGGTTCAGATACCACTTCTACGGGAATCGACAGACCAACTCCCTCGGCAAGGTGTCCCACACACAGAACACGCAAACTACTGGATAAAATAATTTTACTGCCGCACATTTGTCCAAACCCAGACCCTTAAGTTTATGCACATTTTAAGGGCCCAGAAAACTTGATTTACCCTGATACAACTATGTTTTTGTTGTTAGTACACTATAAAAACCTGTTTACACACAGTGTGACTGTTATAGACTGTTTTCAAGTATTTGCCATTATGTTTGTATTAGAATGTCAGTTATAACATTTTACAAACTAGATCATAACACACAGTGTGACCTGACCATCATCATCATCTGTGTGTGTGGTTTTTCAGCCGGAGTGGTACCTCACGCAGGTTCTGATGTGGATGAGTAACAGCTCAGCCTTCATGGAGGAGAAGATCCAGCCTATACTGGATCGAGCCGGCGTCACCATCAGTGCCAGGGTGTGTTGTTCTATAATGACTTCACTGCTTTAATCGTCTCTGGTTAAGTGTTGTCGTACAGGTTTAGTATTTCATTTTCGGACTCAAAGGCTCTCTGTTGTTGACATTGTGTTTATTATAACATGTTTATGATATAATATGACCAATCAACAAAACATACCTGGCAGACTCCTCGTCAGTTGGACACACTAACTGCAACGCTGTGCACGTGCGTGTAGGTGGAGCTGTGTCGAGGCCTGTTGTCTCTGGTCCAGGAGAAGGTGGCCGGTGACGCTTCGAGGCTGCTGTACGATGACGTGCTCTTCTGTCACCTGGTGGAGGAGGTGCTGCAGTTCGAGAAGGAGCTGCGAAGCAACCAGTCGTACCCAGCAGTGCTGCCTGGTCTGCTTCACCTCCTGCTTGAGGACGCAATCCTTCAGAAGTGGTTAACTGTAGAACGGAAGAGTAAGTTGGGTGCTGAGCTGCATGAGTTAATGTCCAGACTAATGTTGTCCTTTGTGCCGTCAGTGTGATTAATAGTTAACAGTTTAGTGAAATTGAGAGAAGATGTGTCTGTTGGATGTGTTGGAGCTACAGAAACACTCGTGGTCGTACAGCAGTGTTACAGAGTGAAGGTTCTTAACTCACAAAATATCTTTGGCTGAGTACAGACACCAGACACTGTCATTTAATTACAAGTCATGTCACAGTTTAAACGTGCTGTCTGTCGGGTCCTAGTAAGTTTGCTAAAGAATAATAAAAGAACATTCTAATCCTGAATTATTCTTATTTGCAGTGGCAGTGGAAAAGATGGATGCCATGCTGTCGGCCGAGGGAGCCTGGAGCTCTCAGTACAAAGACATCAGTGATATGGATGAACTGAAGGCTCCAGACTGTGCTGAGACTTTCATGACTCTGCTACAGGTCATCACTGGTAAGACGGTTCATTACACTTATTCTGTTCTTCTTCTACTACACAAACATTAAACATGGACATGTCGTACAGCAGCTAGTTGTTTCTCCATAATTTAGAACTTTCCTGCAGCAGAAGGTCATGGTGGGAACAATTCATTTGTTACCTTGTATATTCACCTTGATATATTAAACAACGTAAAACATAGCACCTTTTGTATCAGATGACTAACATTTTTATTGAGCAGAGCATATAAAACATTTTCCTGCTGTACTCAGAGCGGTACCGGGCCTTGCCCTGTCCTTCTGCTCAACTGAAGTTTCTGGGGCTGCAGAGAGAACTGGTGGACGACTTCCGCATACGACTCACCCAGGTAATAATGATAAGGTAATAATATAGAAAAAAAAACCCATCTGAGTAATGAATAAAGTACTGAAGGGAAGCACTTAGCTAATGATTATAAGGACAACACTTAGGAAGTGATGGACACACGGGTTGTGTATTACACCTGAATTCATATACTAGTGAATTATCCTCACAGTAGACGTCTGATTGATCATTTTTACTGGGCAGTGCTGGATTCAGCTGCTTTTGTGCATATAATTAGTTCACAAAAAGCAAAGTGGAAACACTTGAAACACATGATATGTTTTTTCACTGTTTCAGGTTTGACTAATTGTAATTTTGAGTAGAAGTTATAGTTCTGTCCTACACGTTGTTTCCAGGTGATGAAAGAAGAGTCTCGCTGCCCGCTCGGTGCCCGTTACTGTGCCATCCTCAATGCTGTCCACTACATTTCCACTATCCTGGGAGACTGGGGAGACAACGTGGTATGTGGAGTTCATTAAATCACATAACTTTATTTTTTTCAGCACCAACAGGATCCGGCTGGACGGTTCTCAGTCACTCATGCATGAGTACGCAGCTCCTTGTTTTTGTATGAAAAGTCAGTCTTGATTCCAGGTCTCATGTAGCAGAAGGGATTTGGAACATCCGTACTCACTTAGCTACTGAAAAATTGGGATTTACTGGTCAGAAATGACATCAGAGGGAGAATGGCCACACTTAGGGGTGTAATGATTCTCCAGATCCTCAGTTCAGTTCAGACCTCAGTTTTGTTTTGTTTTTTGGGTGGTTGGGGCTTTTGACTCTATACTGTCCCTGAACACCTCACACCATGGATAACCTACACTCTGGACTGACCCTGAATGCAGCACGCTGGAAGTTAAAATAAAACACACTCACCAAAGTCTGTGTGCCTCAGTCACTCAGTTATTTCGGGGCCATCTAAAACATTACATCTTGTCCGAATACAAGTACCTGCGTGAGAACTTTGCTTAAATACAATAACAATTGTGGAATTGGTAGTTTATGGTTTGATTTAGAAATGATCTAAGAAATAAAGCAGAGTCTTTAGATCTTGACAGTCTTGAAACTTGGACACATTTGGATCTGTATGTGTTTACCAGTTCCTGTATTCTTTCTTCAGTTTTTCCTGCAGCTGCAGCAGGCCGCGGTTTCACTCGGTGAGGAAGCCCTACAGGGCCTTGGGGTGATAGAGGTGGGTCGCCTGGCTTCTCTGGAGGGTTCTCTGTTTGAAGGTCTGCTGGCACTGCTGGACCGACTCAAAGGAGACATGATGGGAAGACTGCTGGAATGGACGATGAGAGAAATCACAGAAAAAGCTAAAGCATACTGCCAGGACAGGTGAGACGTCAGATATACAGGTGTGTTAAAGCTTCTTACCATCAGGTTAGGGCAGACATCACCACACCAGTCACTTAAACAAAGAAAACTACTATAAAGCTCCAGTACCAGAGTCAAATGCAGAACATGCAGCCTTAAGTTATGTCACACTGTGTTGCATGTTGTGGAGGCAGAGGTGACATTTTACCAGTGGTTGCTACAGTGGTTACCATGGGTTACCTGTGTAGTCCATACTTACTGTACACACATTTCCTTAAGTCTACACTGTGATAAGTGGACTAGTTATCATTTAGACGTAGTGTACAGCACCTACAAACATTAGCACTGATACATTCTCTCTTTTGCTTTTATCTTGTTTTCAGATGGTTGTCCCTACCGTCCCAGCATGACCAGTCCACCATGACTTTGTCCAGTTCAGCATGTCCCATGATGCTGTGTGTGCGGGACAGATTGCTGAATCTTCATCAGGTCCTGAGTCTTTCTCTGTTCCAGCTGGCCTGGCAGGGCCTGGCGGAGAGACTCGACAACTTTCTCTACCAAGATGTAAGTGTTATGATTTCAAAGTGGACAACATACACAAGTCTACCACCACACCTCACCTATGACGTATGGTGGTTAAAGGTTGTTCTGTTGCATCGTAGCAACTAATTTACAATGAAATTGGCTCAATACATCCTTGTGTTACTCTTTCAGGTGATCCTGTCCAACCACTTCAGTGACGGTGGGGCAGCTCAGCTGCAGTTCGACATGACCAGGAACCTATTTCCTCTGTTTGGCCACTACTGCAAAAGACCCGAGAACTTCTTTAAGCAGTAAGTGTGGTTGTCATCTTGTTTGTTTAAATATCTATTTACATGTGTTACTCTTTTGTTCAGCGCTGTGTGTGCACAGGGTCAAGATTTTTGGAACACACATATGCACATACATAACCTGCGACTGAAGCACCGAATTACACCAGTTAACTTATATTAGTAAACTTCAAATCTACAGCTCTGCACATACCATATGTAAAATGACAGTAGCAAATATAAAGTATTGAAAAAAACAACAAATTACTACAACAATAAAATTATCCCTTTTTAAGACATTTTTCTGAGGAGTTGCTGAAGACTAAAACAGAGCTAAAAGAGCGATAATACTGACTTAGATTCATCAGGTGGACACATTTTTAATTACTGTTTTTTTTTTTTGCATAGCCATAAAGATTTAAACTGCTAATAAAAGACCAATAAACTAAAAAGAAAGATAGAAAGCAAACTTTTGTCTCCACACTGTCTGTCTCTCCACAGTGTTAAGGAGGCGTGTCTCATCTTGTGCCTTAATGTGGGCTCTGCTCTCCTGCTACGGAATCTCCTTAGAGAGTCGACAGAAGAGGTGAGAGACTGGGCAGGCGCGGAGGATCCTCCACCGGAGTCTGCACTAAATGAGTTGGGGGTTTACTGTTTGGCTCCATGTGACGTGCTGATTCTCCTCAACCTCAAAGCCTCCTTACCTGGACAGTGACATTTCCACCTGGAAATATTCGTCGGTGTGGAGTGAGCATCAGTTGAGTGCTTGACAGAATTATTCTAATTACATTTTTGTTTTCAGCTTTAAGATTTGTCAGCTATATAAATTAAAACTGTTCAACTGTCACTATATAAGATTTAAACAGTGACATACATGTTGTACTATTTTTGTGGACCTATCTGGACCTGTCACCTCAATTGACTTAAGTGTAGCACAACAAAGTATTAATAACTAAATTGTCCGTAATGTGGTAGATTATGTAATAAACTCAGCCGGCCTGCAATGCTTTTTGTTTTTGTGTAACTGTGTCTCTGTGTGGAATAACTTTATGCTTTGACCTAAATAACACAACTGCCCACTGCTCACTCAAGCTAGAAGCTGGGAGGAGCTGCAGGTCCAGGTTCTTCTTAGGTTTGTCACAGTGAACGTCTTAAAGGAAAGTTAGTAACATAGTAGTAAAAGTACTACTCCACGTACAAGTCAAAATCCTGCATTTAAAATGTTACAGGTTTTTAAACGGTGTAGGCTAACTCAAAGTGTAACAAAGAAAACTAAATCATGCTGATTGTCCCCTGTCCCCATTATGTTAGGCCTGTATATTATAATGTATTTATAGAAATGCTCATCATATTATTGGAATATTATTACGTATGCATGAACATATATGCATATATCATTTCCTCCCATTTCAGGAGATATTTAAGCCCTAATGTGTGCATACAGTATCTATATGTCTATAGATGGTCTACCCCCTTTTTTTTTTACCCCCTTTTCAATTTATTTAATTAAATATACAAACAATATAAGAACTACATACATTTCTAGAGAAATTCTGAAATTTCTCTGTTCATAATCTAAAAAAACCCATTGTGCTGCTTTCTGTCATGGTCTGATTTCACGGCGTCATGGCAGCGTTGCTAACATGTTTTTTGTTTTTTTATTGATTATAAGCAGGGACAGAAACAAATTAATTAAAGCTACAATATGCAGCTTTTGGGAATAAAATGGAAATCAGTTTCCACTCTCTCCTCCTGTCACCGAGGCTTTTTGTAGCAGTCTGTCACTGAATTAACATGTCAGTACATAATGGGGTGAAGGAAAGATGCCTGCACATGATGCAGATCACTCACTCTGGCATTTGTCTTTTCATCTTTTCATGAGCTCTGCAGCTGAGGTCTGTATTGCATGTTCTTCACTTGGATCCAAACACCTCAAACTTGGATTCATCAGTCCATAAGACTTGGTTTCAGTTATCTAATATCCACTGTTTGTGCATCTTGGGTTATTTCAAACTTTTCTTCTATGCATGATCAATTTAAGACTATTCACACACAGATAGCTGCAAAACCTTCATGTTTAACACTGACTGAGTAGCAAATGGTTGTTGTTTTGTTAAAGGTATTCTTTGCTGCTGATTAAATAGTTACAGATGAATGAGGAACATATTTTGAGTGTTATTCAGTAGTAGTATTTTATTTACATTTCAGTGTAAAAATCCAATAATGTCTTGATGTTTCCAAACGTTTCTTGACAGTTTATAATTCTAATGTAGTAATATTGGTTTATTCTGCAGCATTCTCTGTCAGACGCCATCTTCCCTGAACTAGTCTGGCCCCGCCCAGTAGGCGTAATATCCTAGCAACGGGTTTCTCTACTCTCCTCTCATTGGTCAAAATTTCTATTTCCGCCCTATTCAAACGTAGTCACGGGCTTCTGCTGTTGTAGCAGGATTTGTTGTTATTCTGTTTAACCCTTTAAATATCACGTAACTAGTTGTGTGTCAGTGACATTTCAGATGGGTGAAACAGGCGAAGTTCAAGCTCTCATTTCTACTTCAGAGAAACCGAAAAGACAACCGAGTTTAAGGAACTTGAAGAGGAAGTTTTCAGCTGGTGAAGAGGACCCTCCGACGGAGAACAACAAGAGAAACCTTCGGTGAGCCCTATTGCTTTGGTCATTTGTTTATTTTACTGAGTTTGTTCACATTCAAACTACTAAAACAAATTTTAATAGTATTAGAATGAATAACACTGCTTGAGCCGTCAGTACCAAACCGTTCTTCCCTTTTAGTAAGCTAATGGTGGCTAGCATGCTTTTGCTACTGTTTAGCTTATTGCAGTAAGCTAAACAGTGACTTTCTTAGTGTGGCGTCATTTTTTAAAAACAATTAGCACTATGCGGTCTTGAGTGTAAAGCAAGCTAACAAATAATAATGATACATAATATATGCATTTCATATGCTTTTAAACTTTGCACTGATATTTTCAGTTGCGTCAAAACGCCACAAGATGTCAGCAAAAGGCCATTGTGTGCACTCCTCAGGTCCGTCCATGGCCTAACACTTGTTCCCATAATGCCTCCGTAATTTTTTGACATTGTATTTGAGTTTCTGCTCTTCATCTGCTTTTGTTTCTGTTGCTGTTGGCTATTTGAAATCTATATTTCAAATTTTGGGCATTACTCAAAATTACTCAAAAGTTATTTGGCTCTGAAATGCAGCATATATGCATAAACAACCCCTGTTCTGAATAGGGAAACCACATAGTAAATACAGTTTATAAAGACCAACTTACTTTGTGTGTTTTACATTTTTTGCACAAAGCTGTGAATCTGTCCCTCATTTCCTTCCTTGAAGTTGCTCTACATAATCTACACAACCGATCGAAAATTTCAGTTTCTTTCATTTTTTAAAATTGCATAGTGAAATGTTTCAGTGCACCAAATAAAAGCATCCAACTAATTAACAGTTGGGCAGAAATGAGAAATAATCTTGGCATCTTCTTGTTTTCAAAATTCAATACATTTTGACCTGTCAAAGTTTCCACCTTTTCTATATACAACAGTGAAACACTCTTGTTGCATGTGTGGCTTTGTTTGCTTCAGCTAATCCCAAACCAGCTTGATGGGTTTTACATAGAGGTTTGTCCTGGCTTGTTATCTTGCCATAGAAGGAACCCCTGACCAACAAAGCGACCATGAGCTTATTGTATGCTGGAAAAATGCTGAGGTAGTGCTTTGGTCACTTTGTGCAAGCTTCCAACTCTGGATCCAGCAAAAAAAACAAAAAAAAACAACAACCCTGACCATTACACTTCTTTCTTTCTCCATGTTCAGCAGTTGGTGCCTTATGCTGATCTTTTCACCTACTCAACTGTGTGCAAAAACCCTACATGGTTAACCAATGATGTAAAATTTTGATTCTTTGGTCCATAAAACTTTCTTCCAACAAAGCTGGAATATTTACCACTTAGCCACAACAACAACAACCACCATACCTCTGTGTATAACATTAGAAATGGAAAAAAAAAGTCATGCTTTACATAAACTGTTATTCTGTACAACCATTTCTTTTTAGTCTTTAACTGATTGGCCCATTACTCATTTATATCAACAACTAAGTAATCAGTATGTTTTGGTATTACAAACCCCTGGGAGTATTTATACTGGACTCTTTTGAAAGTCCATTTCCATTTTGTTCTGCCAAAGTGCCCCAGCCCTGCCCAGTGCCCAACTGGTTCTACAGACAAACATGGAAAAATGTCACCCAGCGTCTGACCCCCAATGAAAAAAGGTTTATGGGGGGGGGGGAAAAACATAAATGTTGAGTGAGAGAAAATAAGACTTGATTTCCCAAGTGAGCCTGGCATTCAAATACTGTCCTGGAAGTAGTTGTTTTTTTTTCTATTTTGAGCGGTGCTGTTTCCAAGCACGTGTAGGATTCAAGCCACAGAAATAAACGGTTGGTTCAAAGCATATGAGCTCAGCATTCTTAGTTCATTGTCCATGTAAAGCATCATGGTTAAAACATCATGTTGAATTGGAGCAGACAGTTGTATGTTGTTAGGGTGAGGTTTAAATGGAAAAGCTTTTCACTAAAGTTCATATAACAGTATCATGCACCCTTTCAGGTAATCTTAATAACCTCTTGACCTGCCAGCATCTGTGTGTCTAGGAAAAAAAACACAAAGGCATGTGGGTGCAGGTGGATATCACTGCAGGGATAGCTCAGTTTAAGAATTAGCCAGCTTTAGCAAACAAAGGCAGGGCTAACTGGGATGCTAATCCACTGACTCATGGGCCACACTTTCCTCTACACCTATGAGCAGGTACAGGAAGAAGGATGACCTTTGTCCCCTGGTTGAGGGCAGTGATAGCAATCACGTATGCATAAAAAAGCTGCACGCACAGGAGTTCTTAGCTTTCAGAATAGCTCATTGTATGGGGTAACTCGACACTGGATAAATTAACATTTAATGAGATATTTATGGCCGGATAAGTTGCTGACATGTCTTCAATTCTACCTGATTTGTACATTCCACACAATATAATTAATGCAACCAACCAAAGTATTTGTAGTCACTGTTAGGAGCTCAGATTGTCGGAACTTGGACTTTAGTTTCAAACATTTAGTTGTTGCTCATTTGTCCACAGGCAGATTACAAAGAGTACACAGGGATTTGGTTTCTCTCTGAGACTGGCTGATCTCACCAACAACTAGGCCAATGGAAGTAAAGCAGGTAAAGTAGGTGAGAGAATCACATAATGCATTTAGTGCATTATTAAGTGCTTTCTGTTTGATAGACGTTCTAAGACCAAATAATACACATCATAACACACAGTAACAAAAAGTTGCGCACCCTCCTTCCAAATCGCCAAGACAGCCATTAACTGGAAACGAGGCTGAGATCCAGTGTTAAGATAAGAGCAAAAGAAGGAAACTAATTACACTTTAATTACACTTTACACAACTACTAAAGATAAAGGTAAATTGCCATAACTATAATAAACCATTTGATTTACTGTAGCTGGGATTCAAACCTAAACTGACCATCTTGAAAGTTAAATTTGCAAGATATCCTATAGGAATATTTCTTGTAAACTAAGGCCTTAAATCCAGCATTGGTCACTGTGGCAAACAAAGGCAGGGCATTAGGTCATGACTTGTGGTGTTTTGATTCTGTTACCAGTATAGGTCTTCAGAAAGGCCTCCTCTGTGGTAGCTGTTAATTCTGATAGTAAAACCTGTCACATTCTGATGATGAACTTACTTCTTCGAACTTCTTTTATTACAAACATCCTTTTATGTCTTCTCTCTTGCACCACTCGCTTCTACGCAATTGTTTAATTTATGTGGCTGATATATGAAATGAATAAGCAGAAGGGCGTTCGTTTAATTGCGGCAGGCTCTCATCTGCAAGATTCCCAGCATGTATTTCACTTCAGAGTGTGACATTGGCTAATGCCTTGGCCACCAGCCAGATGATGCAACAATTATTATACAGTGAGTGTGGCCCTCTCTGGCTGTTGGGCAGTACTTGTCATTATTCGGTGACATGTCCTAAATCAAAAACATTTTTAGAGGCTCTGTACATTCCACAGAAGCCTCTGCACACAGCCCTGCTTCTCTGTAAATTCAGCATCCTGTGTCATGCACCACGTGTCGTCAGCTAGAATCCAACTGGGGATATTGTGGCCTGCCCCGTGAAGTATTTAACATTTTAACTAATCAAATAAGTTAAACGGATGGTTTCCACACAAGTATGCACTACCAGTCAAAAGTTTGGACACACAAAGAAATGACTATGTTTGTGAAAGAAAAGCAGATTTCATAACATCAAATTGATCAGAATGAATGTGTAGACATTGTTCGTATTGTAAA
>JAUMHL010000016.1:2180993-2218242 GCA_032362345.1 Sandelia bainsii
TGTGTGTAACCACAGGTCTGTACCTTGTTCTTTTATTAAACTAACTAAAAAGTCTCATGTTATTTATCTTATGTCATTTCTGTCTCTACATGGTCGCGTTTACTATTCTCCTCTGATGTCTGTGTTGTGCACAGACACACACGCATTTGGATTTAAGTGATACGTCAGACTCGAAGTTCTCCGGTGAAGGAAAATTCAACTTTGCAGTTTTTACAAATAACTGTGGTTCTATCAACTCTGCCGTGTGGAAGAGATTTAAAATGAAAATGTCCTTGTAAGAGTTCTGTAAACGACACCAGTCCAAATCCAGTACTGATCAACATCCCAAGTCTTGGATGACCAAGCCCACACACCGATATCAGCGAATTATACGACATTCCACGTTTTACAATGGATTCCATTTCATTTGTTGAATTCCGCGATTCCGTTCGCGTTTTCCACATTGTGGAAATCATAGGGCCCTATGTATGAGAAACACTGGTGAAGTTGGTTGGCCTATACCAGGAGTGGCCAATCCTGGTTGTCAAGGGCCACTGTCCTGCTTGTATGCCAGCAATCCCTGCATGTACAGCTTCTGATTGGCTGAACATACCTAATACAGGTAATCAGAAGTAAGGGCAGGGATAGTTGGAAAACAAGCAGCACAGTGTCCCTTGAGGACCAGGATTGGCTTTGGTCTATACCAACCAACTGCTTTTCTGTTGAGAGCTAGTGTAGACCCAATTGGCTTACTGCACCAAAACCAGGCACACACTGTTTTGTGACACGAGTTCTTGAGAGTTAAACGGTAAAATGGATACCACGATAAAAGGTACAGAATGATGTCGTTTCACAAATGTAACTTAGATTTTTGCTTATTTAGTCATGAAAATTAACTACCTTGTTAACAGTTATATAAGTGAAGTATATGGTTTATTTACTGTTTAACAGAAACTATTCTTTCCAATATTAAAAACATATTTCTCTTTCCAAATCCGTATTAAGTAGAATGAGAGTCATGGGCCTCATTCACCATTGTTTCCAGTGTTTTTGCCCCCTCATTTATGTACACAGTCAGAAATTGTTGTCACAATCTGTAGAGTCTTTCAGAATCTTTGAGCATGAATCCAGCCACACCACTCTGCAGACAAGGAAAGTAGCAGTGTTTTATTCTGTACAAGCCGATTAGAAACCCAGAGACTCTACCTCAGGAAATCAGGTTTCACAAATCCCCCTGACTATTACAGAAACCAGGTTTCTTGTTTATATGACATTACAGTTACTTGAGAAAGCCGACTGCAACCAGGTTACTTAAATCCATCTAAACGCAGTCACTGAATGGCTGTCTTCTCTGTCTTTGTCTGTTTGACTCTGAGTTAGGATGTTCTGTGAATACAGGCACTGGGCTCTATACTCAACCTTCATAGCAATCACCAGCCTTATCCCGTGCACCTTGAATTTAGAGTAGTATCAGTACAGGGAAATCTATAAAATTTGCTCTAAATTCCTCAGCTTCAGCATTGAGTGTCTTATCCATCTAATACCTCACCCAGGGACTCATGACTGCTGAACCAAAGTCTGTTCATGTAGCCAGAGACTAAATGCTGGATAAAGGAAATCCAGGCTGCTCTGATTTCTTATCCCCCCACTGCCAGAGGAACATACTGGCCAAAACCTCTAAAAGACTGACCTGCTCTGTGCTTTACAGTCAGTCTTAAATGAGATGAGCTGATTAGAAACGGCAAAGAGCGAACAGATTAGAATAGACGAGTGTGTAGGCATTCCAGGCTTTACAGCTGCCTTAAACACAAAGGCAGAGGAGGAGAAATAAAAGCATAGAGAGAAGGCCAACAACTCTTTATCTCATGCCAGCCTCCTGCCTTTAATTTGCAAACATGGTACACTTAGCTCATCTACCAAAACCATGTGGACCTCATTACTTCTCCATTTCAATTCACTTCCCCCTTGGCCCATTTTATTTGTCATTTATAAATTATAAATTAAGAGCGAACAACAAAAAAATCTTGTCTCATTGCCACTCTTATCTCAGCCCTGCCACTTTAAGCTTGAAGGTTTTGCCAAGGCTTTGAGAAACATTCAGCCATGTCTTTGGACTTTGAAGTGATTAAGAGTGGATTATTTTACTCCTAGCTGGAGCAGAACCAGGTATACAGTAGGTGGGGGTGCATTGGCCACCAGGTGAACTATGGAAGGACGCGTGGCAAGCATTCCCTCGGTGCTTGGTGCATTCTCTCAGAGTACATCAGACACGAGACCTCAAGGGGCTTTGCGTCTTGGCAAGAATGTGAATCAGGTTACCAGCCCGATGCCAAGGTGGAGCAGATCCGACCAGACTGCTGTTTAGTGGAATGTGAGGTATAATTAACAATAAGTAAGAGTCAGAGCTTTCTGACTCTTCAAGCAACAAGTTCAGGCGGCCAGAGATGTCAGCCTCAAGAGCGGTGATAAGCAGCATTCCTGCTTTAATCAGATGATGTGATTTAATGTGGTTGTCAGCTGTTGAGTCGCGTCTGGCTTTTTCACGCAAAAACTGATAATTGTTGTGGGAAGGTCTCACCTCCTATCAACTGGAATTTATATCCAAGCAAAGGCTGACTTCTTTAATTGCCAAGTGTCTGAAGATTCCTCAGCATTCCACAGAAAGCAGGATTTCAACCTTTGATAACACATAATGCATCCAAGGTGCAGCTCTCCGGTGGATGCTCATTAATTTCAAAGAGAGAACCCTGTACAGCTGGATCATCCTCCTGCAGATACATTGCACTTTGATGTTGCTTCACAGTTGTTCAGTGTCTTGGATTCATGCCTTTTAATAGTTGATAACACATGTCAAGTTTTTATAAGCTCTCTGTGATGTTTTACTGGGTTTTGATAGGAGATTATATCTAATCCATTTTTATCTCCTTTGAAAAGAGATCCAACGTTCATATTTTAACACAAACAGAATTTAACATTTTCCTCTTTCTTGGGGTGGGGGGTAAGGAAATACAAAGTAGGCACAAACTTGGCAGATGCTTTTATCAGAGTGACTTAAAAGCGAGGTACAAAACTGTACCTCATTTCTGCTCATTTCTTACAGCGATACAGTTTTAGCACTGTTTAAATATTTAAACCTGTATTTGTGCACCTTCATTTTTGTTTAAGTAAAAATCCTGAACAGTTCCTTTAATACGTCCATAATGCAAGTACAAGATTGGTGCTATTTTAAAGGCAAACTCTGATCACCCCAAATGTTGTTTTTTTTTCCATTTAAGGCATTGTGTGAAGTTGTTACTATTATGGCAGTAACAGTATGCACACTTTTAGTTCCTCAATATATTTTATACTACTGTGTATGAATTTTAGCAACAATGAATTGCATTTTCACGAATCAAACAAGCGTTTATAGCCACATAGAAGATTTTTGAATGCAAGTACAACCTCAGGATACATTTAGCTCCACATTTCCACTTGTTACCAGCACATGGTTTTACTGTCATTTATATGTGGCTGAGAGGGAGCAGAACAATGAAGAGAGAGCGAGGTGTGGGCTGAGGGGGGGCTGCTCCACCCAGCCAGTTTCTATGCCCCCCTCCCCCTCACAAAACATACTCTCTCCTTAAGTCAATACACTTTTTGGTAGAAGTGCTCTACAAGAATCAGTGCCAAACCCTTAGATATTAAAATTTGACTCTTTTTTTCTTCTTTTTCTGATCTTTTATTTATTTTTTGTGTATCTCACTGTTTCACTCTCAAGCTCTTCCTGTCCACACAGTTGATCGCCTTTCCAACCTAACTGTGTGTGTGTTTGTGTGTGTCTGTGTGTTAAACATTTCTCGACTATAATCCAAGACTAGATCAGAATGAGCAGGTTCTCAGGTCACAGGATGGATTTATTTTTCTTTGAACATCCACCCCGTGATGTCATGGTAATATGGAACAGTGATATTGTATCTAAAGACAGGAAAGAAACTGATCGTCTAGCAGTGGCTGTTTAAGTTTCTGTTTTACATGCACATTGTTGTTTTTCTAATGTAACATATGAAATGTCAGGCGCTTCTCAAAAGAGGGGGGTGGGGATATTGAGTCAGAGTATTTACGATAAATCAACCATTTGAACAAGTTGCTGCTTGGTGTGTGTGTTATTCCTTCCACAAGCTCCTGACAGAGATTTCCAAAGGTGACAGGAACAGGATACCTAATTTTCTCCTCCTTTTCGCCACTGAGATTACCCCACTGTCTTTTTTATCTCATGTGTAAGGACCATACTTAAGGCAATATTTAACTTGGACAGAGCATTCGCATTTAGCATGCAGGCTTCATGGGCAATGAGCCGATGACTTCATACTTCATACCCCAGTCTCAATGTGACCCTCGTCACATATAGAACTGCTGCGCAAAGATACTAACCAGTAACTGTGGAAATGGGGAATGGATTTGCTGGAATGTGTTTGTAGCTGCAAAAACTGACTGGCTGACTGAAATTACTATCACATCATTAAGATATACAGAACAGTAGCTTCAGAAAGTATTCAGACCTCTACCATTTTTGCACATATTCAGTTGTGTTGTACTTTTAATTTGAAATTGATAAAAATGGCATTTTGCCTATCAGTTTACTCCCAATAACCTATAATGATCTTTTTATATTTTTATGCACATTTACATTTATATTTCTTACTTCACATTTATTGAAGTATTCAGACCCTTAATTCAGTTTTTTAGAAGTATATTTGCCTGCTGTGACCATTAAATTACTAGAATACATGTCTGTTGGAGATCCCTCCAAAATATGTTTTCTTATGTAAGTGATGGGGGCCAAAATCAACAGTAAGGTCTTATTTTTGTTACTTTCCTTCAACTGTAACTCAACAGGAAACACAGAGGGAATTTCACACTAAGAGTTTAACTTTGGAAGGTATTCACCATATTTCACCATAATTCATCATATTAACTTTGCATACACATCTAGACATCTTTGCACAGAACAAACATTGTGGATGTTGGTCCCCATTACCTCCATTAAAAGGGCTTTAGGAAGTGATCTGTTCATGGCCAGTATAGACAAGAGGAATGATGAGAGCAAATAAAACCTCTTTCAGTGTTCAAGTAGACACCTGACTATTATTTTAAAGCAGACTTGATCAAATGATCAATCTATTCTATTAATCTACTTCATATTGGCTCAGATGTGAAAGTGAAGTGGTGTAATCATAGTTGTTATCAGACTGTTATCACTTCTGTTGGGGGTGTCTTTGAAAAGCATTGTAAAAGAACACTAAACAGTCCCTGTCATTTCATATCTGGATTGTTTTAATAGTTTTATCTAATGTCCTGGTAGCATGGTAGTTCATTGTTGAGCTAGTTTGAATACTACCAGTGAAACTCCTCACTGTGGATTGAACGTCTGCTGAACAGAAATGAAATATACAACAGCTCTGTTCACAGCCTCCTATTGAGATGCAACCACCTTTGAACAAACCACGCTGTTCATTGCTATGTTAACTCTAACACCAAGCATGCTGGGAAACATATCTACAAGCATTTAGTTGACGTTGTTGAGCAGATAGCCCTGAACTTTTTATGGATGTGGTAAAATAAACAGGTCAGCTTGCCAGAGAGGAAATGCCCCACACCACCACCCCACCTTAACATAAACACAAACACGTCTCAACCATTAACCGTCGCCCATTAGATGTCTAATTTGGCCCTCCTCGCCTCGCTGATCGATCAGGTGGTGTCGTCTTGTGTGTTCAACCAGCGGCAGTCTTGCTTAAATAGTTAATGGAGTGCAGTAAGGGAGCCCTGGGGTGGGGGGGTCGCAGGGGCCACTACTACTCTCTAGGATTTTACTACCCTGAGCTTCAACAGGCCAGACTGGTGTTCTCACTTGCTAACTGACTCTCCCTTACTTGACAGTCCACATGCAGCTGTTAAAGTGTTTGCTGCCTAATTAACCCTTTCCTGTTCTCTGTACGACCAGCAGTGGACATTGGAGCTTTATAACAGAGTTACAATAGCATGGTGTTAAAGTTCTCCACATGTTAGTCTGATCCTAGCACCCAGACACAGATGTGTACTACACCACAAAGCAAAGAAAACACACACACACTACATGTTAGTTGTTCTCATATGCAAGGGCTTTGTTTTTTTCAAACAGGGCACCCCAAAGAAATGCAGATGAGATCATGAAAGAGAGCTCAACAATGTGGTACTATAGACTATAGTAAACTGGGACCCTCGGATCAAAAGGAAAAAACAGTGTATTGAATGTGTATTACAGGCTTATGCTGCTTGTGTAACTGTCCACAACAATGTCCATCACAGTGATGTTTGATGTTACATCAGCACGTTCCAGCTAACATCTTGCCCGTTCATCTGTTTCCACAGAAGCGGAAGCACAGAGAGAAGGATGACAGCGATGCAGTCAGTCTCTGCAGCTTCGACTTCAAGGTAAATAAAATAAATAAGTAGAGGTAAAGTAGTAGTAGTAAAAATAAATAGAATAGAAGACACAAAATGACTTACCTAATATGTCTTGATACCAATTATTAGCACGTCACTGATTTTTGTCTTAAGTTTTAGATGATATTGTGGCTGAGAGCTGGTTCTCAGGCTGTCAAACTGTGAAGAACTAGTTTGAAATTAGGCACCAGCTTGGTGGAAAAGGGGTAAATAACACTGCCCTCTCTTCAGGTTATATAAACACCAGGGTTTCTTACTTTATCTCATTGCCTGCTTCAGAGTAAATATAGTATTATACAGGGTAGATAGTAAAAAATAGTATGTTGGGCAAGTCTACTGTATGTGAGATAAGAGGTACGTAAAACCTATCATCTGTAAAACATCTGAACAGAGTGGACTGAGAGTCTCTGTAAGACATCTTCTCTAATGAAACCACCATCAGTTTCAGAGTCTCTCAGTTAAAATTAGTTCTGAATCAGGACCTTCAGTGTTTAACCCAAGTAATAAAATAAGGTGAGTCAAAATCAGTAGGCTGTTAATGTGTTAATACAATGAAATAACATATCATTCATATTTTAGCTTCTTCTGCGTTATTTAGACCTACAGTATATTGTTTCTGCTATTTAGTGTTTATTTAGTGTCTTTGACATAAATATTTGATAAGCTCAGTTTTTTAAATGTTGAGAAAAATGCACCTTTTTTTGGAATTAAACTTTAATATTAGAAAATTGGGTCATAAGTACAACATATATGATTAATAAATGAATATGTATTTATTTAATCTACAATCTGTCAGTAATAAAGGCCATTTGCTTCCCAGAGCTGAGATTTTCAACACCCAAAAAACCCAACAGGTAGCATTTATGAGCAGGATCAAATCACTGTTTTCTGCCACTTTGCAAAGAACACTGTTTGCTCATGTAAGCAGGATTTTGTTTAAGTTTCACAATTAGTTTAATTTCTGGTTCTCCAAAGGTTTCCTGCAGGGCTTGTTGATATTTAAACTCCAGACAAGGTTTGTCAGATGTCTCTTGTGTTGTGTTACTATACGTTAGGTCAGTGCTTCTCCTGTTTATTCAGATGATTAAGCTTGTCACTGAAATACATCTAGATAAAGCCTGTGTTTGTTTGTTGAAGAGTCTGTTGAGGTTTGCTTTTAGTTACGCCAGAGCAGGTTCCAAAGCAGAGATCTGACAGGCAGGACTGGTCAGGTTGGAAAATGTTCTTCATTTGGGTGTGTGGGTGGTAAATGTGCACACCTACACATGTGCGCACAAAGTCACCACTGTCAGTGGCATTCACAGTAGAATTACCTTATCATAACAGAACACCCTTTAACTCCAGGCACATTTCTACTACTATCCCACCAACCATGAAAGATTTCCAAATGCTGACATCTGAATGAAAGTACATTAAAAACATGACTCAAAGTGTTTCGTTTAAGTTTAAGTATGAAACCTTGTTGTTCTGCGAACTTCATTAATCTGTTAGATCAGCTGCTCAGATTTAGCTAAACAAAAGTCAAATACCCAAACAGTGCTGGAACACAGCTGCTATTTGGCTCTGACTCCAAGTGGAGCTCTTTCTCTCCTCAACATCCAAAGAATATTTTAAAGTGATATTAGTTGATCTTTCTGTTGATTTTGTGTTGATTTTTCTGTCATAAATTACAATGAAAAGCTTCACATCTACACATTTGTGGCTAGAAAGAAAGAATGTCGCACATCTTTGCTTGCAAAATGACTGAAAGAGTTAATCAATTATCAAAATATTTGCTAATTCATTTTGCTGGTTAATAAATCAACTATTTGTTGCACTTCTATCGATGACTAGCAGTGTAATGGTACACAAAATTCATGGTTTAGTATGTAACACAGATATGCAGTGAAGGTTTGGTACTGTTTTTGAAAATGAAAAGAAATGCTGAAAATTAAAGTTAAAGTAAAAAATCTTTTATTTTGAAAAAATATAATGTAAAGTGGTAGCATGAAGTGCATAATGAAGGTCAGCTATAAGAGCTATTGTGAGCTGTTCACTTGTCATAAAATCTCTTGACTATGAACACAGTCACCTGTTGAACAGGAATGAGCCTCTATCACAGTGTGTTTAATATTACAATCACCATATCAGTGCACAGTATTGTGATGTAGTAGAATAGAAACAAAGAAGCTGATAAGCTGTATAGATAAAACCAGATCGCAACGTTTGTCACTTTGTATTTTCTGTGTCCGTGTGTCCACTACAGTGTGCCTGGCATAAATGTTGTCAATTCCTCAGTCTGTCAACATCTACACAGACTCTTTACAGACATCTGTGTACAGGCCAAAAATGTTGACTGCTGGCAGTGCCGACAGCTGCACATGTGCCAGAACAATAGACTGGCTGCTGGTTTCATGTAATGTTTATTTCAGCATCGTTGACACTGTTCTTCTGAAGCTGCCTCACATCCTGTAACTGCAACGTGTGTATGTACTCCACATGCAGTATGAATAGAGGTGCATGCACATCTGTAGTGTCAGTACACCACAGATTCATCTGACGTTGGACTCTATGAATTGACCTTTACACATGACTAGATTTGGTTACGGATGCAAAAAAACTCTTAAAATCTATTATTGCCATGATGCCTTACCCAAAGGCCTTGTACACACAGAGATATTCAATAAGTACCAAAGTATGATAAAATCTATGGGAACATACAAATTTACGATGCCTCAGAGTATCTGTGGAACTCTTATGTATCATGTGACATTTACATCATTTATCTTTGCAATTGCTTCCCAGCTGTCTGTGGGCTTGAGTGAGTCAGGCAGATTAAGGCTTTGCTTTTCTGTTCAGTCACACCCAAGGGACACTTATTTTAAACAGGACAGTACTTGCAGGATGAATTTCACTATCAATGACGCATTTCTTGTTAAAATGAAATGAAAACATTTTTCTACTTTCATTTTACTGAAAAATCTGCAAACAGAGTACACAACACACATGAGGTTTTCGGTGAAAATACAGATATGTTTCTCTCCCTTTGTAAAATAATCCTACAATGTTGCTCCTGTTCTATAACTACAGAACTATCCTGTGTGAAGAGTTCATGACAAATGACTTAAAAATGGTGTTCAGTGGTTCAGGCCCTATCAGTATATCAGTTTGTTCTATCTAGCAAGTGTTGGTGGTTTCACTGTGAGTCTTGGTTACCTTGCTGTGTTTGGTAGCAACCAGCAGTGCTACAGTGGGTGTGAACACTGACTAAATATAACTAAAACAATGAGTAACCTGAGGATGCTTGTCTGGTTTGAGATCTATAGATTTCATTGTTTCTGTGGGCTGGTGTATGACCGTCTACAACTTCAGTATTTTTATTTAACTGTACCACAGAGTAACAGAAACTTCCCAGATTAAAACCCCTCAGTCACACTTGACGGCCTGATTTAGAAATATTAATCCATCTACTAATCAAACACACAGATTATCTAGACTTGTATCCAAATCCTCTAGGAGTGTTTTGAACTAAATAAAATCTTAGCAATTCCTTCTTGTTAATCTGAGTATCAATAACTGTTTCTCTGACAATGAAGGCAGAAATATGGATGGCTATGCTGCAACGTGTGCTTTTTTAATAAAGTCTAGAATTTGAACTTATTTTTTATAATTTTATATTTCTCAGTACTTGCATATAACACTAAAATAACTTGTTAGCTTAAAAATATTATTTGAAAGGTTGTCTTAAATTTTTACGTCAAGTCAAAGAATACAATTCATTTTTCTAACACAGCTAATGATGCTACGTTAATTAAATATTTTCCCATTAAATTGCATTTTGTCTATACCTGTGTTTTAGTTTGGCTGATTAAGATTTGTTAGTTTATTGAACAAATTGGGTCAGCCATGTCAGCCTCATTTGATTGGGCCGCTGTGTAAAATCAGTCTTGTTTGATTTATTTATTAAATGTGTTTATTTACTGGACATTCTTGATAATTCAGTAAACACACCTGTGAAAAAACATGTCAGTCAATCAGAAGAGTTAACTCATTTCACCAAGCAACATGTCAGGATGCTCCCAGTGTACAGATTACTGACAGATAACTAGACTCGAAAAGCTTTAACTCTTAAATAATGCATGCTGGGAAGTCTACTAGTTGTTTTTAATCAACTTGATTTCAATGCGTTGAGCGAACTGGTTCCTAAAAAATCCTCATTGACAATTTACAGTGAAGCTGCATTGCAACACTTTTTAAACTCCAAATTCCATCCTGTCGGAAGTCAAGTCCAAATAAAGCAAGTGTATATTCCTTGCCGCTACTGCTTAAACAATAAGAGCTTCGTCATCAGACTGTATAACAGACATTAGCTAAGCTAAGTATGCTAGCTAGTGTAGTTCCACACAGCTGATATCTTTGGCATTTGCCTTCTCCTAAACAGCCGCTGTGAATTAAAGTGTGACCTTCACTTCTGTGAGTGAGAGTCAGGCGTCCTTAGCTGAGATGGCATTTGAAGAGTGCAATTAAACAGTATAAATATATTACAGGAATGTGCTGACAAAATGTATTTTGCTGTTCAACTCTATATCCTACATTGCAAACCAGACAATACTGAACCATAACTGAAAACAAAATATCTAAAGATCAATATCTGAATAGCTGAACATTTGGGTCCAGCCCTGGTCATTTTGTGAATATGCATGTCTGACACTGAAGGTAGCAGATTTTGTCTGTGATTAAATCATCTATTATTAGATTGTATGTGACAGGAGGAGATGACCATCTTACCAGTGGTGATCAGATAAAATGATCTTTAAAATCAACCAGTGATGCAGTCTGTGGAGGGAAAAAAAGTTTTCCTTCAAATAGAACGTCACAACATCATACACATTTTAAGTGTGAGTAAAGCTAAGTAACACTTGTGTCTGAATGGCACAAAAGTCATCACTTTAAAAAGTCAATAAAACCATCACCATCAAAACACCAAAAGACTTTAACTTCCATTTATCCGTTACCACCTTTCTTTTCCACATTTAATCTAACTCAACATTAGAGAAACTGTCAAATACAGGAAGTTTCACTTCAGTTGTTACTGCTTAGAAAGATTAAAAGTTCACTTTAACACTCCCGCTTTGTGTTGCTGCTGACTTTGATCAACGGAGGGCAGCAGAAGCTCCACCGTCATCTTGTCTTTCAGTAAGTCAGTCTGTGCTCAGCAGTGTTTCTTTTCCCAGAGCTGTCGGCTCAATGCCTTCCTCAAAACTGTAATTAGACTCTACTCACTACAGCTTATGTGGAAGTTAAGTCAGGCTCTGCCCCTCGGGGCTCGGGCCGTCCCTGGCACGGCATAGGTCAGAAAGCGGTATACCTCCACCACATACTGCATTACTCATCCAACTCCACCGCTCTCTGCTCAGACTGGTGTGTGTTTGTGTGTTTTTGGAGAGTAAATCACGGCTGTACTGCAGCTGCAGCTCAGTGTGACTTGGAGCAAAGAGGCCAGGCAGGTCTAGCCATGTTGTGTTTGGTTTTTATAGCGCCTGGGCCAGATGTACAGCTGATTCAGCCCAAGGTCTCCCCATACAGGGTGACTAACGGCAGGGCTGCACGCAGTGTCTTCTCTAGGTAACACCCAGACAAATTCATTTTTATGAGATCCCTCTCCTTTTGCTCACGCACACCCAAATCCTGAAGCTTCCTCGTCCTGACACTGAAGCCACTTGATTCATTCTCCTGCTCCACTTTGTTTTGAAGGGTTATGGGTGATGTAGTCCAGACTCGGTGATCTGTTGGTCTACAGCAGATGAGTTCTCCAGGTCCAAAAGAACAAGGTGTCAACGTTTACACACATCTATCAGCATCTGTGTTTTGTCACACACACACACACACACACACACACACACACACACACACACACACACACACACACACACACACCAGTAGCAGCAGCATGAAGCCTGTGTGCTGTTTCACACCTCCATGTTGGTCCAAGAGGATAAAGTGGAGTCATGAACAGGCTTGTCCATTTGCCCAAAACACACACACATTGTGACACTCTTGTTTGCAGCACCTTCACATTAGCCACTCCATCACACCTAACACCTCCACTTTTTGCTGTGCATTTGTGCACCAGCTGTGTGGGTGTGTAGAAGGCTTCAGGCGTGGTCGTCCTTCTGCTGTGTCTGAGGCCGTCTGTCTGGTTCAGATTTCTCGCTGGGTGTGCACACACACTTTACAGAAACTGGTGAACATGTTACCCTTTTCACCCAGTTACACTAATCAACATATGAGGGGAGTCGCAACCTACTCCCTAGTGGTACTTCAGTACACAGGTTTCAGTTTAAACATCTGGCTGAGTGTGTCACTGTGCCCCTGCTATTGATATTCTAATTGATCACCTCCCCCCATTTGAATTGATGAGACTGATAACAGTTCTTCTTGGAACAAAGAGCAGAGAGTTGCTACACAGAGACCAGAGCTGTGATTAATTAACAAAAATAACCAAGGAACAATTACTTTGTAGCTTATTACTTTAAAGTATATTCACCAGAATAACTCATGTAGTTTCAAACCTTTTGGAACCTGATATTAGACCAGTAGCAGAGACTGACATTGATTAAACACTGACTTGAGCACTAAATGCTCACAATGAAGGATTTTATGATAGTTGTAATGTCATTAGACAATAATTATTTATAAAAAAACTAAAGTTACAAATGAAGCAGTGTTTTCTTCAACTAGAAGTAACAAACACCACCTCAGTTTTAATAACTATGACTTCACAGCTTTAAATACTGACTTTTCACAGAAACTGAACATCCGTTTGTGTACAAGTTGGCAGATACTCATAAAGACATTGTGGCACATAAATATCTCACAGGGTTCATGTTTACATGTACGTCACATATTTTTTTGCAGTATTGATTAATCTGTCAATTACTTTTCTTAATCTTTTAGTCTATAAAATGCTAGAAAACAGCTTTCTAAAGCCAAAGACTTCACAATGCTGGTTTTGTTCGACCTCCAGTCCATAATACAGAGTTTATAATGAAACAGGTCTCTCTTGCAAATGAGACTGAATGAGATCACCTGTATAAATAAAGGTTAAAAAATACAACAAAAACATTACAAGCTCATATTAGAAAAGCTGAAAGCAAAAAATGTTTGATAAATGCCTTCAAAGTTAATTAGCAGTTAATTATTTCAGCTCTAATAATCTAAATAAATTTCCAGTTAAGTTTACTGTCCAGAAAGGGCTGTTTTATATGTGATAGGTAATAGTTGAACTGTTTCTGTCATGTAATGTGTAAAAATAAAACCTTCCAACTTTCTTTTGTCCTCAGCACTGTTGTCAGCTGTGTTGAGTTATAAGTTTTTACCCAGTGTCTTTAACAAATTCTGTTTTCACTGTGTATGAATCAAAAGAGCCTGCGGGGAAGCTTCTTCCCACTTCTGAGTTAACCCGATCCCGCCTCATCTTCAACCACGAGGGCTGAGCACGGGCTCCTCCCCTGTCTGAACTGCTGGTATAAAACCCTGTCTCAGTCATTTCAACTCAGACCAAAGTTTAAAGAGTGTGAATGAGTGAGTGTGTGTGTGTGTGTGAGTGAGGGGAGCTTTCAGAAAGCCCCGTTCCATGAGGGAAGAAGACAAACAGGGGGAAGGTCTATTTATTTATTAAGGTTTTTCAGTCATTTTTTTTTCCTCTGATGTGGATTATTTGGAGCTGACTCGCCTGGATTAAAAAAAAAAGGATACTGTTTTTTTACTTAAAGCTATGGTGGCTTACGATGAACTGGGTAGCTTGGTGCCTATCAAACGAACTCTGCAAGTGATAGACTACCAAAACCAAGCCAACAAAGAGTTAGAGGTGAGATGCAAAAACACACAGCTGTGCTGGTAATTGTGCGATACTCTTTGAGGAAATGTTTGAGCAGAACTTGCTCAAATGAAGTCATATCTTTTGTGCCGTGTCAGATTGTGAGTGAATCAGCGCCAAACCCTGGTGTTATCTTGCTTATGCACACTGATTGTGTGTGTGTGTGTGTGTACTCTCAGTTGCCCAGTGCCTGTAAGATGAGACTTTGAACTTTGTGCAGAGGCTCTTAGAACAATGCTTGACACTGCCTAACCTGAAGAAGTTAATGATTGGATTTCACCGCAGCTCTGAAGCAAACATTGAATTCCCCCTCACCCCGCTGGCGTTGTGTATTCCCCGTCTGTTCTTAAATATGCAGCTCAGCAGGCAGCTCAGCCTTGGTGGGATATGGGAAGATCAGTGTGTGGACAGTGGTTAGACTCAAAGTACCACCAGCAGTGAAGCAGCTGGGGGTGAACTCTCATTAAACAACTCTGCATCCTTTCAGCTCAGTCCCATGTTAATACGCTTGACTTTTGAAGGTAAAGCAGGTTGTCTTTGATGCAAATTCAGCGCAACAGCCTGAGAGTATTTGTTCAGCTGTATGCTCTATTAAAGAGACAGCAGTGTTGAAAGCCAGGTGTGCCCTCTGTTCGTTTCCCTTTTTGAGGCTTGCGTGGTTCTTTTTCGGAAGCGATTTTGGGAAGATGTGGTTTCATTGACGGTAAACCACTTGGCAAAAGGAGAAGAACAATTCATGAAGTGAGTCTTGTTCTCACAGAGTTTCAAAATTGAGACACCCCTCTTTTTTCCCTACTTTCATGCCGTATTTTTTTTCCCCTTTTGTGCTGACCTCAGCTTCCATTTGTGGTCTGGCTGTTCTGTTCTCAGCTCCTATCAGCTCAAGCTGGGCTGTAATCACAGGGACACATCTGTGGTTTTAGCTCGCAGCACACACCAGGTTATATCAAAGAGAAAGCACAGGAAGGAAGCTTTTAGAATCTCCTGGAAAACAAACTCTTGAAGTTTATGAGGTTCTTATCTTAGACTCACTGTAACTCCACTGAGTTCCTGGACATACTTTGCCCGTCTTTCACTTTACAGCAGTGAGCAAGACTAGAGATCTTTTGTTATTGTGGGGCCAGTTCCCGAAGGAACACGGGCCATAATTACTAACATGCTTTTGACTTTGGGACTTGAAAGGTCACAAATTAGTGGCAGCCAAAGGTTGACCACGGTCAAATCATGTTGACATATTGCATCTCTTTGTCAGCCCCTGCCTCTAGAGGGATTGCTAAAGTTCTCGAGGCTGTCTGGCCTTTCTGATCCAATGTTGAGACCCCCTCTGACCACAGCAGACTGTGACTCAACCACAGCAGCTCGCAGGTCGCACCAGACTGAGTTGATCTGTTCCACAGCTGTGTCTGCAGGAACCCGAGCCTCAATGGGTACTCTGTTTTCCAGATTCTCTGAGCCACGACGAAATCAATCAAGAGAAGAACACAAGCATTTTTTTTTAGCAGTGCTGCACTCTGTTTGAGCGAGCAAGCCTTCATTTGTGTGTAGTTCTTAAAATTCTGATTATGCCTGTGTCTGTCTCATCCTGTCATGTTTCTGAAGATGCCTTGTAGGCAGAAATTATTACCTCAGATCTTCAGTTCTTTGATTCATGTGGCCTGTTTTTGTTGGAATAGGGCCAAGCACCCCTCTCTCTCCCTCTCTCCTGCCTCAGGGTTGTGTGAAGGGAGGAATGGGAGGGTAGGTCACCTCGCCCAGGTGTAGTGTAACTCTCACGCGAGGCTTGTTGAAGAGCCTGTCTCAACTTGCAGCCATAAACAAGATTGTGCACCCCCTGCAACGCTGCACTGTGTAAACACTCATTCACTGTCCGTTTACGACTGCTGTTTCTTTTCCCCGAGTCACAGTGGTGGTCTGTTTTATGAACAGCCCTGACACATTGCCGCACTGTCCCATACTGCTTTACCGCCCCCTGGGAAAGGCAGTTAAAGAGCTGTAGCAATCAGGAAGCATTTATCTCACACTGTAGGAGTGATGGAACAGATCCATTTTCAAGTGGAGTTGTAGCTGTTGTCGAGCCAGGATAGTAGCAGAGATGTGTGGGGAGGGGTGATGAACAGCTGAGAGCAGGGTCGTGCATTCCTGGCATTCCACCAAAACCCCATTTCCACAGAGCTCAATGGTCTGGTCTGGCTGAAGGCTCTTCACATGATGGAGCCAGCAGCTGCTGGAGCTGCTTCTTCCTTTCCGTCTCTTGGCTGCTACGCCAGTCTGTCTGGCTGCTGCTCGACCTCAGCTGCTCCTATTTCCTTGCCCCAAAGCAGGGAGTGAAGTCAATAACAATTATTTATGACTTGAATGATGTGTTCAATCACAAGGAAGTCACAAGGGAGTGTCTTGTGTTGCTGAAATTGCTATGAATCTCACACTTTACTGATTTAGTTCTGTGAATGAACACTGTTCTTTGACATGATACTAATCTCTCCTTACATTTTTTCTTCTTCTCAGGAACCCAGCAACAAGCGTGTCCGTCCTCTCGGCAGGGTGACGTCTCTAGCCAACCTCATATCTCCGGTGAAGAATGGGGCCGTCCGGCGCTTCGGCCAAACCATCCAGGTAAGCTCCCAAACAACAGAATTCCGCGTTGCACCGAACAACCTGGTCTCCAGTTGCAATCTGTCTGACATTTAGGTCTTGCTCACATCTGCAGGCCTCCTTCCGGGGCGATGGCAAGTCGCCGGGTGTGTCCCAGAAGCCTTGCAGCAAGGCAGCGGCCCCCACACCGCCTAAAAGGAGGAACAGCACTCTTTGGTCGGAGACACTAGACATACACCAAAAGGGGACTTTCTCTACCAAAGAGATCAAGCGGCAAGAGGTGAAAATCAGCACTGATACATAAAAATACACTAGAAAAGCCAATGATGGTGTAGAACAAGGTGTGGACACCACAGGGAAAAGTGCAGATGTAGAGAGATGAGTATGTCAATCCAGAGAGCGGTGAATTGTACCAGTTTGCCAGACTACTTTCACATAACTGCAGTATTTGTTCAAAATAGTCTAAATGAGGCTAAAAGCCATCCAGGGTTTATTACCCAGCCTGTGTAAACTCACACATACTTGATGGGCCTACAAACTAATACCCTAGCTCCCCACTCGTACTATATATGTCAGACATTTTAGATAGTTGTTAACAGCTATATACTCTGCACTGTGTTAAACACAGAACGAGAACCAAAAGGCCAGCCAGATTTTCAAGCTGACCTCAGTCATTTGGAACCATTACAGATTTTGATTTAGTCTAATAGTTGTTGGTTGAAATAATGTAATGATATCCTGATTTATGGGTTTTGCTAAAAAAGTATCTCTCTGTGCCTCCTTTTCTTCAGGCCATATTTGAGCTGTCTCGTGGAGAACAAGACCTGATTGAGGACCTACAGCTTGCACGCAAGGTTTGTAGTTTTTAGACCTCCAAAGCAAAGAGAGGGAGAGAGAGCATATAAAGCAAACAGATTAAATCAAAGTCTGGCAGGCCATCCACTCAGCCAAGCCAGACTATAAAAAGACTGGAATTATTCCTCTGTCTTTCTCTTGTACCCCTAAATCTCTTCACAGAGCTATTCTTAGTATCTGCCCACTCTTAGCCTGCTGAGATGTTATTATTTGACTATTTTGGCTCTCTGTCCCTACAGGCGTACCATGACCCGATGCTCAAGCTTTCCATTATGTCTGAGGAGGAGCTCACTCACATCTTCGGCAACCTGGATGCCTACATCCCTCTGCATGAGGACCTGCTTGCCCAGCTCTCCAAAGCCACAGGGTCAGACGGGACCGTGGGCCAGATTGGACAGATTGTCGTTAGTTGGGTAAGTTTCACCAAGTCATCAGAAACTCTCTGATTCTGTTAAAACTCTGGTTTTGAAGGAAAGAAGGCACTTATTTTACATGTCCCTCCTTCTCCTGCAGCTGCCCAGGTTAAATGCCTACAAAGACTACTGCAGCAACCAGCTGGCAGCCAAAACACTGCTGGACCAGAAGAAACAGGATCCACGGGTGCAGGACTTCCTCCAGCGCTGCCTTGAGTCACCTTTCAGCAGGAAGCTGGACCTGTGGAGCTTCCTGGACATCCCGCGATCCCGCCTGGTCAAGTACCCACTGCTTCTCAAAGAGATATTGAGGCACACACCACCAGAGCACCCTGATGCTGCCAGCCTGGAGAAAGCGGTATGTCGAACACAGGTTTAACAGCATTAACCTTTAATTGGTTTTCTTAAAATATGACTGTAGATTAATTCGATTCTTTGTGTGTTCAGATCACCATTATCCAGGGTGTTCTGTCTGACATCAACATGAAGAAGGGCGAGTCTGAATGCCAGTACTACATCGACAAGCTGGAGTATCTGGACGACAGGCAGAAGGACCCTCTCATCGAGCAGTGTAAAAGCCTGCTGTGTCATGGAGAGCTACGTAACAAGAGCGGCACGGTGAGCAAAACACACACTATTATCGTCAACACAATCTTCGCTGCCTCTTCACACTGTTCTCTGTGATTGCAGTAAAAATCTTCCATCAGTGGTTCAGTTTTAATATGCCTCTGTTTTTTCATTCCTAGAAGCTGCATGTGTTCCTGTTTACTGAGCTGCTGGTGCTGACCCGGCCCGTCACCAGGAACGAGCGCCAGTGTTTCCAGGTTTACCGGCAGCCAATCCCAGTTCAGGATCTGGTGCTCGAGGACCTGCAGGATGGAGATGTCAGAATGGGTGGCTCCTTTAGAGGCGCTTTCAGCAATGCAGACAAAGGTAAGGCTTTTGTGAAAACTTTATAGCACCTAATGAAGCTTTATATTTTGTCTCAAATATATCAAATCATTAATTGAATGTTCTTCCATTTTTTCCACAGCCAAGAACATTTTCCGAGTGCGTTCTCAAGACCCGAATCAGCCACAGTCCCACACGCTGCAGGTCAACGACGTCTTTCACAAGCAGCAGTGGCTCAACTGCCTCCGCAGCGCCATTTCCGTCCACCGGCCCCTCAGCGAGCCCTCAACCCCCACCCCACCCACGAGCTCCACTCGCTCCAAACGCCGGCCCTCATCTGTCTCGGCCATCATCCACATGGAGGAAGCGGACGAGAACTGCCAGCAGCCGGCCTCCCAGTCTGCCCCCAGCTCGCCGTGCAACAGCTCAACCCCGACGTCCCCTTCATCCCACTCATTGTCTTCGCCGACGACACCGTCTTCTTCATCGTCCCCACTTTCCTCACCCACATCACACAAAACTAAAAAGGACAAGAAATCTCTATATTCTTTAGGAAAGAGAAAAGAGACGATGGTGTGACCCATCCATGGCTTCATGGTTGGAGAAAATGGACTCCTGGGTGGACATTTTGTTTTTTGTACATAAATGTTAAAAAAGTACACGGAGAAACGTGGGACTTGTATTTATGTGTGTCTGCGTGAGTGTGTAATATCACAACAGTGTTCTGTTACTGTCCTCTTTGGCAGCTATTTACCTTACCCCTCCATCCACGTGCGTCCCACAGAGAAGTATTCTGGAGAGCCGGGCACAGCTTCCACCAACTTTTAAAAGGGAAGCATTGTGAGAAGCAAAGACGGGTCCATGAATCTGTCTGTCACGACTTTGTGGATTTCCTGAAAATAGAGGTGGATCATCAAATCCTGTTTACTATTAATTTGATATTTAAGCATTATTTTAGACTATTTTGGGGAGGGCTAATGAAAGTTTTACAAGTTTTATATTATATTCTAAAATTGATTGTAGTTTTTTTTTTTTTTTTTTGTGGGTATTGTAAAGCAGCACTGTTTAGCTTTTAGATGAAATTATTTGAAATTCTGAGCATGTTTAGGAGGCAAGAAAGGAAGACAATTCTCAAAAAGATGTACAACACACAGCTACAACTTCCTCGGTAAAAATTAGATTTTTGTATTTTTTAAATTAATAAGAAAATAGGTCTTATTTTGACACATTCCATAAATGAACAGACATTTTAAATCCATAAAAGATGAGATTTGAGTTTCTCGCTGTAGAGCAAAGATATCCGTTTGAATCATAACGATAACAAATCATCAGATGTGGAAATCATGTCAGAGAAGAGATTAGGCGTTTTGTTTTAAAACAACTTTGAACTGAGCCATGTTGGTTTAAAAAAAAAAAAGAAGAAAAAAAGCTGACTTTCCCGAATATAATTGAAACTTTTCAGTGTATCTTGCATGGAGCTTTGGTTGTGGATATGAACAATAAGAGAATGTTGTCTGAAGGTTGAAGAGATGAGAGACGAGATGGATACAGTTTTGTTTTGGAAATGAAATAGTTTGTCAGTGCAGTCAAGTGCAAAATGTGTAAATCCAACAACTTTCTGCGTAAGTTGATGTGATTATCTTGCTCAAAGATGGTAAAAATCAAGAGTGTAATCAATGGAAAAAGTATGTAGGGGAACGAAGAAGAAGAAGGTTTTTGTATGTGTGCACAAGATGTTTTTATCGTTGTGATGGAAAAAGAAAAGGAAAAAGGCAAGTTACTTGTATGTAAGAAAAATAACAATAAAGATCTGTGTAAGATTTGCATCTGAACTTTTGTTTTCATCTCTTTCTTCACTCTGATGTAACATTTTGGGATAAGTGGTCGAGGAGTGCAGAGAGAAGAAGATGGCCCCTGATTTATAACTGTGCTTAATTCTTAACTAAACAGTCAGTTCTGTGTAGGTGCCAAGAGAAACATTTCCAGTGTAATAATTATTCAGGATTTGCTTTTTCAAACTGCGACGTCCCTGCCTGGTCCGTGTTTGAGAGAACCTATTTGTTGATACTCTTTGTCTGGTGTGTGATTTCTATTTGGAAGAGCTGACAAATGGTCCATAAGAGCCTCTCAATCTTTTAACAACCACATTGGGTTTTAAGAATTTAAAACTGGAATGGGTGCACACTTCACACTGGTGTGGAGTTTGGTAATGATACAATGAGGTTAAGTGATCACAAGACAAACGGTTTCATTTCAGTCAGAACTCTGCTCGCAATTTTATTAAGTAATGGCCTTGTGTCTGCCTTTCAGAAACTGAGAGCATTCTCCAAACGTTAGCTCATGTTCTCCACACACAGTCGGCCATTTACTTTAATGAAAGTTGAACATGGACCAGTGTTACAGTTAGTGGAACTAAGTTTGTCTGGGCAGCATAAGGCAGTCTGACGAATAATCCAACAGCAGCCAAAGACAAGCTGAGAAACTGGGTTAAGTCATTGTACTGTACGTCAATTAAAAGCAGTTATAGTTACAGTTGTAATTTTCACTGAAATGAATGGGATATCACGACATTTGACCTTTTAACAGAGCTCCTTTTGTGAAAAGTCCAGTTAAAATCCATTACTGTTTATTGCAATTTTTTATTGCTGAGATATGGAAACATAGTGTTATTATTATACAATAAAGTCAAAGAGAATCAGAAACAGTCAAACTGTGAAGAAGCCAACAGTTAGTTTGTGATAATCTATCAAAGTAATCACCAGGATAAATGGATGGATTCACTGATACGCTGTCAGCCACGAATGCCATGAATGCAGAGAGACAAAGAAGTACCAAAAAGAGACACATCGACCCAAAAATAGCAACAAGTCCTCCAACTTTATTGTCCATATTGGTCATCAGCACCTATAGCACACAAAGAGATGAGAAATTACCAATGGAGACAAGATGAAAAAGCTCCAACATTTGCTATAAGATAAACCCAAAAAGAATAAAATGATGAAAAAGAGACACACAACGACCAAAAATATGTACAAAATGAAACCAAAGAGACTCAAAACGATTAAAAATAGATGCAAACTGCAAATGAAGAAACAGCCTCATTTGTTTTATGTCTGCGTGTGTAGGTGGGGTGGAGGGGTACTACGCTGACATCTTAAGATCTCTTAAGAACCATCTTAACATTATGGGAAAAAAAGAAGAGTCCCAATGCGATGCAGTGCATGCTGGGAAGTCTGCTTGGTTTTGTTTCTTTCATGAACTCATTTCGTTTAACTCATCATTTCAAGTCTTTAGGTTAGAACAACTTTTTTATAAGTTCTAAACTGGTCTGAAAATAACTGTGGTTTACAGCTAAGAGACACCAAAAAAGTTGAATTATTGACTGAGGGTCTGTTTTATATGTCAAACGTAGTATTATTTTTGTTCATACAAATCCAGCTGTGATTCTGGATCAAAGTGTTGATGAACCAGCTAATAAAGTAGGCGAGGTTGATTTTACAATGTCAGACACTATTAAATTCTCCATCTGCTGTTACATAACAGCATCCCTCTTTCGGAGATGTTGCAGTCTATGTAACAAACACATGCAGCTTTAAAGCAGCATCTGTAACAGCAAAACAAGCCAGGTGAGAACCAGACACTTGTTTCTCAGCAGCTCCTCGGTGCAATTCAAAGAGCTGTCAGTCAGGTTATTGACAGACATGCACAGCTGAGTCTCCTGTCAGTGATATGTCATTGCCACATCCTTTGACACTCATCTCCCCCCACACAAGAAATGCCACAATCAGCCCAACACTGCCTTCAGCATCAGTATCTGAGCTGAATGACTCAACAGGAGACGCTCATCATAGTTCAGATAAACTGGGGGAAACAGAAACTTTCCAGTTTCTCTTTTGCCATTATTAAAATGTGGAAATGACACCTACTACTGGAAAGTAGCTAATGTGGAAGCTAATGTAGTGTGGAAGTTCAGAGGAATCAAATCAACATTCACATTCGTTTTTGTTCCAAATGACACGTCAGCACCAAAATGTTAAAGTTTCAGTTAATTCAACTCAATTCAGTTTATTTATACAGTACCAAATCACAACAGAAGTAATCTCAACGCACTTTACAGTGTAAGGTATAAGACCTTACAGAATATAACTATATTTAGAATTATGCAGAAAACCCAACAATCCCACTTCAGCAAGCACTAGGTGACAGAGGTGAGGGAAAAACTACCATTAACAGAAGAAACCTCCAGCAGAACCAGGTTCAGGGTGGGCGGCCATCTGCCTCGACCGGTTAAGTTATTCAACTTAAAAGTGTGATGAGCAGCTTGGGAGCATACACATCCTTTGATTGTTAAGTCAGATGCTGCTTTAATATGGGAATTGAATACTTTTATTTATGCAGCAACAAACAACAAAGTCAATTATTACCCAACTCTTCAGTTTCCCTCTGCTTTATAGAGAATTTTAGTGTCTTTTAGCTCCCAGAGGAACCAAAATGTTTGTTTTCAGCAAAAAAAAAAAACAACTTTTCATAAACCCAGAGCCAAAAGCAGATAGAAGTAAGTAATAATTAGAGGCTAGCTAGTTAACATGATGGAGCATTTAGCAACTACGAGCCAGATATTTAGTTAGGAATGAGTCCTAAAACCCCAAATCAAGCATTTTAGCTCGTTTAGTTCCCTTGTTGCAAAGTCAGTGGATGTTTTGAGTTGAGTTTTCTTTCAGTGCCTAAAATAAAGTCTGTGACTAACACCAGGTGATTTTAATGTTTTATTCCAAGACATAACATTTTTCAAGAAATCACTCGTGATTTTTTAAAGCTTCTATACGTGTCTTAAAAAGGTGGTTGCTAACACGTGGCCAAATTAGACTACGGAGGTTATGGGGAACCTTATATGTCATCATGCCTGCTATGGATGCTTTTTTTTTTATGTTCCTTGTAAAAAGGATGTGAGACTAACAGTTGACACAGTCATGATCACTTCTAGATCAGGCCGCACTAAGAGGAAAGACTTTTGTAGAAGTCCCATCACCAGCTGGAAGCTTCGTGGTGGTGAAGTTGAAGCTGGTGCACTTTGTTTATAGCCTTGCAATAGCTTTTTACTTCTGGTGATTGTATTTAGACATCAAAAATTATACAAGCAGTGTTCATTTGTGAAGATTATCTTGTTAAACAATATGTGTAAGTATCATAAATTGTTTTTTTGGCGCTTATTTTCTGCAAAATTCTAAAACCCAAAAAATCCTGTTGGCTTTTTGTCGAGGGAGCCAGGATGATGCTAACTTCCAGGTTAGCCTACAAAAAACATCTTAGCTATAATTTAATAAACACAGTTTGGCAGCTTTCCTCCTAACAACGAAAAACATTTTTATAGCAACGTTTTCTAAGCTGTTACAGCTTAGAGATTTGTTTTTCTTCCTTTGGATAGAGCCAGGATAGCGGAGCACAACAGGACGGTGGACCATGTAGGCGATGAATTAATGTACTCGTGGCTCATGCATGATAACGAGGCCACAGAGCCCCACACAGAGAGGAGAGAATATAACAGAGAGATTGTGTGTGAGATTAACATGCAGACACGCACAGACTTACAAGCTGTGTACCCCCTCTGTGTCGTCTAATGCTTATACTTCACTTAAATGCAACAACATCTCTTTTATTACTGCTGTGTTAAATGCTAAAAAGGCGCCGCAAACTCCCTGCAAGTAAGACTTTTTGATCAGTTTATTGCAAAGTAGTGCTTGGAGGCAGCCTCAGTAGATGAGGTCAAACAGGTTCACGGCGCCTCTCCAGCACAACCCGAACTCCATGTTTATGTCAAAACACACAGTTTTGTGCTCGCCCTGACAGGTCAGCAGCATGTTCTGCCATCACTCACAGCCTGACGAAATGAGCTGTCAGCTCAATGTGTTTTTCTCTCAGACGAATATCACCTTGTCTCAGGGATTTCCTTTCGCCTTAGGAGATGACATGCAAGGCTGGGAAAGAAAAAGCTTGAACAACAATTAATGGCTTACTAAAATATTCATCTATTTTAAAAGGATGGTGGAAAGGTTTCCCTTCAGGGTTGTTTTACACAACACAAAAGCAGGACTGAAAGTGGTGGTTTGTGACCAAGTTCGGTTTATTTTAAAGTTATATAACCCAAAAATCTACTTTAGACACTTACATAACTTTTGAAAGAACTAAGTCAATTAAGTCAATATGCTAAGAATTTGGCTTCTACAGCTAATTGGTCAAGTTCAAAAAACAAAGGCTAGCTAACTTAGCCTTAAGGTTAGCTTTGTTTTTGAACTACCAAGCTAGCTTTTGTGCACAGCAGAAGCTAATGTTGCAAACAGAAACAATGTGTCTTTTGAAAGAAGAAAGTCCATTTGTCAATGTGCCATGAGTTTTTCTTTTATAACTACTTGGTCAATACAGATGTCAGCTAACTTAGCCTTGAGGTTAGCTTTGTTTTGGAACTAACAAGCTAGCATTTGTGAGGTTAGTGTTGCAGAAAATATGCTATTTATTAGTTTTAAATAGAAACAATGTAAGTTTTGAAAGAAAGTCAATTTGTCATTATGCCATGAGTTTTGCTTCTATAGCTACTTGTATGATACACTCATCATATGACCAGTAGATTAGTGGCTAATGTTAACTAATGACAGTGAATATTAGCTAGCTAGTGCTAGTGCTAGTGCTGTAATGGCTCTTCTTGACTTTTGCTATTGTTACACTACATTATATCATTTACCATTAATCATATGTTGCTTGTTGAGCTCAGCAAAACTTACATAGCCTAATAATCTTACTTTTTGATTCACGTTTTAATCAAAATTAAACAAAGTATGCAACTTGAGATGGTCAATGTAATGTTTCAGTACTCTCTAAATACAGCGTCACGACATACCAAATAAGGCTATTCGTGCAGTAATAACTTAAATTTGCAATATAAAACTTTTGGGAATCAAGCCAGCAGTAGCATGACAGCTGAAATCAATCCACTTCAGTCCACTCAGCCTTCCCTCTCCCTTCTCCACAACTCCACCCAGCTGTTTAGCTGTACAATAATATTACAATAATAAAAAGTTTTCTTTCTTGCTCAGACATTGCTTTAGCTGACTTTCTTGCGAGTCAGTTATAGCAATGCCTGAAGCTTTAGTGTGAGAGCAGCAGCAGACCTGAAGCACAGTGACTGACAGATGTTCGGTCCCACCCCTGACATTGACCTCTGATTGGTTAGAAGGGTGAGCCTCACTCATAAACCTTTAGAGAGGAATATCTCTGCACTGCTGTCAGTCTGTTCAATGAGTCTGCATCACAGAAGCATTTGACAGCACCTCTCCATATTAAGATGCATTCTGGAGTCTATAAACTTTTTAAGCTTTTACCTTGAAGCTGAAAAACAAAGCTTAACTAACCTAACATTGGGAGCTGAAGCAAATATAAGGCAGCCTTTGTAGAATGAGATACGGTTCCAGTAGAAATGTGAAACAAATGTTAACAAGTGTGTGTGTGATGTTCAATGAAATGGCATTATCCTCTCTAAGACATCAAATATTGCTTTCTGTGTTATGAAGAACTTCAAGCTTTCCTTCATTTCCTGAAGAGGCCCAGGCCTTTGGAGATATGAGACAGTGACCACTCACTCTGAGCTAACAGGAGTTTTACTCTTGCAGGAATGCCAAACTTTCCCTGTTTTTCATGTCAGGAGTCTGTAGGAGTGAGTAATCGCTCCTTGTATGTAGACATTGGCTGCAGTGAAGTGCAACAGACAGCAGAAGTGCTTTAAGGGTACTCGTATATGGCAGAATAACTTGAAGCAAGATGGTTAACGAACACCATAAGATATATTTTCCATGTTATTTTTAGTGAGTGCTTAGATTTAGTTTTTCCACCACTTCCACCATACAGGAATCAGCCCTACATATCACACATTCACAACCAGATCAGGCATAAGTCTGAAATAGCAGTTTGGCAGGCTCTTTGCTTGCCTCACTAGACTGACTCAGTCTGTCAGGTATGAATGCTCCTCGTGTGAGCGCTTTCTCTTTTTCAAATCTGTCACTGGATAGTTTACTGTTCTCTTGATTGTCCAAGCATGCAAATACTGAAAAAGTGATTATCTAAAGATCACTAGGCCAGAGGAAACTTGAGAATGTCAGATTATCTCAGATTGTACTGAGGGTTTATTACTCTGTAACCCCTTTCTAAATGCACCACAACCCATAAATGGTCCTTCAATTTTCCATGTCTGCATCAGGAGCCATAGTCAGTTTTCCATTTGAGACACTCTGACAACATCCTGACCCGGGGCCTGGTACCCTACAGCATGATTTACATAAATATTATTTCATGGGTCTAGTGGGAATAAAAGCAGCAACATTCTCAGGTAATGGCTATGGTTATGAAACGCTTATGTATGTGTGATAGCTTGGAACAAATGAGCCACAGCGACTCAGAGAGTAGATCTTTAGCTACTGTGGTTTATCCAATTTTGCAGAGGTGGAGGATTCTTACATTTTTTACTTTACACATTAAATTACTTGTATCAGTGGTTCTGTTGGCTTGTATTTCTTGTTGTGATACCCAGTGAGTAGTTTTTTTTGTCATTGGTTAAACAATACAGGTTACTGTCTGTAAATGTTTCAAAAGGTAAATGTTCCCAGTACTCTGGTGAACACAATGTCTACAAGACCAGTAGAAATGATGGCCAGAGTGACGATGACTCAGGTTTAAAATCAGCAAAATTAAATTTAGACAGTACAATCACGGATTTTATGAAAACCTCATTCTTACATCACACTTGACCTACTCTCCTAACAGTAAAGAAAATAATTACAGGTTGCCGTTTACAGCTGCTGAAGTGTCTTTGGCAGGAGCTGTTCCCTTCACTCACAACACGAAGATGAGAACACACCTTTCACCACAGCATTGAGGTCTTATGTAAGACTTTGGAGAACATCGTGCTTGGGTGCATGTTCACATTGGAGCAAGCTGTGTCTGTATACGATGAGAGATGCGAGGACACTGCTTTGAGATTAATCTATGTTTTGAGTGACACCTGTGTACACAGCACTTCATGCCAGAACATGTTTTCAGTTTGAATATGTTTTATGATTTGATTCTGGTTTCTTTCTTCAGATCTTTGCTTTATGCAGAGCCAGAACACGATATGCATTTGTAAGGTTTACATTTAGATTTTAGGATTTTAGCTGACATAATGTAGATTGTACTGGAACGTGGGGTCTGTCCTGCTTTATGTAATATCATTAAGTATAATTTCACTGACAAAACATTGAGAGCAACCTAGAATTGAATTTGCTAATGGATACCATGCCTTTTTCAAAACCACACAGATCCATATCTGAGGCTGAGGAAATTTGGGAGGTTGTACCTTCCAGGACGGCTTCCTCCAAGCTGTGTGGTGCACCCCCAAAAATACTGAACTGTGGGACTAAAACAGGGTCTGATAGTGAGAATTATGAGCTGGAGAGATCTGTATCAAGTGAAATCCGGTCCTGGAGGGTTTTTTTTGTTGTTAAGCTACATTATCTATTACTGTGTTTGTTCATTGCAACACAGATCTGGAAATAAAGGCCTGTAAAAAACACGGAAAATGTGTTGGAGGCACGTCTCTCCTCCTCTCATTCCTCGGCAGCACATAACAGTAGACTTGTTTGACAAAACAGTGGCGCAGCAGTGAACCAGGGGAATGTGGCTCTGTTTTCCACCCACAGTGTGTCTGCTTACTTAATGTGGGCTTTGCTCCTCTGTATAGACACACTGGGTACATTTCAAGTCTCTTATAAGCGTGGTCGTTTCCCTCACTTGTGCCTTTGTCCCTCCCACTGAAGATGCATGGAGGGATGCAAGGAAAAGACGCGAGAGAGGAACCGGGGACGTGTGTTGTTAGAGACATGAAACGCCCTTTCCTCTGAACTGAAGTCGGCGTTTATGTGGTGAAGTCTGGAGGTTTGTATTTGTCTGCAGTCTCTGTCCAAATAATAATCACACATCAGTGACCACCATCTGTACAGCATCAGCATCATTTTAATTTCACTCTGTGCATACACATTTTAAGTGTTTGTCAAACATATGAACGTTTATGATGACATGCAGCAAAGGTCCCTATCTGGACTGGAACCTGGGGCACTGCAGTTACGTGGCATTCACTGTGACCATGTGACTACCAGGGCGCTCTACCTACAATTTGTATTCTGACTGTGCTCAGATGAGTTAGACCACAGTGTGGAAATGCTCTTCAATTCTCAATAGATGCACATGAACATGTTTATTTAACCTACTTAACAGGTTGATTACATGTATCTGCATTTACTGCTGTTCAGGTTGTACATTTGTTCCTCTGCAGTCTAACCCACGTTATGATGGTAATGTTTTATAGCTCTAGCCTTTTTTAGGAATGTTGTATTAGTAAAAACATGTGTGATAAAGATCAACCCACTGGCCTCCACTGTCACCCACAGCCTCATCCCTCTTCTCCATCCTCCATCCTCTACACCCCTTAAAAAAAGTTAATGAGGTGAGAGAGTGTTATGTAAAGTCGGTGCTCTATTTCCAGACGGCTGCTCCACTCTTTAACATCAAAGCGAGCGAGTGTCCTTTCAGTAGAACTATGTGATCTCCTCCCAGATGACCACAGATACTCCATTAAACTCAGGGACATAATGTTTCTGAATGCCCCACAGCAGGCAGAACTAATCCCCTCCGTGTCTTTATATTGTCTGAATGGCTCCCTCTTTTCTCTCTGAATTTGTTTCAACCTCGTTATGTCAGATTTCCAGGCAAGGTGTTGTTGAGACTAGATTAATGCTGTGGCACAGTTTGCCCTGAAGCAGATGGGAAATCAATGCTTTAAGTCAAAAGCTGAAGTATTTGCAAAGGTTGTCAAAGTACAAAGGCCAGTAATGAGTGCAACTGAAGGAATGTTTGTTTAGTGACTTCCCCAGCAGACAAAGAACCCCCAACCATCAGAAACATGACTTTGTCAATATGCTGCAGGTGATGATGTGTTGGTCACTTGTGTTTTCTGATTGCAAAAAACAAACAGTGTGATTAAATGTAATGCCATATTGATGTTCTGATATCATTGTTAGATTTTAGAGAGGCAGAGAGAGAAGGTGGACAAGCAAAAAAAACTGCTTGGTGAAAGTCTTGAATTCTGGACCCGAAAACCCACCTATAGCAGACATAAATACATTTTTATTGAAAGGGGCCTAATTAAAAAAGGAATTAGAGACAATTCAATTCAATTCAACTTTATTTATATAGCGCCAAATCACAACATAAGTCATCTCAAATCAGACCCAATCTTAATAATTAGAGCTAATACAAAAATCAATGTGAAACAGACTCATAGGCAGCACAACAACACTAGACGCAACAAGACTCATTTACCTGTTAATCAGCTACATCTTAATGAAAGTCGTAAAGTTGTTTTTTTTACCTTTGTCCGATAAAGATTTTTTGAAGTCCTAAGTTGGGGTAATAAAATGCGATTTGACATCTTGAAACATTATGTTCAAAGTATTTTGCAGAGTGTGGGAACCCCGCTGAGAGCTGTAGTTAAATGCCTGAAATTCAAATGCAAAATACCACCTGTCATTCAAGGTGCTCGTGAAAGCACTCATTGGAAAATGATCCCTGTCTCACAAACCTGCCTCGTGTGTCTTGAGAGCAGCTCCACCTGCAAAGTCAGTTGTGATTTGGTCGATCAGCATTGTCCCATGACAAGACACCATATGACAGACACTGCTCCATATTCATTCATCCTCAGGGTGTGGGTTAAAGAAAAGCACTGACAGTAATTATGTTTCATAATCAGAATTGATTTACAGCCCAGTATCGACTATGTTTGTCCTCTTTATTAGAACATGGTAGAACAACATAATAGAATACACAAAATGTTCCTGAAACTGACACATAGCACAAAGAAGCACAAGATGGTTTCATAACACCTAAGCATTAGCTCACAGGGTGTGGATGTGGCTTCCAGGCTGAAGGTGCACAGGCCACTGGCTCAAGGTCAGAGGACAAGAGGTGAGGGCTGGATTTTTATCGAAACACCTATATACAACCATAAATCGAATATGTTTTGCAGCATAAATGAGCAGGTGCTTGACTTTTGGTCTGTGCTATCACTGTGTGTAATTTATAGAGGTCACAAAAAGGAAAAATAAAAGGATGTTATTATGTCATGTGTATTTCTTTTTCAGAAGTGCAGTTTTTACTTCCTGAATGACTGATTTATACGCTTAAAATGAGATTCCACACACAAGCTCTCACATCTGTAGGAATTTAGATAATCGCTTCTATCATCCAGACTCTGATCCACTGGTTGTTGCTTCTGCTGTCGTCACATGAATGGGTTTGAGCGTGTGTGGCATGGAGGAAACAAAGCGCATCCGTCATGTTGATTCAGTGAGAGGAGAGCAGTGGGTATGAAGTGTCTGATTTGAGACCACTTAGCATCAGTGTGATTCGTTTACCATGAGTGGACATATTTCATATTTACCATATTCTGGTAAAAGTGACTTTGTAAAGAATTGGATAACAAATATGGAGAACACACACACACACACACACACTCAAACAAAACATATGGAATGTGACATTTTAAATGTAGTCAGATGCTTGTCAGAGGGATTTTGATCTAAATGCACATTTCAGATTTCCTTGCAGTGAGTGCACATGTTCCTCCTTCTTCTATCTCTTCTACCTGATTCATTACTTGAGCTATTACTTGTTTCTGGTTTCTGCTTCAATTGTAAATGATCATTTGTCTGTTCAGTTTTTTTTATTATCTGACTTGTCTCAGCCTTGTCAGTCTTTTGAACAGGTCTTGGGTGACGTGACTTTCACTTGGACTTGTCTCGTTTGTGGGCTTAGACTTGGCCACATCAGACTTGTCTGTGCATGTCAACTTGGACTTAGGTGTTTTGATTATCTCTTGTTTTGCTTTCAAGGGAGTTTTGATGTGGACTTGCTTGTCTCATGGGTGTTCTGACTTGGGCTTGTCCCAGCCTAATGGATGTGTATAGTAGGCGTTTTGACGAAGTGGTTTGGATGTTTGGACATGTCCTTTCTCTGCTTAGTATCTTGAGGATGATCCAGGATCTGGAGGTGTTTTTTTTAATTCAGATGATGTCATAATGGGTGTCTCTAGGAGCGGGTGAACTAAGATTACCACCCTCATAATATTAGCAACCAGATGACGTCATCTAAACTGAGTTACTCAGCTAGAGGCAGAGATATTGTAACACAGTGATGCCAGAGTGACATTTAACATCATTCATATGCGTGCTCTTCCCAAACTAGAACCATGGGAAGCAAGTTGAAAAAGGAAAATTAACACAGTTTCAACAAAATATGAAACTGTGTAAATAATGAGAAAGGTTACAATTAATGTGATGCCCACTGTGACATTTAGCACACACATGAGGAATACACTGCATATTGCTTTCCCAACAATTATACCATATTGGTGCAATAATCCCACCTTCAACAGGTAGCGTCAAAGAGGCTTCAGACTTAGTTTAGAACAGATTCATGCTTCCTGCTGTAGGTGGTGTAAAACCCAGCGCATGCCCAACTTATGTCATCGTAGCCAGTTTGAGGTGTGTCTTCAGCACTGAACTAGGTTATGGTCTCTCAAGTAAACAGGTAAAACAGGAGACCAGAAAAACAGGCTTTTGCAAAATTCAAAACTGGGTTTGAGACCTGCAGTTGTACAGCCTTTGACAGATTCAGTGTCATAATACTCTGACTTAAACAGTGAGACTCTGACTTATAAGCACCTTGTTTATTACATTGTTCAGGTAAATTAAATTAATATGATATTTCGGTGACAGAAGTCTGTTTTCATGGGGATGATGGATGAATATGACTATGAAAAAAATAGCTTTGGGCTTTGAATAACCTGCTCTAATAATACTTGGTGTAAACAAGTCCAAACATGTATGTGCAGCGTACAACAGCAGCCATGCTGAATGTCAGTGAGGTCACGCCTGAATCGATCAGTATGACCTCACCTGAGCTGAGCGTTCTCCGGTTTGTTGCGTGTCAACCCCCTGCAACCCACCTGGGTCTCGTCCTCCACCTCAGGGAACACACCATATTATTCAAGCCATTAGTCACCCTGGTGCTGGATTACTCACACCTTTGCTCTCTCGCTCCGTTTCAGACTGCAGAATGTATTTGTGTCGGGCGGCCCCCACCGTTGCCAACACAGCAGAAGCACCTCTCGCCTGCGGTGATAACCAGAAACAAAGCTGAACTTTCTCATCCCTCCAGTGACAGAGATGGAACAAAACACACTAACAATAAATCCAGTAACAAAACAAAACAGTTATGTAACTTCTAATAACAATAAGCCATGTAAAGATAAAGGTACTGCCACATCAAAAAGCTCAGCCACAAGCAAAGATATCAGATTCCTAAAAGGCACACAAATATGATAGTGATTGCTACCGTAGATGATGGAAACAAAGATGTCTGAAGGACCAGTCAGGTATGACTGCGTTTAACCTACATTATATAACCGAGAATGCTGTTGTTTACGATACGTTGTGAACTGATTTTTTTTATTTCGGCTTATATTTGCAAGGCTTTTCATCAAGTGAATAAAGAAATTAAGCCATCATTGTTGTCACGCAACAACTACTGGCTGCTGCAACCAGAGATCCTTTATTTATTTCTGTGGGTTTTGATGTTTGAGCTTATGCCTCATTTAAGTCATATCTTTCTGGGTTAGTTCAAACTTCTAGTTGCTGATAGTTACCCAGAAGATTGATAAAGGTATTCCACAAGGATCAATACTAGGCCCACTACTTTTGACTTCATACAGAAATGTGTCTCTTTTCCAACTCAAGGCACATTTTTATGCTGATGATACCGTCTTGTACGCCACTGGTCCTACATATATATGTTGTATGTATATATATATTTGCATTACACAAGACAACAGTCCAGCATTATAATTACTTGGGAATTTGATTAGACAGCAGATTATTGTTCAAATTTTTTAAATTTCATTGGAAAGAAATAATGCCGGTTTCTCTTCTGAAAACAGAACTATACAACTGGTTACTTGTAGTTATAATCTTGTACTGTCTGTGTACTGTATATATATCATTTGTGGTCAAGTCATGCTTGCAAATAATGCTTAACTAAGTAAGTATGTGATTTTTTGAAGACTTTATCAGATCAATGTAATAATATGGTAATAATATTGTATTGGTTACAGTGCATCATTATCATCTGTGATGATCATCTTATATTATCATCTGTGATGATAATATAAGATGGTTTGTTGGGCATAATAAAAAGAACTTATTTTTATGGCCTAAAGGCTAAAGGAAAAGACATTTTAGAGCTGTGTTCTGTAAATGGTTTACTGTACCAAAAGCACACCAAGATCACAGAGCTGGTCTACTTTTCCATCTTCATCATTAGTTTTAGTTCTTCGGCTGAGCAGCCAATAAGGATTCAAAATGTGTTCAAACTCAAACCAGCTTTTTGTTTGCTTCTCTTTCTCCAGTGGCTGACATCATAGAGAAGTTCAAAGCCTGTGTGAGGTGAACTCACCAGCCTGCAATGACCTGTACCTCCACACCTGGCTCATGTTGTGTCTTAGATTTGAGGCTTTCTGGATGTCAGCCAGCAAGCCCCTTTTTGTCACTAGATGTTTCTGGGACAGGTTTTAACAATGCCCTCTTTGTCTTGCAGGCTGCAGACTCACCTGTTTCTCTGCCTCTCTGAAGTGACAAAGCAGGTGACGAGGTAAGTGCCAGGAGGAAGATAAAAAGCCGGAGATTAGCTTGAAATGACTGAAGCATCCTGTGGTGCACCAGATGTACCTAAAATGCAGATCAGAAAGGTTGGAAGGGTGAAGAAAAGAAATTTCAAACTCTCATTAAAATGAATGATTAAAGAATGATTTAATACGATAATCCCTTTAAACTGCAATAAAATGTGCTGTATTACGCTGAAATCCTTTCTTAGGATTGCATATTTCCCTTTCAGTAACTATCAGTTTCTCAATATGCATCAAAGCCCATCAACCTTGCAATATAAACCAACACAATAATAATGCAACACTGCATTAACTCCTAACTGTGTTGCAGAGGTGTTAATTTGTGGTCATGTTGGAAGATAACCATTTTGTACTGGCACTACTGTGCTGATAAGAAGTCCATTTAAGAAATAATTGACAGCTGATAGAGTCCAAACTGACGCAAGCTTCTCAGGAAGCTTGTTTCAAAGTCCAAGAGACAAAGACGATTGATTACCTGTTGTTTTTAATTTACACTTTGAAACGTCCATTATTGATCAGTCTGAGTGTTCTGTGCTGTCATGTGGCTCATTCGAGGATAAACTGTTCCCAGTGGAACTGAATGTCAGGTCATTTTCTGCCTTAAAAACAGCAACGAGTTGAGGCAAAACAACTTCACTAAAATAGTGGCTTCTCACTCAACAATCTAAACCTAGTATTTGCTCGGTGTAGCTCTAGAAAACATAACATCATGGTTATGATATGCATTTTTCTACTGTCATGATTGCTGTCTCTGTGTTGTCTCTCCTCTTGTCCTCTGCTCCCACTCACCTGATTATCTCACTCTCTTCGCCTGTTTTTACTCCCCTAATTATCCAGCTCTCTCTCTCTGCCACCACACATTTTCCTGCAATTAGCTCACCAGTATATATATATATATATATATATATACTGAAACCTTAGTCCATTGCCAGATTATTAAAAAACCTACATGGTCACCTCCTCGTGTTTTCCTAGTTACCTGTTTACCTGTTTGCTTGTGTTGCTGTCCTGTTAGTCTGACCTTTTCCCCCTGTGCAGTGACCTGATTTGTTTGCCTGCTTGCTATCTGCTCCCTTTACACTCTGATTTTTACCCCTGTCTGTGCTCTGTATCTGCCTGATTATCCACTGCACTTTTTGTTATTAGAACTCTCCATTATTGCACCTGTCAGCCTGTCTGTCACCTGCATCTCTAGCCTGACTCCAATCAATTCTGTCTCAGCACTTCCAGAGGTCACCTAGCCAACATCTTTTACTCAAAGCTGAAAGTTTTTTCAGCATCAAATATAGAAACAGTACTGCTATTCTAACATTCCTGATGTTTTACAAAGCATACAAGGCTTACATATCCAAATAAGTAGCTAAATCAGATACACAATCTTAAAATCCATTCCTTTGGTTCCAAAATGTCACAAGCAATTACCTGGATAACATAATGCAGCTATTCAGTCAGGAGATCTGATGTAATCGAGCCAACTTGGCAAAAATCAAACGGAAACATTCAACATTTCTCATTAGTCTAATGGCAGTGACCTCCTGTCTACCCACAACAACAGCATGTATTCATTAATATAGTGTTCAGCACTCATTTTCATAGGAGCCTGGAGGATTCTCATAAAACAGGAAGAGGGGAAACAGTAATGAAGGGCAAGATTTTCATTTCTCTGCCTGCAGATTGTTTAGATACACACAATGTTGCTTCGCATCAGATGGTCATTAGATGAAGTCACGGCTGATGGATGTTATTATCTTTAATTATTAAGATGCAGTTGCAGCATGGGGAGAAAATTGGCATCGTCTCGATTTAGGTTTGGGGAGAGGGTTGAGGAAAAAGTGACCCTTTCTTATGAGGGACATAGACAGACACAGAGACTCTGACTGTCTTTATAAAAATGTGAGGTCAGCAGTTAATAGGGGTTTCTGATGGATTATTTATTGAGTTTAAGATTATGTAAAAATGTGTTAATCTGTGCATTCCACAAGGGGCATTATGGACAAATCCAGGTTCACTCCCTTTAAAATATCAAGAATGTTTTATTTTTGCCTTAAAGCCACTTTTCATTTCTCTCAATCGTCTTCTACTTCTGCTTCAGCTAATAATTTCCTACATCTCCCACAATGCTTTGAATGTCCCTGAAAAGATACTTGAAACTTGTGGTACTGGTTCCGGAAGTCCATCTTCACATTCTGTATTTCCATTTCCCTTGTCCAAAATCCTCAGTCACTGTTGCCATGACACGTACACTGCTCACAGACGTGAATCAGGACAAACCATTGTTGGTGCCGTTGTTGTTGAATGGAGCCAGAATTACACTACTCACAAAAAGTTAGGGATATTTGGCTTTCGGGTGAAATTTATGGAAAACGTAAAAAGTTCACA
>JAUMHL010000016.1:2218342-2251177 GCA_032362345.1 Sandelia bainsii
TCCGAAGCCAGGGATTCCTGCAGAGAGGTACAGAGAGAGGGGGACAAAGAGGAAGAAGCAGAACTACGGGAGAGAGACTATGAATTCTGTTCTCTGGAAGACACTGCAGTTGCAGTGGTAGGTCTCTGTCAGTGTCGTGAGAAAAGCGATGGGAAAACTCTCTTTCCCCTTTAAGCTTTATGCGCTCTGATGGGAACCACAGTGGGAGCAGGTTGGTTCAGCCCTGCAGCGGTGGCATACGTACCTGTCAGGAGAAGGAGGGGGATTGCAGGCCTATTGTTTAGCTGATCAGATTTGATTGCTGCTATGCTGATATGTTGTTGAGATGAGGTAAGATATTGTGTCACCTCTCGACAGGTTGTGACAATATTTGACTTAGCTGTGGCACAGCTTCAACCAATCCAACAGAGATACTGTGAAATTTATCAGCCCTCAGACTTACCTTGTATCTGGTTTTACACAACATGACCCTGATTTTTTTGTTACTCTGGACCAGTTGTCATCAGGTGTTCTGCCGTTACGACATTCTGCATTCATAAATAATAAATGATTATTATTTCAAAAGGATAATTATTAACTTGGTCTATGTGCTTTGAGCCTGTCTTTTATCTATAAACCATTCTAGACTAACACAATGTAACACAGCACCCCCTGTAACAATGTGGAAACACATGAAAAATTAAAGTAAAGCTTGATTCATGCTTCTTTGTTGAATTTAACCCTGTGCCCTAACAAGCCCGGTGCAAAACAAACACAAAACATCACATTTTCCATTGTTTGAAAGCCATGCACATAGCTTATTACTATACAGTCAGCATTACACCTTCAAAATAATAACACAGACCTAAAGTTACTACTTTTAGTAGAAATATGGTTTAAATCTCATATTAATGTGGAGAGGTGCTGTTGAAGCTTCCCTGGAGACTCACTGAACAGCCTGGCAGCAGTAGAGATATTCATATTGTCGCTTTAGGAAAATATTAAATGGACATGGAAACAACAAATGCCTGATTATACAGGTTCCCACTTAAGATCTTTCACATTTCTGATGTTACAGTGTCAGCAAATATGCTCATAGCTCTCATCTGTCATATGAATGTGCAGCTAACAATTTCCCAGCGTGAGAACAAAAGGAGGAGGAATTGTGGTGGTCCGTCGTGATTCACACCAATGAGACAGACATGAAGACATAACAAGGCTGAGAGACACAGAAAGGATGAGACATTAAAAAGGCCACAACCTCTACATCAGCAGATAAGATAAACACCTTCTCAGCATGTGTTAGTATCTCTGCACACACAGAACAGAACAGTCACATTCCTGAGACGAATCCTAATAGTCTGTGTGCTTACAATAAATCAATGCTGAACTGTCCTTCCCTCTGTGCTTTGATGACATGTGGTGGTTTAGGAGGGGAGCAAATCCCTTAAGGTAACCGTCGATGTTAGGAGTTCACAGAGAGAGAAGGTCTACAGCCACTGGGGACCACAGATGTCTGTACTTGGTTTAATGCAGTAGTCTTTGCCGTAGTTCTAGCAATATTTCACTCTGACCAACCAACTAGTTGATAACCATTGACGTCCCGAGAACCATGCAAGGCAAAAAAATTGAATTTTTAAAAGTAATCAATGACATTCTCTGTATCACTAACTTAACACCAAGTGGACTTTTGGTCTTCAGTCTAGAACTATGATAACAGTTTTATCAGAGCCCAAGATTAGAGGGTGGCAATTTCTGTAGCGACATAAGTCAATGTATGAAAGAATAAAACCATAAACGACTTTCTCCAAATGTGGACAAAAAATGTATTGTACATTTTGAACCTTAAATTTAGGTCAAAAGATAAATAAGTGGCAGTGAAGCTGCAACCTTTCAATGGCTCTTTGAAACCTCACGATCTCCTTACTCAGACATGAATAGTGAAGACACATAAGTGAAGCAGCTACTGAGATGCTATATTATTAAAAATATTTGGAGACATCTCCAACCGCATGACAGAATTTGATATGTAAGGCAGGTAGGTAAATTGGACTGTGTGTCCACAACCACAGGCCTGTGGCTACTGCAGGAGAGAGATTTTGTGTTGGATATACATTCAGACTCTGGGAGCGTGGGCTTAAAAGCAAGAACTGAGCGAACATCTGAGCACGTCTCGTAGAGTCTAGAACAAATATAAATCATGCCTCTGCTGGATATTTTAGGGGAACAGTTATGACATTCCTGATCACAATGGTTTGAATAATAGTTCTGTTTGTTTAAAACTGGGCTCTGCACCACTCAAAATCGTTGGGAGGTTTGAGAGCAGAAGTGTCTAGAGCCCAGTCGTGGTTGAAAAAAGAGTGTACTTTGGCTTTCAGTTTACTTACTCAGTCCAGATTGTCACCGCCTACCAGGGAACCCAAACAGCGACTTGTGTCAAGATGTTGAAAACAGAAGTGCGATGAAAACCAGAGGAAAAACGAGTGCCCAGTGGGAAGACGAGATAGTCAAAACATGGAAATTTAAACCAATATTCAAAGTCATGAGCGGAGTTTGTCAACCGCTGTGACTAGATTTGGACCATGTGTCATAGCATGTGATTAGTTCACCTGATCTGGTGCAACAGTGAGCTGTAGAGGGGAATCCACATGAGGGTTGCTCTCATAAATAGCCTAGTAGCTTCTCTTCTTATTATTTTAGAGCTTTTAGTCAATGTTCTTACCTGTAGCCAAAGATCACAGTGAAATATGACAACAAAAAAGGGGCTTCTGCAGGAAATGTTACTTTTGTCTGGCTGGTGCACCAGAGGCATACAAATGATTTAATCATTTAATGTACAAACAAAATTCACAAGTGGTCCAGTCTCCTGCAACAGCTGCACTTTCTCCTTCTCTTCCCTTCAGACAAAACAAGGCAGTACAGGAAGCCTTGATTAAAGCACTTCCTGTGTGACTGGCCTGAAGGATCAAGGAGCTCGGCAGTGGCTCCAGGATTATTTTACTCCCCCACCACTCTGAGCTGAGGGCACCTCATCAACTGTTAGTGAAGATTACTACTGAAACAGGAAGAGTGGCTGCTGCAGAGCTCAGGTGATCAACTACCACAGTGAAAGTGACCACATCTTTGCACTGTATATCTGTGTGTGCCCTCCCTGCTCCGCTATGCTCTTCTATAATCTTGAAACTCTCTGATTGGTTAGAAGGATGAGCCTCGCTCCAAAACTTTAGAAACAAATGTCTCTGCACCACTGCGACCACAATAAATGAGGTCCGGAGCATATCTCTACTAAAGAAATATTTGCTACAAGTTACATACTAATCCTCAAACTGAACTAGAGTCAAAACATGAGCCTAGCTTAGCATAAGGACTGGAAATATAGTGAGACAAAGTTAGCCTGACTTTATCTGAAGGAAAACAGAAATGTAGTAAAAATGTTAATCCAGTTGAATGATCACCTCTCAAAAACATTTGCCACAAAAACTGAACATCATCCACTTCATGAAGAAGGATTTAATACAGAACTGTTGTTTTAGACTTTATTAGTTTTCGGTGGCTGGACCTGACGGCATCAGTGCTACCTTATGAACTGTCGTCTAACAGAGGAGTTTATCTCTTCTGACAGCTTTAATGAAATGTTGTGGAGGAGTGTGTTGGGTTGGTCGTCACATGTCTGGATTTGTTTTCCCCCAGTCTCTGAGTCAGCAGGAGCCGCTCCCTCAGAAATGTTTCGCCCAGGCCGTCTTACTCCAACAGACGATAGACCACCACGCTGCTGAGGTGACAGGTTCTCCTGTCTGGTTCTGTGTCAGTTTCATGAGGTAATAAAAGTGGTTTCCTCTTAACCACCTTGAATGAACAGTGCAGGTTCTGAATGTACGAAGAGAAGTGGAATGTGAGAAGGGAGAAAAGGCTGATCACATACTATGATTGCTACAGTGCAGCAATTCTCACTTCGGTGCATTGAAAAAAGCACTGATACAGTGCATTTTTATATTAACATGTTATGGTCTCTGGATCTGTGTTTCCATCTAAGCAATTGTCAGAGTGATGCAACTGGCTCAGTATTACATGCAATCAGACCCCAGCTACATATTTATTGGTTAAAAGAACTCCAGACTGACAGTGATCAGTGCTGCACGAAGATGATCTTTTTCAGATTCAGACAAAGTTGAATGTCATGGTGCGAGGGCCCTGAAGTTTCAGTCTTTTAGACTTTACATCATAACTGTGGTTTCTGGTGGTAACACCAAATTTATTTTAATAAGATCCCATGTTCTGGGCAGCAAACATGCCTTTCTCTATGGTTTTAAGAAACTGACCTCATAATTGCAGTGTCCCAGAGTCTGGCAAGAGGATTTTTGTTGCAAACCATCCTCTCTGCATATTATCTAATAAAGATGGAAAATACCCTCCCCCTGAAATTCTCACATATCTGTTTACAGCACAGCCAAACAGTTGTTGGACACAGTAATTACAGTAATACCGAAGTCATGATTGAATTACATGGAACTAGCTGTTTGAGATGAGCAGCATTTCTTTTTTACTTGGTGTGTGAGGGCATTGTTTTCTGTGGTTTAGCAGATAAAGCGACAATTACCAACTATTTATTGCAGAGGGACAGAGGCAGGGGAATTAGCTCAAATGGTAGGGTGCTCGCTTAGCATGCATTCTCCAGTGGGTATTTGTCCTTTACTGGGACAGTGACACAGTAGGTTGGGCAGTTGGCAATTGTTAACTGTCCATGAACGCCAGGGTTGGTGGTTGGTGGGCAATTCCCAGTTTTCTCATATTCTGCCAGTGTTAACCACTGCATTTACTGGTTAAAGTGACAAACTGAGGTGACAGGTCATTTGAGCTGTCACAAATATTAGGTGAGTTAATGGTCAAAATGCTCTTAGCATTGTATTTTTTATCCTATCTACCTTATTCATGAGTTTTATGTAATTCTAGAGAAGCTTAAGTGTCGTGAATGAAAACCAAAACACTGGCTCGTCAAATATGACATCTGGACATTGAGACCAAACACTGAACACAGAGAGTACAAAAGTCTGTGTTTTCCATATCGTCACACTGGTGTTATTTACATGTTTTGCTGCCTCGTGTGGTGGCTGTGGTTTGGTGATTAACTCTGGCAGAAAGGAGAGAACATACCGTTCTATACCCACACTGACATCAGTACACTCAGTTGTCAGGTATTATTTTGCTCTTTTTGTCTGTGAATGCAGACAATAGAAACGCATGTGAACCCATCAACTCTCTGACATTCTTATTTTCACCAGAGCTGTGTATTGGGCCCAATCCATACTCTAGTCCAGACTGATAAAATATCCACAGCAAGAGTCTGCAGTGATGCAGGAAATTCATTTGTTAATGAGTTTGTATTTACCCATATACAGCAAAACTAGTTTTTCTTGTTTGGAGGCATTTTAGTGAGAGAAACAAGAAGGAGATAGTCACAGGGAGAGCATGTTGTTCTGGTCCGTGTGGCTCTTTTCAGATACACACAATGTTATTGCTCTCAAAATGTAAGATGTCTGATCTAGTGTGAAATATGATCACGTCTCATAAACAGTTCACTATGTTGACTGCCAGTGTGGTAATGACCGAGGCGTGCTGCAGAGAAAATCTTTATTATATTATTCCCACAACATCTGACAACAGTAGAGGTTAATGGAAACAGCTCTGCTGTGAGATCAGCTATTCAAGATTTAAAATGAGAAAAATGAGCACAAAGGGTTGTGTTAGTCATGTACAAATGAGCTGCAAGTGTGTATTCATTATGCTGCAAAACATGAATAATGTTGGCAAAACGACTCTGAACTATATTACATAGAGGCAGCTGGAGAACACATGCTCTGCTCCTGAAGCATTTCCAGTGGACACTGAAACTGGTGATGGAGCCACAAGTGAGCCAGAGCACAATGCAACAAAGCTGGATCGTGTGGACGCTATGGGTTAGGGGTCAGCTCACTTTGGCGCAGCTGCTTTATGGGTTAAATTAAACTAAATCCAAGACGATGAGATTTTATGGCAGGGTTTACAGTCTGCTTTGATACCAGCTCTTCATCATATCAGCATCATATGACACTGATTGGCTGTTATCCAACATTCAGAATCAGCTCAGAGGGCTTCCTGGAAACCAATATTGTTCTCTTTACCTTGTAACATCATCAAAGCAGGAGTAAAGTCTGTGGGATGAACATGTGTCTGCATGTTTCTTCAACCTGCCGTGTTTGCCTTACAGTAAATCTGCAATAATCAATGTATGTTAACCACTGATCAAATGACTCTGTCGTTTGAAAGAGGTCACTCACGATTTAGAGGATCAACATGTAATATATTCACTAGAATTCATAAGCAGTGGGTTACTACTCCAAAATAAATGTGAAATGATTTATACGTCAACCTGGCAACCCGTGTGAGCTTGAGAGGCTGCAGTTGCTTCTGAAATTATCACCAACACTGCAGCTCTAAGAAACATCTGAGTGTTTTTCATCTCATCGTTCTTGTATTCCTGTCTGTAAACTGCGCTGGTTCGCTCTCCGCAGCCTCATATCCAGCTGCATCAGGCATCTGTTTTCAGCCAAAGCAGCCTGGAACCGTAGCCCTGCTGCTCCATTATACAACAGCTTTCATTATCACCCCATAAATTATGTTACGTTATTTTGAAATCATTCCCTCAGCACAGTGTGACACTAGCAGAAGTACCCCGCCTCCGAATAGAGCACACCTCATCTGCTGACTGTAGCATTACAAATGACAGATTACATCACACTGAAAACTCCTTTTGTTCTTTCAGCAGGCGCCTCCACTTGTATTAGCACAGTGTTTTAGAACAATAACACACACACATGCATGGCAACAGTTATAAACAATACGTGAGTTCATTTGTTTTAGAAATGACAAGTTGTCCTGTGTCACTCCTGTGTTGCCAGACAGGATGTGATTCTCCCCCGTGTTTCTGTTTCTTATCCTTCCTCTCATCTTTCCGCTGTCTGCTACTTTACAAACAGCCTGCTGCTGTTTTGGTTCCTGTAAATGTCGCGCAGGTATCAGTCCCTTGAATCCTGCGTGCACGTACAGGACAAGAGACACAGGCTGTGAGGAGACGAGGGCCAAACAAAGGAGACATGTTTGTCACCTGTGATCATCTGCGAGAACACAAACGGCTCACAGGTACACGTGCAGTTTGGAATATTGTTGGCAGTCTGACACCATTTGCTGCCTGATGAACAGCTAAATTACAGTATGTTGACCTGTAGGAAACTGGATAATATCATAGTTGTAGTAGTCAAAGAACAACGTTTCTCTACAGACTTTAAAAGCTTTAAACCTGATATTGTGCTAACAGATAATATGCAATATGCAGATTATTATATGTTTTAGCATTCTGTTATTCATTTCAGTTGTTTTTTTTGCCATCGATTTCAAAACTGTGTTTTCCATGTGACAAACAAACACTTCTCAGGTGGCAGAAATTCTTTTATTTTTCTGTGCGTTTTCCATCTTGGAATAAACCTCAATGTGCCAAATGTATTTGAAAATTGTGAACCATGACAGCATTTATTTGCTCGTTAGATTTGTTTTACAGTGCAGTACAAAGCTAAATTTATTCAAGTGACAAAAAAAGCTAAATCCACCATTGGCATGGTTACAGCTAGGGGCATAAAAAATATCAATACATTTGACTACTGTTCTTTGTTACTATATTGATTCTCAAAAACACTATTGATTTTTAATCAGTTGTAATAGTTTAGATGCAAAGTTTTGTGGCAGTGGTGTATTTTGTGTTTTGTTACCCCTGAGTGTTAGATTGAAGTGTTGCAATTTACCTTCAGCCATCTGACTCCTCCAGTGCAACGTAACAATGCAAGTTGTACTTTATACTATGACTATACTATACTATGTTTTCCTTAATCTAGATTTTAAAAAATCTGTATCATATCACAATATCTAACCATTTGTGTCATATCGTGTCTCCAGATTCTTGCAAATGCACAGCCCTAGAAACAGTATATTGTCAGAGTTACTATTAGTGAACAATAAAACTCAAACCAGTACTAGGTGAACAAACTTGTTTACCTGGATACTTTCTGCAGTGTCTGCACAGTAGCACACATAGCGAACATACTGCATTCACACTAAAAACATGTCAGTGATACACAGAGGGTTATCCTCGCCCTTGTGGGAACTAAATGTGCTGGGGATTGTACACAGCTGTCAACCAAAGAATTCCACGTCTGGAAGCCGTCATTGAATCCAGTTCAGCAGGTCTGGACCAGAGGTGAGCGGCTTTCCTCCCATTAATCTGCTGCTTTTGAAGGTTCAGCCTTCAATTACGGCTTCATTTCTGTGCCACTTTTGCTTAAGCGATTTGTGTTAAGACCTGCTCAAGTGCGATGGACACAACATTTCAAACTGCTAATGCATGTATTGTCCTCAAATGCAAGATCTACTACCCAGGTGCAGGGGCGTTTCAAGCTCTTTAAAATAAGGAGGGAACTGGGGTAAAGCAGATTTTCACCTGAAATCTGTGTGTGCTAATGTGGCCTACTTAGTAGATCCAGGTCTGTTTGTTCACTTGTTTAAAACACCAATTAAAGCCATGACAATGTCAGAATAGGTGTAAACTAATGTAGAAAACAGGTTTTAAAGGCAGGCTGAACAGAGGTCACACTGAAGAATCCTATACCACCTTAGATTAAACTGTGTGTGTTTCAGGACGGCCTTTGATGTGGGATCAGTGTGACTCCTGCTCAGTTACAAGCTGCAGGGAGCCAGAGAGGAGGAGAGCAACAGCTGCTGTTGTCATCAGGAGCTTTACTGAACCACAGCACTCCTCTGCATAGACACAATGTACAGTCTATGTGCTGTGCACTACAATTATGCACAAGCTGATGTTTTCATTGTAACCCAATTAAGGCGACATACTGATTACTTTAGATGCTGTGTAAACACCATCGCATGGTTATCTGATAAAGTAAACATAATGTGATTACTGTGCTGGAATACTCATCATCCTGTGGAGTATTTGCAACTGGTCATCTGTGATGGGTATATATTAATGCAAGATGCAATAATAAAGGCTTTAGCACCATTCATCATTATAATATAAACCTTAGGCTCATTTCTGTATGGTAATTGGTAATTGGAGATTTTGAAACCACAATGGCAAAATGGTAAAACTGTGTTTCCATGCTGTACGCCAAAATCACATGTGGGTACAACGTGTTATAGTGCTGCACAGTTTCTTCCACGACTTTTATTTTGATGATGAAATAATATTTTTCTCTGTGTTACCACACATAGGCTACAGACATTCTCCTGATTTGCTCAGGGTAACTCACAGACCATGTGTGCATGGGTTACAATATCTGAGGAGGTGGTGTCACATGTGCAGCAAGGACAGAAGCAGTAGTTCAACTGTGTTGATATTGTGTATGAGTGTGGGATTAGTATTGTCATCTAAATAGTACAAGTGTGAGACATTATTCATGCACAGTTGTTTTTTGGGGCTATTGTTTGCCCAGAAGTAGCAGCAAGCACTAACATTAGGTCACCTTCCCTCCAGCAACAAACTCTTTTTACACCTTGGTTTGTGTGCACTTTAAACAAATGAGTCATATTATTTGTGTGACTTTGGAAAGTGCCAACCTCAGGGTTTCCTCCTGTAGCTAATCTTTATGCTAACATCAAGCTAAGCTAATTGCCTACGACTAGCAGCTTTGTACCTAATACACAGACATGAAAGTGGTGTTAATATTTTTATCTATCTTTTGGCAAGAAATTGAAATCAAAATCATTTCTTTTAAAAACTATAATTCTAATTTAATAACATTATTATTATTATTATTATTACAGGTCGATCTCACTCCACCCCCCAGACTCAAAGATTAAAGAAATGATTACACATGTAGTTGTGTCCCTTTGTGGCTGTTTTGCTGTCGTTTTGAGTCTCTGTAGTCATTTTGAGTTATTTTAAGTCTCTTTGTAGATCTTTTGAATCCTTTAGTGTCTCTTTGTGGCTGTTTTTGTCACTCTGCAGTTATTTTGAGTCTCTCTATATTCATGTCTTGTCTCTTTGTCAATGTTTTGAGTCTCTTTGTAATAACTTGTGTCCCTTTGTGCTTGTTTTGTGACTCTCTGCAGTTGTTTTGAGTTTTGTTTTTGTCTCTATGACATTATTTTGAATCTAAATCTCTTTGTAGTCATTTCGTTCTCTTTCTAGTAATTGTTAGTGTATTTGTAGCCATTTGGAATAAGTTTACACCTCATTGTGGTTTTTAATCACTTTGCAGTCTTTTGGTGTCTCTTTGGGGTCATTTTGTTTCATTGTGGTTCTTTGTCTCCCATCATTTTGCATCTTCTTGTGGTCATTTTGTGTCTTTTTACAGCTATAGAGAGTTAAATAGTATGGCTTTTAAACAAGAAGTTAACAATCACTTTATACAGAGGCTTTTGTTACAGATACTGTATGTGAACATAGTGTTTTGTGTTTTTTGTGAGAAACTGTGCCTCTGTATTTGGAGCTACAACTACAGTGTGGAACCCAACCTCCTGCTGCAGCATGCATGAAGTCTGATGTTGTGTTTGTGATGTTTGTGAAGGTGCTCACTCCTTTAATTTTAGCTCAATAGATAATATAGTTCCAACAAAGGAGCTTATCAGTTGTGGTGGCAGTTGGTGAAGGTCTGCCTTTTTCTCATGGGAAAAATGATAGCAAATGACGCACAGGCACTCAAAACAACAACACACACACAGACACATGTCTAAATCCCAACTCTCTGCAGTCCCACAGTGGAACGGATGATGTCATTCACCTGTGGTGCCTAGTGGTGACAAAAGTTCTTTTGTGCCTGTGCAAACACACACATATAGTCACTTTTCTTCCTGTGTGTGGCTCACGTGAGCAGAGCGGATCAAATTCAATGCACATGTGTTTTCTCTTTGCAGGAGGAAGCGGGGCATTTATCGTCCGTTTGCCATCTCATTCATCATGCCTGGAGAACAGTAAGAGCTGCTGTGTTGTCACAAAAGTCACCTCTCTCTTTGTAAGCTGGTTTAACAAGATGAATCAGGCCAGGTCAAGAGGAGGTCGGTAGGATTCCTTTCAGACATTTGAGGAATTTGGGTTTCTAAATGGGAAACCTGTCTGCCTGATAACTGCAGGACCCACCTTAAGACAGCGTATACAAGGAGCGTTATCAAGTACAAGGAAGCTGCTCCACCTAATGAATGCAGCATGTCTAATGATTAATGAAGATAAGACTAGTAATTCTTGAATTCCTTTGGGTTACACAGTTAATTGCAGGACGTAGTATAACATGGAAGATGCCACTTAAACTGACAAACCCTCAGAAAACTATCACCAGCTCAATTCTCTGAAACTCTGTACTCCACTCACCCCTTTTTTCTTACAGGTAAACCAAAAATCACATGTAGCCTGTATAAACACACTTATCCAATTCTCTGTCCTAGTATGCACTTTTCAACAAATGCTTTCATTTAAGAAGGTAAACGATCATCCACATTGCTGCTCCTGAATGTCACGCGTCCCACTGCAATATCGCTTACAGGTGCAAAAATATGGCTGAGATAAGGCTGCCATTACATATAGTGGGAATGTGTATCTGCACGTAGAGCGTACATGTACCCACAGACAAGCACGTCCCTCTACTGGGTAGAAAAGTTGTGCTCTGCCACAGAGAAAGAAGCTGTTTGAAATCTGATTTAGATTCTACTGAACCCTGACTGTCCAGCAATTATGTCAAACCTTCAACATCCACTAACTACTGTCTCATTTATTTTTGAAACTGTTATTTGAAATTCTCTGCAAATATAACCTTCCATTCTGGGACTTTGTACCTGGAGTTGATCACTTGCTTTCAATAGCTCCAGACAGTAGCAGCAACAAGAAAACACTCCTTTGTTTGTTGCATCTAACTAGTTTACTTAGGCAAATATGCAGTTGGTGCACTGGCACTGTGGACAGTACGCACTAATTTATAAGTTGCACACGAACAATCCTAACAGACTTGAGAGGTGACAAAACCTAGGTCACACACTGTTGTAGAGGCTACATTAGTTATGAGAACCCAGTGTAGTGAACCAAGTGATAAAATTATGCAGAATTACTAGATGCCAATAATGTCTAATTCTACTGTGGATGATGTTTGTGGGTGGTGTGTTGAAGCTGGGTAACCTTACTGTATATTCCAATGGCCCCAGTCCTCGTCACACTGGGCTCAGATCAGCTGAAAGCTATGAACTCGTGTAAACTGTAGCATCATCTCTGTATATTAGCTTCAGCCATAGAATAATGGAGAGCCGATCTAAACAGTGATAAAGAAGGACCACTCTCTTGTGTGAGAACATGGCAGAGCTCTTCCACTGCATTAAGGGAGGGCGTGTTTGTCTGTGTGGATACAGAAAGGGGGTGATGGTGAGCAAAGCCACATTTGGAACAAAGTGCTCTCTCTCTGTCGTAGGGCAGGTTAACAGCTCCACAAATTATGGTTGGTTCTCATAAAACTACTCTTTAATCAATGCACAGAGGAGTTCCTCTGAGCCAAATGGTCTGTTTTTCTCTTCACTTGTCAAGTACGTTTTTTGCCATCTAAGGGTTTCCATGTTGTTGAGTTGAAAAAAAAAGTATTGGAAAGTTTAGTTTTGGCAAACTAAAAAAAATGTGTTTTTACTTGAAGGCAAGAACAGAGAAATGCATCTTTGCTGAACTTATATCAATACATGAAATATGTAGTTTCTCTGGATTGTGGGTTGAAAAAAGAAAAGCTCTACTGCTCTGTTATCTGGAGCACTTGTGTTTCTCAGTGAAACTACTTGTCACTAAGAGTTTTAGAGGTGACGTTCTTGTTTGTCTGCATATGAGCACATGAACAGCCCATAACTGAGAAGTCCAACGAGCAGCATTAATTTGGCCTTGAGAGGAGGAGAAAATGGTTTCGGCCTCTGGAAAACAGACCTGCGTGCTCTTATCTCACTGGGCCAAAGGCTAACAGGTTTCACAGCAGCTGAGCGGGCGGAGAGCCGAGTCGCCCTGAAGGAGGCTGGAGATTGACTGGAAGATGTGTTAAATGCAAAAAATATCAATATTTCTATATATGCAGTGAATAATGTTGAAGTGGCTGCTCAAACACCTGCTCTTACAGATTAGAGAGAGGACGGCACTTGCGCTCAGTGATGTCACACGATTCAAAAACACACCACAGCGCTGCGTCTAATGACACGTTACCGTGGATGTTTTTATCAGTGCTGGAAAACACCTGGGTCACCTGATGTAAGAGCTTAACCGCAGAGCTGTAGTAAACACACAGGACAGAAGGTAAACAGGAGCAGCTATTGAATAGGTTAGTATGAAAGTTTTGTATGGAGAATAATGAGGTGTTTGTATAAGAAGTGAGCCAGTCAACATTTGTTCCTGTGGCATTGTTTCATAAGTGTTTACCTTTTGACCTACTTTCTTCTTCAGCTAAAAAGGAGAAGGAGGAACGAGGCTGTGCCTGAAAGAGTCGAGGCAGTCGTGGACATCATACATGTGTCACACTAATGAGTTGTTTAATTGAATGAGAAATAAAAACTTTTGTATCTTATCATGTTTATCATATTTTCCCATGTTTGCACTCCTTCTGATTGTCAAGGCGATCTCTATGAGTGGTGGGAGTGCATATAAAGTTGATGAAAAGATACGATTAGACAAGCATTCTCCCAGTGTTGTAAAATGAGGTTCCTGAATGCAACAGAAATCATAATACTAACATTTCTTGCACTGCAGAACCTGATCTGAACCACAGTGTGAAAGTTCGCTTTGCTGCGTGTTTGCCTGTGGTTCGTTTTTAGTGTCTGACTTCACACTGACTCAGAAGTACTAGGACTTCGGTCACAGCAGGTGTTCCGACAGTTTCTCAGACGGGGAACACCTGCAGTGACATCACTCGCTGGGGGGCGTGGCCCTGCAGAGACTGATGCGCGGCAACGCAGCGGCAGGTTTCAGCACTTTGTGAGTCAGTGTTGAATTACTGTCATAAAAGAGGGATTACTGAAATAGTATCAGTAATTCTTCTGTTGGATTTGAATGTGCTTTCACTTTTACTTTTTCAAGACAAGTAACTTCTAAACATCTGGTATAATGCCACTGTATGTGTTACAGCACTTGTATAGGTTTAGGTATATGAGCAATGTCTGATTAGTGTGTTCTCACACCCATGGTCTGTGTATTTTTTTGTGTATTTGTGTGAGGGTAGAAAACAACCTTGTGTTTAATGAAAGGATTTCTTTTGCACATACAGTAGCATGATGAGCCCCAGTCTAAGCGTCATGTTAGTTTTAAGGCACCAGGCTCACAGCAGGCTGCTATTGATGGCACTGTGGAAATGAAAAGTGCGTTTGAAGCCACATTCCTGACTAATCCAGAGGTGATCTGCACTGCAAGCCCCACTGATCTGCCCAAGCATAGATGGGGAGGGCCAAGCCAAAGGGGAAAAGAACCTCGCTTAAACAGTTATTCATTAGCCTTGTGTACATACTGTTGACATCTGCTACTAGCATTCAGCTAGAAACTTCTCAGGAGCTAAGAAAAGCACTCGTTTTTATCTTGGCAGCCATTGTAAGTAAGTTTCAGTGTTTACTCTGGACCCCTGTGTCAGATCTTATTTCACAGGAAATGGCATCAAGTTAAGAAAACAGAACCTCTTCAAAGGCCGTTTCCCTGTGACATTAATTCAAATGTAGCCTTCAAAAACGCCATGATTGTGTTGCCACATTGTGCTACTTTTTAGATATGTAGCACTTTTTATACCCTGCTGAAGAAGACGCTTTTCACAGCAGACACTTTGACTCATAGTAAGAAAAAGACAGGTGTTACTAATACATTAATGTCCTGTCCTGCTCGAGTACACGTGATCTTAAGTTGTGACAGTGTGGCAGAGAGCCAACATGCACCACCAACAACAGGACGTTAAAACAATTGAACTTTTCCAATACTTTTTAATGTAACTAACTATCTACACTTACTAAAGAAATGTCAGTCATGACCAACTGTGTTTTGGGTTTAGTGCTAATTAATGAATGAATAATTATCCTCTTAGTTTAGCATGCTAACAAGCTAAACCAGCATGGTGACCATGTTATGTAATATGAATAGTAACCTGTAACCATCAGCATTTTTGCATTGTCATTGTGAGCAAGCTGCATTTATGTCATTATGTTTAAACTATTACTACATATTGTTTAAATACTGATAAGAAAGAATTGCAGTTTCAACATATCAGGTTCTAAAATGACTACAAAACCACCAGCAGTTCAAGAGTTATCCATCTTATCACAAATAAAATTGATTAATATACTTGCGTGTGTACAATTTTAACTTGTATATGACAGCAGCTAGAAATATGTAGCTAATACAGTAATAGCCAAACTTAGCTAGTTAGTCAAGCTAAGTTAGCCTAGCCTCCTGTGATCTAGACTCACTGAACAGTCTGGTAGCAGTGTTGAGACATTCAGCCATTTTGTTTCTTTCCTGATTTCATAATGACAACTACCTGAAGCACTGGGCCGAGCACGGCGGAGCGTAGCAGAGTGTAGCAGAGCAGGGAAAGGGAGGGCTGTGCAGAGCAGAGTGGAATCATTTTAAACTAGCACTAGCATGATTTTAAGTATTATAAGTTGCATATAGTAGCTTTAAGCTTGAGGCTGTAAACCACCCAATGCTAACTAGCGATCCCGGTACCAGGATTGACAGCTTCAGTTATGATGTGTGTGTGCGTAACCAATTTTTAGAAAGTTCAAGATGTCAAAGTCCAACATCTTCCATCCTTTTTGGAAATAGTGACTATTATTATTATTATTAGTAGTAGTAGTAGTAGTAGTAGTAGTAGTAAACCAGCTACTACTGATTAAAGTTGGTTATGTGCTTTCAGTCAGAATTAAAAAATAATAACCTAGGTTTAAGGTGCTATTGCCCCAGTGTCTTAGCATCAGAGTTAACTTTTTGAAGAAACTGTAAATCTTTCTACAAATTGTTCACATTCCGGGTGTGTATGATTCAGATTTTAGTCAAATGAGACAACATTGTTGCTTTTATCTGCTTTGGCTCATTCTTTGCATCTCAGCCCAGTCTAACAATGATACTCCTGCTCTCTGTGATGTTGACATAGCAGAGCCGGGTCTTTGATTTTCTGTCAAAGTGGGCCCAAAGACAACACACATGCTGAGGACAAAGGGGAAGGAGGGAGGAGGAGGGAGAGTGTTGAGTGCTCCTGGAGGGTCTGGAGGTTGACTGATGGAGATTCAGGAACAAGGAAGAAGAGTCAGGGTAACAGAGTTCTTTTTTATTGCTGAAACCTGATCTCCCTCCACTGTGCCACTGTGATCACACAGTAGGCCTCTTGTCATGGGTGAACAAACCATGTAGACTGAACATAGTCAAACACGAAACCACCCAAGCAGCAGCCATACAGCTTTTTAAAACCTGGAGTCCACCTTGATCCATCTGCAAACAGACAGCGCTGCTGTAAACAGAGCCGGGAGAGAGAGATGAGCTTTTTAAAACCTTCCAAAGCCTATAATAGTAAGAGCACACAGGAGAACACTGTAACTGTAAGTGTGCCTCGCTTTAAAACACAAACCTTAAACTGATATCCTGTTCTATAGTAACCCGGCCAGCATCACAAGATGAGTCTTTGCATGATCCAGAAGGGAATACTTACAGAGCTGGCAGACTTACTTAATTTGCATATGTAAAAAAAATATCAGAATATATAAATGTGCATGCACATGCAACAAGTGACATTATTTTTTGTTTCCAATCCAAATGGGCTCATTTATCAAACTTCAATCAGACCCATTTGTGGGATCAACTATTCAAAAGTTGGCTAAAATAAAACATTTGATCTGATGAAATATTTCAAACGCCCTCTTCTCTTTTCAGAACTTTAACAGCACCTCACAGTCAAGAATGAACATGTTCAAATTTTGGACACATTTCCCCTCTGAAATACCAAGATCTATTTGATCATTTTGATTGCTAAACCATGCCTCGTTTTGTAGAAGACTGCTGAAATTAAAGCCTCCTTCCTTTGAAATTTCCCACCTTTTATGTCTTTATTGTCAGTTGCTGTGGGACAGTTGTTTTAATGCATAAGCATCAGGTTCAGCTCCATGACTGAGGTCTTGAGAATGCTGACAAACGACAAGAGAGCTACATTTGAAAGTAGTTCAGTATAGCGCTTTGAGAAAAGTTATAATTTTTCATTAACCTCTCTAAAAATCTCCCGGGATCCTGCACATACTCTACAGAGCTGCTGTATAACATCCACTGTAACACTCAGTACTTACTCTAAAGGCCAGAGCATGGGGCTGATGTGTGGCTCCCTCCCTTCCACTGTTTCCTGTGGAAAAGCTAAAGTGACTTGACTCTGCACAGCAGTCGTCTGGGACGTTTCCCCTGCTGCCTTCTCTTCTTCTTGGGTTCCAGAGTTTCAGATAGTCCTGTTGGCCTGACTGTATCCTCCTTCATTTTCACTCTTACACTCTAATTTCCACCACGCTGTCCTACAATTAGCCCACATTTGGCTGCCTGACGTGCTGAGTCTTTGTCTGTCTTCACTGCCAGAAATCCCACATGTTTAAGCTCCACTCGTACGTCTCAGATGATGACTGTGCTGACTGTCTCGTTTTCTTATATCCTCTCTTTAGTGTCTGGCATTCGCTGGATTTTGGTGGAACTTGTCTAAAAGTGATTTTGTCTCTATTAACAAAGAAAACACTTTTAGTACAGGAATCAAACCCCAACCTTGGATCCTTGAGCGTTGCATTATAGTAGTTCATCCTTCACACAATGTACAGTGACTGCCAAAAGTTACTAAACTTTTCTGTTGCAATTTCAGCTACAGATACTGGTGAATTTTTAATAAAAAAGTGTTCTCTTACTGATATGGATATTGGATCATGTTGTTTCTCTATTTTTCTTTGCATGCTCCTACCTGCTGTCCCTGCTGTAAAAGTTAGACATTCAATAAAATAAACAAATATTTCAACAATTTTTTTTCCTTCAAACAACAGATTTGTTCAACTCTAGCAGAAAAGTTGATCTAACATTAACAGTAACTCATTATTTTGCCGTTCCGGAAACCTTGCCAGTAGCAGAGCAATGAAAAGAACTGTTTGTCTCGATGGTGGTGCTCCAGGAAGCATTAGAAAGTGATTGTAGTGCTGGACACAATCACTGGCAGGATTACCAACCATGGAAAATAGGCAACTGTCACAGGATGCCAGAATTTTATAGGGCCCCAAATACATAATGTGTCCAGCTGGTTTGTGTTAATTTAGTTGAGAATATATTTGGCAAAATGCAAAACTAAAGTACAGTATCATCTGACAGAATAAGGGCACTGACGCAGAGCCTACTTTATTCTCTAATGTTGAAGCCATGTCTGAAAAGAGAACCTGTGTCAAAACTGAGTTTTAAGACCTTCCTTATATCTGGATTTGTCTATTAAGGCTTCCATCAATGACATCAGTGCTTCATTGACATCAATATTTTAAACTGGCCTATCACTTTTTATTTTTTATTTTCTCTATTTGACATTATAAATCCAACAGCAATAGTTTAGAGGTTGTGCCTGTACTCATAGAGTCTTGGGTTATAAGAAACAACTATTGTTTTTCTTAAATATCAATATGTAATTGCTGCGTGCTAACATCAGTCATTTTTGGCTCCAGTCACCGGTGTTTGCAGCAGAGTCCGACTCATTTGCAAAAGAGGTTCAGTGTGAAAGTTTCCAACGATCCAAAGCTTTGAAAGTAATTTAAAATTAACAGAAAACAAAAAGGTGGTTTGTAGTTTCGCTACATGCCGCAGCAGCATGAGCATAATGCATGAGCACCTGAAGAAAAAAACAAAGCTGAGGCACTAGCTGCTACACTGCTAAGCTTATTATTAAAACCATAAAGTAGTCTGCCTGTTACTTGTGGAAATATTCTACATTTACTGACGGTGCTGCAGTTGATGGTTTGTGCACTTTTTTAGATGAATCATGTTGATTAATCGACTAGTTGACAGATGAAAAAGTAATTACTATCATTACTCATTAATGTGTGTTATAATGTCTGTATTTTGCATCATTTTAATTGAATTTAACAAAGCACTGCAATTCTGGGACATGGCAGAATTCCAGCACAGAAAAACAGTAAACACTACACAGTGAGAGGGAGGACTGGGTGGGTGATGGGCGCCCAGCAGCTCATTTTTGCCTCTGGCCACCAAAGCAGTTGAACTGGCCATGTTGATGACATATGCCCATTTTTTTCAGGCTGTTTTTAAAGTGTATTTAGCTGGTCATGAACATGCCAAACCAGGAGCTTGTTTGAGACATATGCATTAGTGATGGAAAATATTTCTGTGTCTCCAACTTGAAAGAATTCCACCTCAGCATGGTGGCTGCCAGTCTCCTGCTCCTCACTTCTGGAGATTTGGGCTGACTTTCTGTCCTATGCTTTGCTGGTGAGACATTTTACTAACAAAAGACCTTCTCTCGAACCAAAACATTGCATTCCTAGAGTTTAATAAATAGAATAAAGTCTATTAAAAGTTTCCTGATGGAGAGAAAATGTAGAATAAATAGAAGGATCTCTTAAACACAACAATGGCACAATTTCAAACTCTGTGGAAAGAACCTGCCAAATACAAGCAGATAGGCTTATAACAATTAATTTCTTATCTTTCTTGACAGCTGGAAATGGGATGTGCAGAGATAATCTATTTAAACTGAGGCATTCAAATGTATTATAACCTATTAAATCACCAAAGATAAGGTTGTACAACCTTTACTTCTTCGTGGGGAAGTTTGTGTTCTTATCAATCTAGCCAGAAGCCCTTGGCATGTTTACACACTCCATGCAGAGAAGTCTGTTGCTCTCTTGTCTGCTTTGAGTTCTTCCAGATCCTCACCCTCTGTGTTATTTTGTTCTCTCTGTCTCTCCTTTGTTGCAGCCTGTCATGTGTTTGGCAGCTCTAATCTGGCCAAGCTCAGCACTATAATGTGTTTTTTTTTGGGATACTCTCCCTCTCTGCCTCACATGCTCTCCTTCAGCTGAAGTCTATTTTTTCCCTCTTGGCTGCAGGAAATAGACCAGTTGCCTCCTGTGCAGGTCAAGATGACCTCTGCCCTCCCCACACACACACACACACTTTGACCTGCCAACTGCACATGGACACTCTCACCCCTCGGTGTCCACATATGCACACTGACGTCGCCTTTGTTCACTCAACAGGGATCACAACCTTTCATTTGTGGGGGTGTGCAAGTATTATAGGCTCTGGTGTCTCCATTTAACCCTGCAGGAGTGCATTACAGGTTGTTGTCCCAAATTGAACACCCCCACCCTCTGCCTGCACACTTCACATCACCGTGCTATAATTCCCAAGAATATAATAACAGCCAGTTATGTCTGATTTATTCTCAACACGGAACAGTTACACCTGCCAAACACAACCCAAGGATAATTTTTGTTTAGGAATGATCATAGTGTTGGAGTATTGGTTTGTTTGAAGTTTACCTCCAAAGATTGCCTTAATATAATATAATGTGAACTGTACTGGACTATTTTTTGGCTGGTCAGTGGACTTTGAACATGCTGGTAGGTGGGTGTTGTTTGGATAGAGCCAGACAAGCTGTTTCCACCTGTTTCCAGTCTTTATGCTTTAGTCTAAGCCAAAGTCTTTTGGTTATAACTTCATATTTTGCTCACAGAGTAAACATCTCATCTAACACTTGGGAAGAATGCAAATACACTAACTATTCCTTTAATATGACAACTGTGTACATCTGGAAATCCCTGCCTTTCCTCCAGATGTGTCCTTTTAGTTGCATCCATTTTCGGGAGTCAGTGGGAATCAGTGTGTGTTGAGCATCTGTTCGTGCCAGTTGTGTAATAACATGGCAGGCAGGCAAGTACGGCTTTATCTGATAAGCAGCATTACTCCATATCATCTCCTGATCTCTCCCTTTTTTTTTTGCTTCACTCTCATTGGAGGCTGTAAACCAAGCAGGGAACTCATTTCCTTGCACAAAGTCCTCCCTTTGTGAGCAGCTGAAGGAGCTGAACCAGAGGTACTATGTGTCTTTTGCACAGATTATGACCTAACATAACACCTGGGCAATCAGGGCAGAGAGGCACGTTACAGCAGATGCAGCTGATCTTAGGACAAAGCTGTAATGTTTCAAACTTAACAGCCCTCCATAACTCTGGTGAAGGCCAATATAGTTGTTTACAGCTTTTATTTTTACCTAAGAGAAACTGCACTTGTTGTTTTTTTGCCTCTGCAGACTGGTCATATGAACCTTTTTGGGAATGTAGCTCAGCACACAAAGCGAGTGAACCTGGGGTTTTTTGGCATTTAAAAAATTTTGTAAATCATCACAGTCAAGTCAAAACCATGGCTCTGCGTCTGTTTGTCTGTAAAGGGGGTGCAGATGTTTTCAACAGATGAACCTACCAACATACACCAATTAGTCACAACATTAACATCACCAGGTGGTTTTAATGTGGTGAACATGAGTCAGTGTGGGCACTATGACCGGCCTGTGGCTACTCAGACCCATACACAGCAAGCTGTGTGTGTTGTAAGGCCAGCAGGATACCCCCGGCCTAACAACTGTTAATCATGGCCAGCATTACATTTTTCCCATGCTGACCTCTGTCCAGCACAACATTAAAACCACCTAGTGGTGCTAATTATTTGTTTTTTGTCATTCTCTCCTGGTAACTTGCGCAACACAGTGAGACTGCAAAGCTTTTTCATTCACAATTCAGAATATTAAATTGACTCTCTGCTTCAGTCTGTGCTGGAAGATGGTCCTGATTGGCCCTCACCTGGCTGTACCTGAATTGCATGTATTTGCATTAAGTTGAGCCTTTCTCAACTTTCCACTCTAGTGTAAGAAGTTGAAAACACACTGGAATTGTTCTCAAATTCTTGACTTTAAATGGTCCCTTCAGTTTCTTTATTTGATGGGAAATACATATAAATTATGTATTTTATTTAGGCACTATAAAAATTTGTGGGTGTTATTCCATTGCACTGACATTACACTCAAGGCCCAGGTTACTCACTTCTCTGGGGCATTCAACAAAAACACCAGCATTTGCAGGTAGTCTCAACTTTGTTGCTTTAAAACTGAGGTTTCCAGCTGGGTAAGTTACATCTGGTCAAAGGTTCCACAACAACAAGTTGATCTTGGCTTATTTATAACTAAGTATGAACTGTCAATACTGCAACGGTCTTCTGTAGACCTGGAAACTGCAAATGAACATGCAGAAGAAGAACTGATGATAAAAGGTCTTGCATCATTTGATACTTTTGAGAGAAGCACAGTGGCTTTTCTGAACCACAGAAATCCAGCTGTATAGATAAAAACAGTGCACATAATAAAGCACAGTAGTCAGTAGCAGCTTTCTGGTTTTGTGACCTTTCTTCCCTTAAACATGCCATCGATCTTTTTCTCCTCATCTCCTGATCTTTTCTGCATCTTTTAGTTTCTGTAAACTATCAAAACCAAAAATGACCAGATACAATAGACATCAAACTAATGTAGAGTTTGGTGGACTTGATTGAAATAAAAGACTTATTTTGTGGAGGTTGGCAACTTCTACGGAACCCCAGACTACATTTTTCCTTGGATTTTCTTTAAAAAAAAACATCTTCATCTGTAAAACAAAACATCTTCTGAATGTTTGGAAGCAATATTAGTCTGTAAGTCGTATTTATAGTGCAGCCTGATCCAAAGCTTGTCAGTCTGTCCTTCTTCTGCAGTGTTCCTTTCAAACACACGTGCAGAATGAATGTCTAGGAATCCTCTTAAACCCCAAGCTGTTGGCTTTAACCATCACTCCACTCTGCGTCCACTCTCATGAAGCAGAATTTATGTACCCTCCACCGCACTCCTCACCCTCCCTGCCTTCCTCCATCAGATTCTCAGTTAGTGTGGCTTGGCGCTCTGACAGACAGGGCTCATGCAGCACTGAACAATGGCTGGCGTCCGACACGCTCCACAAGACTGCGGAGCTCTAATCATGGGATCGTGTAATCCCTAGAGGCATTTTTTTGTATGTACTTCATGTGAATGGAAGCTGTTGTTGTCAAGCTACATGTTTAGTTCCCCAGGAAGGTGCTGTCTCACAGGGGCAAGCTGAGATCACCAGCTGATGGTTAAAGTGATCCCTGTGGCTGGGTTAGAGGGCACATAGCCAAGGCTCAGCCTGCACATGAGTGAAAGAACATGTTGGACTCAAATGCATCATCAAGGAGTCTTATATTCATTTTCCTTCTAACAAAAACAGGCAAGAAGTGGGATTATCTGTTTTTGTACATACAGACAAACTATGCCTCAGCTAATAAAACACCTTCAGTAATCTTTTGTGTCTTTATTGGACACATGTATCAAATAATCATGGTGCTGGTGGAAAAAGTATGTGACCCTTAAATGTCAAACCTCTTTTGGCCACAGTGGCTTCAAACAAATGCTCCTCGTAGCTGCACGTCAGACCTGCGTAGTGTTCAGAAAGAATTCTAGACCATTCTTATACATGTCTTTATTGGCATAAAGTCTGGGCCACTCAAAAAAGCACATTTTCTTAGTTTGAAGTCATTCTGTAACACATTTACTCTACTTAGGATAATTAACTTGCTGCATCATCCAACTTCTACTGAGCTTCAACTGGCGGGCAGCCACCATGACATTATCCTGTACAATACCTTGATAAACTTTGGATTAAATCTCGCCGTTGATGATGAAGGCCCAGAGGCAGCAAAGATCCCAAATCATGATGATCCCTCCACTGTGCTTCACTTTTGGGATTATGTTTTCATGATGGTATGCAGTTCTCTTTTTACACTTTCCCACTAGCATTGTTCAATGTCAAGGTGCTCTTTGGCAAACTTCAGGTGCACAGTGATGTTTTTTGGAGCTTTCTCTGTGTTGACATGAACATGGTGCACCATGCAACCATAATTTGTGTTTGGTAGGCCCATGAACAGAAGAGCTGCAATCATTCCTTTCAACTTCTCCTTTCTGTTCCTCTTATTGAGCATTGACTAGACGCACCATATTGAGAGAAAACAACTTCCGGATTTTTTTCTTTAGACTGAAGAAGCTACTTGTTCCTATAGACCTTTCCTTACCTAAGGACCTCAGGTGCCCTTTAAGTCTTACCACAAGGTACACCACAGTTCACTTTAATGTGGATTTTCTTGAATTCAAAAGCTGACACAACATATCAATCTCCTCATATTGTACAGAAACTTCTAGTGCCTATCTGGCAGGAAAGTATGGATACACATCACAATCTGTAAGCTCAGGTATTTGCCCCAGTTTACCACTATGATTTACAAAGCTTTTGGCTGTTTCAGTGGAACTTTGTGAAAGTACACAGATCTGCTTTTAGGAGTCGATGAGCACCTCAAGTCTATCATTCTAGAGGTCGTGCTGACACTCATCTGCAGAGAATCTTATTTGGAAAGCCCCATACTTGGAACACAACTCAGGTGACTATCTATACTTTCATCTAATGAGCAACATGTTTGTGTTTCTTTTTGCCTCCTTGTGGAGACCTGTGTCAGCTACAGTAATCCTTGTATGGATGTCTTTCTGTGTGTGTGTGTGTGTGTGTGTGTGTGTGTGTGCAGATGTTGCTGATCTAAGCTCCTTTTCACGCTTCTCTTTGTTTTTCTTTCTCTCCAACACTCCCTGTATAAACACAATTTGCACTAATAAGCCTGACACAGCCCAGTTTAATTGGTCTTTCATTTCCTATGGACAAGCGCTACATACACCAACACACACACATGAACACACACACTGGTTCAAGGGGTATTTATTTGGCCTCATTTCTAATGCATGCAGCAGACAGGTTTAAATACCCTGGCAGTTTCATGTGATAAAATGACTTACAGCAGCCATGAAAAGATTCAGTTTCCTGCTGCTCTGAGAACAGCTAATAGACCCACAGATCTGGCACATCAAACACTCACACACACGCACACACACATGCAGTCCATTAGTCTGCCACAGGCACAGCAAAGAACCTTCGCCTCTTTTTCACCAACCATGCCTTTTTCCAGCCTTAGCTTCCAGTTTGATCTGCCAGTACATACCCCCCACTCCCCACTACACCCCCATCTCCCCAGAATGGCCCTGTCAGTCTCAAATGTTCCAGCACTGGGTGTGTCCACTCCAAATAAAAAAAGTGATGGATGCTCTTTCCGCCACTGATGACTGATGAATAATGACTGATTTGTACAGTCATTGTCACTGTAGGCCTCCACCTCCATGTACTGAATCTAATGCATTCTATACACAACCTCAAATAGTTTCCTTTCTGATGCAGCAATAAAGACGTCTAAGCTGCAGCCAAGGGCCCCAGCTGGCTACATTTTATATTATTCATTAAATTCAGTGGATGATTTGTGCAAATTGGAATGTCATGATATGGTGAAATATCTTCCATAATGGAAACCCATTTTAGTAGGCACGTGGAGTAGCTGTTCAATTAACAGGTACTGTGTCAAAAGTGAATTGCCTCTTTAATGTGTTTAAGAACTGTTTAACCAAGTGAAGTAAAATGATCCATCAAGACATGGACATCAGTCTTGATTCAAAGCACAGATGAAGCACTACAAAGTTTTGCTCCTGACTCTGTAAGCCTACACTACGTTTGATACATTTTGATTCTTGTTAAAACTAAACATATGATGCTCTGGAAGTAGCCTGGTAGAAAAGGTATCAGTCTGGAAAATTTCAATGACTTTGAAAGATTCTTCAAAAGAAGTCCCAGAAAAACATCAAACCTGCTGACAGAATGGTCTCTGATTAAAATCTACTTGAATTTCCCAGATTTCCAGAGGTGAAGCACTGAGGAGGAGGTGTAATTCTGCTGGTGGTGACACTGTTGAGGATCTGTGCAGAAACCAATGAACACTTAACCAACAGTTATTTACAATATTCTGCAGTAACACATGATCCAAAAAGACCAAGAAGGAGAGTGATTGATCGGCCAACAAGTGTTCAGCATACAGTATTCGGGAACTTTTTCTGTTAGAAAAGCGTTCCAGGTGACTTTCAAGAATGAACTTTGAACCTGCTCTTACAGAGGAGTATACGTAACCTTCTCTGAAGGGAGTGTATGCCATCTATAACAATCAATTATTTTATTCATACTCATTACTGACCAAAATAGTGATACAGGGACTAAAAACACTATGGTCACTGTTCTGATCAGATGAGAAATAACAAAAGTTGATTTCCCATCAAAAACCTGCCAGAGGTATTTGTTAGCTGTTTGTTCTGCTTTGTGTTGTTGTGGAAACCCACAGACAGACAGCTCTTTTCATAATGAGGCATCTTTGTGTTGATTTGATCTGTGATTTCTGTGTGTGGATTAATGGACATTTATTTGCACTAAACATTGGCAAAAAATGAAGCTCAGGTCACTGAATGATATCCATATGCGTTTCATGTCTGTGTTTAACAAGTAAGGAGTATCACTGACTCATTTTTCCCAGAAACACTATCTTTGCCTCAATCTTCAACTCTCCTGTCTCTCCCTAGGGTGGCTTTTGTCTCGTTTGCCTTTGTCCTGCTGAATGTCCATGTCTATTAGAGACCAGATCCTGTAATTTTCCAAAGTTTAAAATCCCATGGTGAGTTGAAGCCTGGTGAGTAAAATTACCTGGGGAATATTTTAAACTTTGCCTTCCCCCCATAATGTTAACCCCATCCAAATAAGTATTAAATATAGTGTATGAGTTTAGACGATGCTTAACAAAATCAGAACAGATATTTGCAGTGTTGTTTTTGTCTGGCTCTCCAAAAAAGTGAAGCCCTGTGCTTTAGTTGACTGGATATGATGATGACAACTACACAAATCCATTGTCAGACTTGATTCTTGCCAGATTCACATGAAAAATGAATACATTTGTTTAGAAATATTGGCGCTAGTTACCTGTGGTTGGAGATTCCAAATTACTCAAAAACTGTACAAAAAGGTACCATCACACAGCCCAACACCAAAAATCCACCACAATGATTAAACTTCCACATCTAAGCTTTACATTTAGCAGATGCTTTTATCCAACATGACTTACAGACAACACATACACCAGGAGCAGCTGGGGTTTAGTATCTTGCCCAAGGACACTGTGACATGCGGGGCAGAGGAGCCAGGGATTGAACTGCTGACCCTGCGACTGGTGGACAACGTGTTAATGCCTTCTGCATTTCTACACCCCTCCATTCCCACATACTGCTCTTTGTTACACTGCTGTGCTTCCTGCAGTCGTGTTGTTATAGAACTGATTTTAACCTCCAGTCACAAGTAATTTTGGAGATCTGGACCTGACTAACGTGGCTGTGAAAAGCCTCCTTTGTCTCGCCGTCTCAGACCTTGTCCAGCGGCATGTTTCTAATGGCTTCTCCTGGAAGTCGGAGTGTGTGGCTGACGTAACAAGTCAAATTAAATGTCTCACCAATGCAGATGTTGGACAGAGGAGAGGGTAAGAAATGGGTGTTTTAGTTGTCGCCTGGAAGTAAAAGTTCCAACAGGAAAGGACAGATTAGGAGTGACGTGTTTGTTGCGCATGGTTTATCTCGTCATCCATTTATGCATTTCTGACAGTACATATTGTAAAAAGGAAGCAAAATGTTAATTTTGGACGTACTGTGTCAGAATAACGTTCATGCTGAACATTTGCCTCCTCTATTACCCTAATGCTTATCTGCTTGTAGTGACTAAAGTATAATTTTATCCTTTCCTAACCAACAAGCCTTAGTTCATGTCCTGAGGTCTATGTAGAACTGAAATGAACTATAACAGGACATGAACCCCAGTCCACTGGTGCCTGTGTGTTACATATAAGCTCACTACCCACCTCCCTGTAAGTCCCATGTAGCACAAGCAGAGCACCCAGAGAGTGAAATATTAACATTGGCAGTAAATAAAATGCAGCTGGCAAATTTTTAGTTTCCTTCAAACTTTATTTCTCAGATATACAAGATGATTAGGATGTAATAAGGAGCTAGGTTACACAGTTAGGGAATTTATAAAGTCATTGAAAGTCATGAGGAGGAATGTGTGACTGCATCCTGCTGCCATGGATCATAACCAAGTCCACTTAATCAAGTGATGTAACAATTCATGAAGACAAAGCAGCAGTTTCAAGCAAACACATTTTTTTCTGTTGAAAACATTTTTATTTCAAGATAGGAGGAGTTAAATCAATTAGCATGTGCTCAAATAATGATGTTGGTATCATCTGAGAGGGAAGTGTCCAGACCTCACCAGTCACTGTGTGTTCCTGTAACTAATGAGGCCTGGATTCTGTGTGTGTGCTCACATGTACGTGCACAGTGAACACACCTTGTACATGTGTGAGGAGCTAGGTGTTAAAGTCTGGATCAAAGGCTTTGTACAGCAGCAGACGTGTCTGCGTTTTGTTATTGTTTCCATCCAGACGATAAAGTGTGTAAAGTGGCAGGTGAGACCTGTCAGACTGGGGAGTCTTCCCAATGTAACGAGACGCTGGGAAATCCAGGAGGCTGGCAGCTGTTTTCCATCTTTAACGTACGGACACAGTGGAAGGAGGGGGGAGCACGAACAGTGGAAATACGATTAGAGGGCGAGAGGTGTGAGGCCAGGAAACAAAAAGGAGAAGTATCTGATGGAAAATGACGAGCAGGAGACATTCAAATGTCAACATATGCAAACAGCAGCTGCTAAACGGTTTGTACAGTTTGTTAGTTATTTTTTCCTAATACTTAGTAGAAATATGCTCCAAAACATATCTCAATGTGGAGAGACTCAGATTCACTGAACAGTGTGGCTGCAGTAAGACAGAGATATTCTCTTTTGCTTTAGTGTCTCTAGTACTAGCTTTATTTCCAGAACTTGCATACTGCCGCTTTAAATGCATTTTGTAAAGTCAAATGTACTTTTGAAACACCTAGATTAGAAGTAACCAGATTTATAGTAGCTGTGCAGAAGATACAGGGTGTTTGTTCAATTTGTACTCACCACCAAGTCATTTAAAGTCCTGGTTAAATGTACACATGGCCAAGAAATGTGCTTTGTAAAGTAAAACCTACAACAGTATGTTAATCAGGTTTCTATAATCTAAAGGAAACCAGTGCTTACATATTAACACGTCTAACGATTAACTTGTGATGTGTGAATATGCACACGTATATCCATGCTGCTTTCCTGCTTCTGGACCTGGACAGCTTGTCATTGTAGAGGGGAAAATAAATTCCTAAGTTTATTAAGGTATATAACTGTCAGGGTGTTTGTCTGCAAGCTGAAGAAGCTCAGAAGAAGCTGAATGATGCAGCAGGATAATGACCCTAAACGTTAAAGTAAATCTACTACAGAATGAGTTCAGAGACACAAAATCCACCTTTTGGAGAGGCCCAGTCAGAGCCCTGACCTCAACCTAATAGAGATGCTGTGGAATGACATGAAGAGAGACGTTCAAACCAGACGTCCTAAAAACGTGTCTGAGCTGAAGCAGTGGCGTGAGGAAGAATGGTCCAAAGTTCCTCCTGGATGTTGTGCAGGTCTAATCCACAGCTTCAAGAAGTGTTTGCTTGAGGTTTTTTTTACTAGAGGTGGTTCAACCTGCACCACGAAGTTCGACCTCATTTATTTTCTAGGAGAGACACAACTGAATTGCTTTGCAAGGCACTGTGGAATGCTGGGAAGGAGGGATGGAAATATTCAAATTTTGAACATTATGCAAATAAGGGTGAAATTCACCTTGCAGCTATGCAGTGCTCTGTTGAAAAATGGACAACAATGAGGCAAAGTTGATAATATTATTTTGTGAAGAAATCAATGTAAAAAGTCTATAGTCTGTGCAACCACATACACAGAATTTTAGACAATTTTAAGGATTAATTAGCTGAGCTTTTGAGTTACAGTATATTTTACTAAATGCTGCAAAAGAGAGAAACTTGGATTAAGATGTACATCTCTAAAAGTTTGACATTCTCTATATCTTAGTTTGAGAACACTCAATCTTTTAGGATTATCACAAAATTCTGTTGCTATATTTCTTTTTATATTTCTTCTCAGCTCAGTTAATATGAAAATAAAGCAGCTCCTGTAATCACAGTCACTGATAAAACACAAAGCCAGTAATCTCTAAACATTAACGCTCACTGTCAGAAAGCGTATAGACAAAACACAGCAGTCTGAGCGAAGCTGGCACACATTTTCTCCATCTGCAGAGGGCTTATGTAACCAAAGTAACAAAAGATGGATGAGGTTGGCAGCAAAAAAAACAAAGTGTCATTCTGCGAGAGGCGTAATCCAATCTCCTCTCCTTTAAAAACAATCATGAGCACAAAACAGAAAATGGGAGCTCTCACTGCAGGCATGACACGTCTGATTTGTTGTGGGTTTGTTATATAAGGTCAAGACTGTGAACAGGTTTAAACGTGTCACTTAATCAAAACCCCATTGTGGACCCTGTGAAAATGTTATATCATCAATCTCTGGCGTGCACAGCGCTCCTTTGGTTTCTGTCAGTCTGAATTAACAAGTATATTCATATATTTGCACGTTATCTTAAAAATAAAGAAACCAGTCAACAAGAAAGAGGCACAAATGCCAGCAGCTACTTTTCCACCTTCTTTTAGGATGTGTGCAGCCACACTCCCCTCTAACAATCACTGACATCTTCAGTCTATTTAGGTTTGCAGTTGATGTCTGCTGTGCTAAGTTTGCAACTTTCTGACAAGCTGTCACTGACCTGCTTTTTAAGAACCTGACCTATGACCTCTTGTTGCAGGGCCTAAAAGCCCGAGGACAGCGCACCTGCCCGCCACCCTTGACACACAGCTCCACTGCCGTAATACTTCTGTCAACAGTTTCTTAGCATGCAGTGTATTCCCCTGAAACTGAATCCGCTCCATGGAGCCTGAAAAATTTTAATTGTCTTGTAAAATATTCAGAGAGGGTTTTCCTTCAGAAAGCTGACACCAATAAAGTCGCAGCAACGTTTAATGCTGCAAGCTGGGTAAACATCGTCTCTCTGGTTCTCTTTCCATATTCAGCTCTCTCTCTACCACATCCTCAATACAGCAACACACTTACTTGTGATGGTTTAGCCTTTAGGAGCTGAGAAACTTTGATTTTAAGTTAACTGCCACAGCTAGTCCATGATTAGCAAAGAGGAGCACAGACAGTCTTAAAATACACATTCTGTGTGAATCTGCATGATACAGATGATAAAATTGAAGGAAAAACTGTGATAGTGAATCGTGAAAGTGATCATCAAGCTATAACTTGAGTCTTCACCAGATCTCAATCCAACACCTATGAGAGACTTTAGAGAGACATCGGACTGAAATGAGATGACACAAAGTTAGTTATGTGCTCTTTTTAACATACAGTTGATGATACAAACGATTCAAACAAAATGAACTAAGCTGGAACTGTCATGTTTGTACAGCTATCTTTGTGACTGTTATTAACATATTGTCCCTAACCCTAACATTAAGCAACACATGTAAATGCCTAACCCCAACATGAACTCTAAAATTAAACCTTAACTCTTAAAGGGGGTGTTAGTAAGTGAGGACCAGCTGAAATTGACCTCACTTTCACAAAATGCTTCCATGGTATAAAACTCGAACCAGTCTTCATAATGAATAGGCATACACACGCACTGGTCCTCAGGACTGCTGTCCTACAAAAACACCCACACTGTTCATACTCTATCTTAACTTGCCAGTTCAGACGCACACAGTCCGTCTCTTATTGCATGTGTCTGCTTTCTGAACATTCAGGCCCTCGCTGCAGACATTGTGCACTACACCTCTTACGGAAAACTGCAGTCCATTAACATCGTTATTTCATATGTTGTCTGGAACAATCACAAGATCTTTCACCACCGCGAGAACTGCCTTAGCAGACAGCCAGCACCGTGCTGCACGGCCACAATGCACAAACCAGACATTACCCAATATCCTGAGAGAGGGTCCAAGGGGATACATACTGCTCATTCACAGACGTGCCAATACACCGTTTGACTGGTCGACTGGTCTGCGGTTTAAAGTCACGGGGGACATTTATCGGGACAGACATGAATGGCACATCTGAAACACACATCCATATTGCTTTGTAGGATGAGCTCAAAGGGAAAAATCCACTAGTGGACATTTACACTGTTAGGTATATCCAGTCTGTGACATTCAATGCATGTCTGGAACTTATTTTGTGGTTTGAATTTAGCTTTCAGAGCACCACAGTACCTTTAGCCGAATGATGGTCTATTTCCTGCATCTATGGGGACAAAACAGGACCCCTTCTCTAGATAATTTATTTTTTTTATAATTGATTGTAAAAAAAAAAGCAGTTCTGAAAAGAACCTGCTCTTCTGAAAACTACATCCATGTTGGGTCTTATTTTTGTAATTTGTCTATCTGTAATATTACCACTGTAGTTAACTGCTGAGTTAATCCAAAGATAATTTTCACTCTGTAGTTCCTGTCCGCTCTACAAATCTTATTAGAATCTTTAAGCTCATTGTTTTGGTTTTATTGGGCTTTCACATCAACCTCGTTTTCAGAGTCAAAGTTTTCACCTAACCCCTGAGCATAGTTGAGCACAGACATAAATAACTACACTACCATTCAAAAGTTTGTGAAAGAAAAGCAGATTTCATAACATCAAATTGATCAGAATGAATTTGTAGACATTGTTCATCTTGTAAATGACTATTGTAGCTGAAAACAACTGTTTTTTAAAAGGAATATTTACATAAACATACAGAGGCCTAAATTC
>JAUMHL010000016.1:2255233-2272415 GCA_032362345.1 Sandelia bainsii
TATATATATATTTTGTGTAAGGTCCTAAACCTTACACTGTAAAGTGCCTTGAGATGACTGATGTTGTGATTTGGCGCCATACAAATAAAGTTGAATTGAAAGTTGAAATTGAACTGTTGTGAAGGAGTTTTTCTTCAGCAGGGAAAGAATTTGTCTGTCATTCACCACAGTTGTTTGCTGCACTGAGTCCATTCTTTCTTTCTGAAAATGTCATGAAAATATTAATTCAACCTAATTTTTCAAATCCATCTCTCCGATGAATTTCTTTTGATTTTTCAGTCTAATGATTGCTCGATCACTGGCATTGACAGCTCTCTGATGAACTCATGTGGGGAGGGAATAATACACAGCTGGCCAGCTGAGAAGTCAACTGTCCACTTGCTTCTGAGCCCGTCAGTTGTTGAGCTGTGTATGAAAATGGTTGCAATTCCTACAATGATAACATTGATACAATATTTTTGACAAAACCCTTAAATTAAAACTAAGAGTCCAAGCTTAAAGCGCATTATGTTTGTTTCATTTCAAATCCATTGTGGTGGGTTATGGAGCCAAAATGATGACAACTGCGTCACTGCTGAAATACTTACAGACCTGATTGTTATTAAGGCTTTAACAAGAAGTCAACATGAACAATTATTATAATCCACCCACCACACTCCCATAGTTAACCATGAATGGTCAGTCCAAAACCCTCATCAATATTGATTATTGCAGCGTAACAAAATAAAGTTTGAGAGACTAGTGGTAGCAGTCAGTTGAATAAAGCTGATAATTACTGAAATTAAATGAAGTGATCAGTTGTAGAGATGCATGGCTAGAAACATGTTAATGCAGATGATGTAGAGTGTGTACCGTGTGGGCAAAGACACAATAGCTTGATATTTACAAATCATAAATCAGTTCGCACATGTCTGACGAGACCACATGCTTAACACTTGGATGATGCAGACTGGCTGTTCTGTGGTGTCTGGGAATGTGTTGAATGTGGAGTCATATGTTGATAGATGGTGGACTACAATAATTCTGTAAATAGTTATTATTTTGTTGTATCTATTAAAATAGAGCTTATAGAATAAGGAATACAGCATAATGCTGGTCTGAAAATGTATGATAAGGTGAATATATGATTTATATTTTGGTATGTTGTTGGCGGTTCAATCCCTTGGTTGCTCCAGTCCACATTCCAAAGTGTTATTAGGCAAGATATCACCAGTGGCTGCAAGGCGAGTGTCAGCGTGCAGTCCACTTACTTTTATATAACCTGGCTTCAATTCACTATCTCAGTATCTCAGCTTCTCAGTCACCAGTCTCCAAAATGTGAGTGTGCATGTCTCGGCACATTTTCCCATCAAGTTTGTTTGTATGAAGCCCATTTTTTCCACAGGAAGCGAAGTATTCACGTTTAAAGCCTAATTTTGTGTATACATTTTGAAATTATACATTAAGTAGCACAGACAGTGGCGCAGTAAGTAGGGTAATTGGCAATTGGTTACTGTTTATGAACCCCAGGGTTGGCGGTTCACATCCTGGTCCCAAGCCTGGTGGGGAGGGTTGTGTCAAGAAGGGCATCCAGTGTAAAATCCTTGCCAAAATCAAATATGTGGAGAAATCTGCTGCTGTGACCCCAAAAGAGAACAGCTGAAAAAACTTACTTTATATGAAGAAGTAGCACAGCAAAGTTTATCTCTACATCCTCCTAAAACATGTGATTGTAGGAGTCTGATGATATAGGGACTGTATGGTGAAATACAGTATGTAGCTTTTAAATTATGTCATTCAAGCACATTTTTCCAACACTCAACCTTAAAAATAGGATCAAATGTCATGTTTCTGATATGGGTAATAGATAGGTCACCCAGATCCATTCCAAATATGCTCATATGCTCAGATTAGTAATTTTCTCAAAACCCAGTGTTTGTCTTCAGAAAATTGGAAGACCAGATGGATGTCGACAAGGCTCTACAAAAGAATTGCACAACTCATGAATGCAATGTGTTAATCTCACATAATCTAAAAGGGCCTGTACAGTATTTGTTTTGTACGATCCACACCAGGTCCAGATTTATTCACTTAAATGAGAAGAAGAAATACAAAGTAATATTCCAGTGAACAATAAAAAGAGACGTCCCGTCCTTGTAGCAATCCAGGCCATTTTGAGTTTTCCCAGAAAACAAAGCGAGCCGGCCAATGGGCTAGTGCTGAGCAGGCATGCGTCACAGGAGGAGAAAGCGCCTGGGACAGAAACTCTGCTGACTTCATTCACACTGGAGCGGCCGTAGCTGAGATTGGGCAACTCCGAGACAGGGGACTCCCTTCAGTAAATACAACCAGACGGCTTGGTCATCTCGATGCTTTTGAAGTGTCCCTAGTACATCTTGCGTGTGCGTGCGAGTGTAACCCCGGGCGTCGACTTTCAGACACGTGAATATTATTTTCTCAGGCCGAAGCAGACTGTCTGACTGTAAGTGTGGGTGCAGACTGGAGGGTGGAGGCCAGACTGTAGTCCTGCTGAAAACAATTAACGGCAGCAAGAAACCACAGAACAGAAGTCTTTCATTTTGTGGTGCAATCAATAAATTATAATAATTAAAGTGTTAATCACCTAAATCTGTTTTCCCACAACATCTTTGCTGTTTTTTTCTTCAGCTTATAATTTATAATTGAGCGTGTTTTCGGTGTTGCCTTGTGAGTGGTGCTGTACGTTCTTCTGTGGAAAAGATGTTGAAGCAGGTTTTGGTGAGATCGGTGTCCTGTGCAAGAAGACAGCGGAGCAAGACGTCATAAAGTTTCTCACAGGCTTCACAGAGTTGAGAGCTTTAGAAATACTCTGAAGTCCTGCCTAGTTCACCAAAGAGAATAACACACGATTATTATTATTATCTTAATGCTAAAAATAAGCTTGAGTGTTCGTCCTGCAAAGTTATTACTCTTTTATGTGCTTTCATGAGAAGAAATGTCATCTCTTAAGCTTACTCATACAATGTGTGTGTGTGTACTGATGTATTGTTCAACAGAGCAAACATAGTATGCACAGATTTATTTATTATTTCTACAGCTAATGTGCACGCTAACCACAAACATAACTCAACAGCATTAGTTAATATTAATTACTGATAAATAATAATATTAGCAAATGACAAGCTTAACAACATGGCTATACAGAAACCAGTGCAAGAGCACTTCTTACCAGCTCCAGTGTCCTAGTGTTTTATTCAGAAACGTTGTTACATTTGCTTAATTTGAGATGTGTATATAACGGAACACATCTGGACAGGTGAACAGACTTCAACACAACACTTGTTGAGTAACAACTTCAGCTTAGAAACAAATGCACATGCACGATTTATCCTCAGCAACTGTAGGGTGAGCCAAAGAGCTAACGTACTGTACTTAGTTATGTTTTTTAATGTTCTTTGGAAACATCAACAACGTCCTTTAGAAACTGATTTTTATCTTTTTGTTTGGATGATTCAGTCATGTGGATATAAGTCAGATGTAGGACCACACATGCAAGGGGCCCAGATCTGATCACTGGACTCTCACACTGTCCATAAAAAGAATCAGATCTGAGTCACTTCGGCGAGTACTGGAAATGCAGCCTTATTTTATGTGTACACTGACCAGCATACTGTTATCAACGATCACGTCTTGTTTACTGAGAAGTGCACTGTTGTAGGATGAGTCCCTCAATCACTTCATGATATCAAAACAAAGTCGAGTTTCCTGATTCACTGTAGCGGCTAGCCGAATGATTTGTATTTTGTTCCGTTTGCTTTTTACATTCTTCTTTATGTGTAAATGGTGTGAAGACTAACTAAAAGTTGATCACACACACACAGACACACAACAATAAGGATCTTTCTTTCTTTGCACATGGCTTCAGTAGTGTCATGACTTTGTGACATAACTACAACAGCTGCTGTGTCAAATACATCCCTCTGGGCAAAGGAGTGTTCATCACATTGTACACCACATCTATTCCACAACACATTTGGATTTATGCTGACGTTTTGTGCCAGTGCATCTGTAAAACTCTTTAAAAGGCAGTTTTAAGATAATGTGTTTTTAATCCTACTTTAAGTGTATTTAAGTTAATACAGAGTTTCTCAAGAAACGCTTCCCAGAAACTAATTTCAGATTTTTTTCTTTTCTATTTGTATATGGATTCAATCAACAATACACAACATGTTTGTATAACAGCTTTACAAGTTTCAGAAACTTTATTGTTTCACCCTGTTTCATAGAGAAAAAGAGCCATTCACACTCACATTCACACCTGTGGGCAATTCAGAGTCTAGAATTGACTTTTCTTTTTTGTTGTTGTTTTTTTTAAATTGATGGCAGCAACGTGTCTCAAAAAGGTTAGGGCAGAGGCACCAAAAGGCTAGAAAAGGGGTACTAACAAGGAAGAACAGTTTGTAACTAATTAGGTTAATTAGCAAAGAGAGTAGAAAGAGCGTCAGAGTCTCTCAGAAGTAAAGATGTTCACCAATCTGTGAAAAGCTACAAATTGTCAAGCAGTTTCAGAATAATGTTCCTCAAGGTACAGCTGCAAACACTTTAAATGTATAATCATCTACAGTATATAATATCCCCCAAACATTCACAGAATCCGTAGAAATCTCAATGGAACAAGAGACAAGACCAAAACACAATATTGGATGTCTGTGATCTTCAGGCCACTGCATTAAAAACAGACATGATGCTGTGATGGTCATCACTGTATCCTCGGGAATACTTCCAAAAATCACTGTCTGTCAACACACTTCACCGTGCCATCCAAAAATTAATCTAAAGCTCTGTTATGAAAAGATGGAGCCATGTATGAACATGATGCATCTTCTCTGAGCCAAAGCTCATTTCAAATGGTCTGTAGCAAAGTAGAAAACTGTTCTGTGGTCAGAAGAATTGAAATTTGATTCCCTTTGCAAACCTGTGTCCTCCAGATAAAAAAGAGGAGAGGAAGCTTCCTGCTTGTTGTCAGTGCTCAGTTCAGAACCTGGTGGTACGGTGCCTTAGTGCCAGGGATAGGGATGCTACACTGTGGTAAACATGTCCCAGCTTTTTAGAGACTTTAAAATTACCATATATTTATCTTAAATGGTACATTTTCTCATATTTCTATGTTCTGTTGTGATTAAAATATGGGTTTATGACATTTACTAACTTTTTGGGAACTGGGGTTGTTGTTATCCTAACCTAACCTTAAACCACTCTAAAATTCAGTGCTTTACATGTTGGGGACGGCTATGTGGCCCCTGAGGAAAGTGAGTTCCCACAGTGTGAGTATTACATGCATGTACACACACACACACACAGTTTTCATTCCTCGTGGGATCTTTTCATGGACTTCGTCTCATGGACATTAATGTCCTGGAGAATTACCCTAACCTAACTCTAAACCCTTAACCAAGTCATCACTCTAAAATTCAATCATTCATATGTTGGGGATCAACATCTGGTCTCCACGAGGAAGTCGTGTCCCCACATTGTTAGTAACGTGTGCATGCACACACACTCTCACAGGCCTGAACTGGCCTCTTCACTGCAGATTTACACACTGTGGTAAAGGAGCTCATCTCTCACACTTACAGGTAATGCAGTATATTTCTATAGAAATACGTTGACATAGGTTTAGTTGAAACATTTCCTTTCCCTCAGGATTCTCCCACACCCAACCTCCTCCCAAACGTTTAGTGCTTGTAATCAGAACTGACTTATCTTGTGTAGATGTCTGATATAAACTCATACCCGACATCGTCTACCAGCAGAAAAAGAGTATGAAGTTTGAAGCTTGCCTCCGGGTTCTTTGCATTCACTGTACGTATCCTTATGTAAACCTCTCTATTGCAGCCTCTCACATCTGCAGCTCATTTCAGGGTGGAGTTGTTTTTTTTTAGGCTGCAGCGTGTAACTTGGGGAGCATAGCATTGGACCATCACAGCATCCAGCTCTCTGTTTATCTCTGATTCTCTTAAAAGCATCTCAGTTCCCTTCTGCTCTGCACCTCAAATCCTTAATCTACTCATCCAATCTGCTCATTTTATTTTCCTCTTCTCCTCCTTTATTGGCAAAATGTAAGCCCCCCCCCTCATTAGACAGAGAGAGATGGATTTCCTGTTAGTTCTAAATAAGTCAACAGAGTTTGATTAATTAGTCACAAGTTGTGGAGAGACAGGAGAGCTACAGGAGCTTGTTACACAAATGATTTCTTTATCTAGGGCACAGCCTAGTGGTGAGTGAGAATAAGTCGGTTTAGTGTGGACAAATTATTGTTTGCAGTTACTGTATAAGCTATTGAACCTGTTTTGCATAATAACAAACAAATGTAAATAGTTAAACTCATATTTCCATGTATATTATACAGAAAATGCATGCTGGGATACATATGTAAACACATATTGTTGATGACGATATGTTTCTGCTGTGACAACTAGAAAAGTTTCAAAAGGCTTCATCTATTCAAATGTGTTCAGTCAGGATCGTGATAGCTCTTGTATTTGTGATGCTACTATATTGATGTATTGGCTTGAGGCAACCCCGCATTGTGTTCATGTCGATTGTGTTTAGCTGCAGCCCTGGTTCAAACTCCAGGGATGCAGCTAAACACAGTCCCTGCACACAGTCTTGTGATTTGGTACATAACACACTGTAGTAGTAAATAACCTATAGGCGGCTGGGGGAGGAGGGGAAACAGCATTACACAACTCACAGCTGGTCAAGTAGCATTCTCCTAAGACTTATGAGGACATTCAGTGCCAGATTCATGCAAAAACCTGAGGACAAACAACAGTACAATTTATTGCATAAATCAACACAGTTGTACAGTTTAAAAAGGATAAATATTTAAGACATGATTTTGTGCGATGATTCGTTGGTTTTTCACAGCGTCTTAAAGAGATGAATGCGTGTTCTAATCAGTGTGTGTAGATTCAATCTTAGGAACTGCCAGTACTGTTTAATCCAACACACAGTGAGGAGGGTTTCAAAGCAACCGCTCCGTTGTTGTTGTTCAGCACTCCTATTTAAGAGTCATTTTTCATCTTAGATAACCGGGCATTCCCTGCGTGCCTGCCCGCCACTCACTCTCTTTTTTTTTTATTCCAGTGCCTTCTGCAGCCTTAAAGTGATCTGAAAGCAAAGATGTTTTATGATGATTCCAAGCCCAAATTACAAAGCCCATCTGTATCAGGATCAGATCTTTTAACAGGTCTTAAAGGGAACGCTCCACGTGCTGAAGGAGATTGTTTACAGGCAAAGACTATAATGAACCAGGCTGCCTTTCTATTGCATGCTTGTTAGGATGAAAGATTAGTTTCTAGGAATTTATATTCTGATTAAACAAACGTCCACAGCCTGGCATATTTATGGACTGCAGCAGACGGGCTATGTGTTCGGGGCCAGCACCGTGCAGCCCCGGCACGTTTACAGACGGAGCCAAACGCGGGGAGTGGATGAGGTTTTTGCGAGCGTGAAATGTTGGTTCTGAGCGCGTTGTACGGATCTGTGACTAAACAGTAAACACGCAGCTGACAGATGGTGTCTTAAAGCTGCTCAAGGTAACCGCGCCTGTTGGCAGCCGCACATAGAAACGAGAGGTTTGAAAATTAAAAATTGTGGACATAAAAATCCTGAAGGGTGATGTCAGTAAACTGCACGTGGACAGAGTTTGCAGCTCTTCATCAAATGGTAGAAAAGGGCAAGAGAAAAAAAATATATGAAGACATACAGCTCTGCTTTTTGTATATACAGCACTTACTCACTGCTGGTTTGCTCAAGTACTACATTTTAGTACTTTAACAGTAAGGTTTGTATGTTTTTGTATACGTACATGACATTAACTTCATATAGTGAAGGCTCAGCTCAGCATTAATACAAAGATCAATAAACAGTGGTGTGCTGTGCTTTTCTTGGTTTTGACCACCCTCATGAGTACAAGAACCAGTAGGTGTATCAGTAAAGTTCATCTTGTAATGTGCTACCCCTTCTATCCTTAACTTATCCTGCAGTGACCTTGTATTAAGTCATAAAGTGCATGTTCACCCTGATTCAAACTCTATGGATGAATCTAAGTCATGGAACTTTTAAAGCAGGTGACATCAACTTAGAAGAGAGCCAGCAAAGCTATTTAAAACACTTTGTGGAATTCATAAACAACTTCTTGCACCTTCTTCCAAAATGCCAAGACCTGACTAAGCTCTCTGGGTCATCTGCAACAGAGGAAGCTTTAAATAGGCAGTGAGGATCAAACTCAGGGTGGGAAATCAAATGGCCTAAGTCATTCTCTGACATACTCCAGATAAGAGAATCAGGTCCAGCAGGGAACAAAAACACTGCTACCTAGTGACAATGGATATAAACATGAGATGGGGCTTTGAAGATAGATTATATTCGGTTAGGCTCAGTTACTGTGAAAGCAGAAACTCCACAGGGGCACCTTTGATCCAAACACTGCCTAACTAACACTAACTAACTAATAACAGCTTGACGTGTTTACATGATAGTATTTAAAGTATTTCATTTCAGCAAACCCAGCATGGTACCTCACACTGTATATCATTGTGCTTTCAAGTTATGAGATGAAAGTGTGGTTTTGAAAAGAAGCACGTGAGAACTTTGTGCTCGTCTCTAAACTACTATTACTACTGTCGTCATATTTAACGTGTTGGCACCTTTGCTGCAGGTGTCGGATATTTCCACAGCAGCTCTGTGATTTTCCAGTCTTTCTTCCGAGTACTGATCCAGCTCCTCTTCCTGGTAAGAGTCACTGATAGCAGAGGTAGCTGATGATGAGTTTGGGTATTTCCAGTTGACCTATGACCTTCAGAGCCCGGGTGCCCAGCTTCCTCCTCACTGCCACCCTGCAGATCTGCTGCAGACTCATGGGAGTATCTACAGACAGAAAAAGGGAGGAAGACGTAAGGGATTACAACAGACTGTGGCACGATGTCTCACAGTGATAAAACTAGATGATAAGTGGCTCCTAAACTGTGAGATATATTATTAATGTAATTATGGAGTTTAGAAAATAAATAATACAGTTAGTCCTTCAATAATAAATATAGATGGTTTGAACTATTTCTACTGTCATCTGTTTGTTTTTAAACTCAGTCCTTGCTTCACACTGTGTTCATTTACATCCATTTGCAGTGGCTAACAACACATTAGCAACTGTAAATACTGTTGCAACATCTTGATAAACAACAGGTGCCATCTAGCTGAGACTTCCTGGAAGTGAAAAATGAGACCTGCTTGCCCTCTGTTGGTGCTTTGTTGACACTGCACTTTTGTGTAGCTTTAAAGCCCCCTGCACAAACTGGCTGATCAAAATGTTAACGTCTGCTGATTTAGCTTTTAAATTGACTAACTCTCATAAAACTGTAGGCGGGCTGCAGATGGAGAGCCCGGTGTGGTGTAGTCCACAGGTTTCCTGTTGTGCTGATCTCTGGCGTAGATGTTGGCCCCAAACACGACAAGTATCTCAATCATCTCCACTTGCATGTTTTTGGCAGCGTGGTGCAGTGGAGTTTCATGCAGCCTGGCAGCATTCACCTTAGCACCTAGTCGTAAAATGACAAAGGTTAAAGATGTTGTTACTTTATATTCTTCTTATAGTCCACACATCTCATGAAAAGACCGAAACCAACAATCTGTCAAAATCTGTTGCTCTATACTTTCCCATTTCCCTACACTGTCTCTCTCAGCCCCAAGATCACTGGTTTCTACAAAGAGTCACACAAAGTACAGTTTCATAAAAAAAACACTTATTACTTTCTAGTAACAGCTGGTCACTGTAGTTTTTAACAAATGTTACACAAACAAGAAGAAATTGTTCATTTGTTTCGTTTGTTTTGTTTTAGAACCTTTTGGTGCTTTGACAGGACAGTGGATGTGGGAATGAGTCAAAATAAAGCTATTGTGTGCATGTTCATGATGACTGATACTCAAATATTAGATGTCAAAGCTGCTGTCAAAAGTATGAGAAACATAAAAGCAGGACATATATACTATTTAAAAGCGTGTACTGATACTCACCTGCATTGAGCAGCACTTTAACACAGTCTATGTGTTCGTTAACACAAGCTACATGCAGCGGTGTCCCATAGTAAAGGTCGTACGACTCCAGACACGCACCCATGGTAATCAGGAGTTTCACACAGTCTGAGTTACCTGAAATAAAAACGAGTTGTTTTGTCTTAAACAGATTTGATTCTTAAAGACTTCATAAAGCTAGTAACTGATATGATAAAGTTGGTTTCCTCAAAGGTATGTTTGTGTCAGCACCTAAACAAATCCACATCTTAACCATGTGTCCTAAATTCATCAATGTGCGTTCCCATGGCACCAACACTAGCACTGGGGGAAAAAGTTGATCCAACTATATTATCACATAAAATGCAGAATGAAGCCAAACAAAATGTGACCACATAATCAGAAAACAACTTAAAGTTAGTTGTGAACAAAAGCTGTGAGCACTCAGTGAGTTAGGATTAACTACAAGAGCTACAGCTGCTACAGCTACAGAGATAATCTGTACTTAACTAAAAGGCCCATGAAGTGAGCCTCACCTCCCATGCAGGCTTCGTGAAGAGGGGAGGCTGTGCGAGAGGTGAGGGCAGGGTTGGCCTTGGCACCGTGCTCCAGCAAGAGTTTCACACACTCCAAACTTCCAGCTGAACAGGCATCACATAGTGGGGTGCTGCCATCTACGTTCCGCGCGTCCACCTACAATGCATCATGGGACATAAGATTATGTGTACTTTAACCTCTTCCCACAGAAACAAGTGTCACTGGTTTACCTGTGCTCCAGCGTCCAGTAGCAACCGGACACACTGGGCCTGTCCACGGAGGCACGCCTCGTGCAGTGGTGTGATGGAGTCCACCGCGACGACATTGACTGAAGCTCCGCTCTGAATAAGGTCCTGCAGCTGGGAGCTCTGGCCGAGGGAAGCTGCCTTGTGCACCTCTGTTCTCTCAGACCAGCAGCCTGCAAGGAAACAAGTCAGACACTGCACAGAGACCTCCCAGTATTTTAATGTAGGAATGTTGCTACAGTCAAGTCCACAGGTATTTGGACAGTGACACAGTTTTCATCACTTTGTCCAATCAGCTTAAGTGACTCTGCTCATTCATTTTAAGTAATGTGTGTGCTGCTATTTCACCTGACTACTAACACACAGAAACACATGTTTGCTGGTGTTATAATTAAGAGCTTCTCGTTTATGTTTACTATACAATCCCATTTCAGAAATAATCATATTGTTTCTGTTGTCCTTATAAAGTCACACAATGCAAACATCAATATTAATGATTAGAGAAATACAATGAAACTGTGATTCATATTTGTTATTAAATTGTGAATCAGCTATAGTTTGAAGTTTCTCAGATTCATCTCTTATGGAAAAGGTGATGACGTTATAGAATATCTGCATCTCAAACTGTACACCACAGTTACAAATGAGTTCAGCCAGTTTTTCTTTACGGACTATTTCTGTGCGTCCAGTTGAACTGGAGGATCCAACTGAACACAGCAGCGCTGCTAACAGCTTCTGTTTAACATGAGGGGACGTGTAGCTTGTTATGTTAGCTTGGCCGCTGGCGTTTAACTGGGTCAATAACCAAAAAGCCGGTAGTCTCTTCGGTTTATATCACACTCACCAATGTCTCCAAAGAAATATGGCTGAGTGTTTTCAATTTCCATCCTCTGGTTTTGTTGTCGACTCGGAATGAACAACGTTATGGAAGAAACAGCGAAATGCGGGATGTTTGTAAACAGCCGCGTCCTCTTTACGTGCGGCAGGAGTCACGTGACATACCTGAAAGTCAACGTGCATGATGGGATTTGTCGTTTTTTCTCCAAAACAGGCTATTGCAGACTATATTTATTTTTTCGTAAATACAAATAATATTTATCTTCAGTGAATAAAGGTACACAATTCACATTATATTACAACACATAAACACAATTTATGATATCCTGGCTCACATGACATAAGTCAAATAATCATGAAAAATAACCTAATATATCTTATTATTTACAGGCATACTGTCCATGAACACTTCTTTATAATGATGTAATGTTTAAGCTCAAACACCATTCTCTCATGTATCAATCTAGTGATGTAGGGAGGTCACACAGTACTGGAGGTAGCTGTGGATACGGTGGGATATATTCAGCTGATCGATTGCTTTTGAGGCTCTGGTACCAAGCGTCTCCCTCACAGTGATTCTACAGAGCTGCTGCAGGCTCAGAGGATTACCTGTCAAGTAGAAGCACAGTTAGCAAGGTGGAAAAGCAAAACTGAGAACAGTAGTCAACAACAGCTTTTTTTTTCTTTTTTTTTACTTTAAAGCAGAACTGATCCAGGAATTTACTTTCATAAAACGTGAGGCAGGTGTAAGAGGGAGACGCAGGTGTTGTGTAGTCCACAGGTTTTCTGCTCAGGTTGTCACTGGCGTACACGTTGGCTCCGAACTCCACCAGCAGCTCGATCATGTCCACGTTGTTGAGTCGTGCTGCATGGTGCAAAGCTGTCTCATGGAACTTCACTGAATTCACGTAGGCACCTGTAGGGTGTTGGAGTCATAAGAGCTGGAATTATTTGAATAATTTGTAATTATGATTAAGTCGAATCCACCTTAATACAGTGCTACTACAGTTGACAATAATTCCTGAAAACCTGGGCTCATTTTGTTTGCTGGGTTGTGTATTTTTCTTTAGCCTGCAGATACCAACTTTTGTCATCACTCTCTTAGAAGGAGACTTACATGCTATTCTTCACACTAGACATTTACTATACTATAAAATACTAGAAGCTCACTTGTCATAGGGCTGCAGTATATTTCCTTTTCATTTTTAACTATACATTTAATAAATTAAAGCTCCAAGACTTGAAGATTGACTTGATATACTCAATGGTTTCTGCTTGATTAATTTGGTTCTGGAGCTTTCTCATTTATTGTAATACAGTGTCTCCCCTACCATTATACAAGGGGGGCGCCTAGCATTAAATAACATATTTCTACAGGCTGGAACCTTCCAGCTGTATGTAGAATTATTTCTTGTGCATTTGGAGACATCGCGTAAAAGGTTCCATATAAATATTTCCACAGTGAGAACTTCTGTGCGCATTTCTGCAGGGGTCCACAGCGCTAACTTTATTAATTATTCATGATTATTAATTGTCCCCGACACAGATTCGGGATCGGTCAGGATGTGACAGTAAATTATTTTGTGAACTTTTCCACACGCTGTCCTCGTGTGCTGCATCGGGGATATCTGCGTATTTAAAATACACAATAAACGCTGCAAATTTACCAAAGCAGAATCATAACCGAGATAAATAGTGAAAGTACGGTGGCCCAGACGTATCAATTCAGAAAGTGAATAAAGGTTTGACACGTGTCAACGCTGGGGAAACAGAAGAGGGGCTAATCCTGCGAATGGTTGGACCCCCGAGAGTGCAAGTTTGATTGAGTCATTGCGTCATAACTCTCTTTCTAAGTTAGGGTCACACACTTGCCACAGCTCTTTCCCCAGTCGCTAGTGTTGGTGCCATGACAACACACATTCATGAATTAAGGAAAAGTGGTTAAGATGTTTATTTGTTTAGGTGCTGATATAATGCCACCAGCATTGTGGGGAATGTAGGAAATTACACTTTTAACACTTTTTTCTGACCTGCAGTCCTCTTGCTGACCTGCATTAAGCAGCTCTCTGACACAGTCCACGTGTCCTTTAGCACATGCGATGTGGAGAGGTGGGCCGAAGTGGACATCATACGCCTCCAGCTGAGCACCGCTGTCTATCATCAACCTCACTACTTTGACATTACCTAAAAAAATATAAAGTTTCATCAACAATAAATAAGTCTAATTGGCTGAACCCTGCCTTATTATTGATTGAGTTGTTTTCTTTTTTACCTTGTATGCAGGCTTCGTGGAGTGGTGAAGCTGTGAGAGCTGTGAGGGAAGGGTTAACTTTGGCTCCATACTCCAACAGCAGCTTGGCACAATCCAGGCTGCCAGAAGCACAGGCGTTACACAGGGGAGTGCTGCCATGGATGGTCCGTACGTCCACCTCACAAAACCACAGAAGGATTTCTATTGTGCAACTTTAGATTATCTTAGTATCATGTGTCACACTTACCAGGAAGTGTATGTGAAAAGTGCTATACTCATCAACACCTCTATAGTCTTTATAATGTTTATTTTTTATTAGCCCGTCCCATAGAGATGTTGATTGATATAACGTCATGTCTGAGCCTGTTGTTTGCTTCACAAACTTCACAAAGCTAATATTTATTCTGTATTAGACTGCAACACTTTGTACCAGTGTTGGTGACAAGGTGTCCCAAAATCTGTAGACTGGGACTTAGGACCATGATGGTTTATATCACCTGGGCTCCAGCCTCTAGCAGCAGGCGGGCACAGTTGGGGTGAGCTTGTATGCAGGCCTCGTGGAGCGGGGTGATGTTGTCCACAGTCACCATGTTGACCGAGGCCCCACTTTCTATGAGCTGCTTCAGCTGCAGGGCTCTGCCATGAGACGCTGCCTCGTGTAGGGTAGTCCGGTCTGCCCAGAAACCTTACACATAGTAACACAGAAACACAACATTAAAATGTATATATTTTTGGTAAATATGAAAATACAGGTACAAACCAATGTTTTGTTCAGTTTTTCTGTTTTATGTTAAAAAAAACAAACAACTGCACAAGATATAAATATCTTTTATAAAACTGCTTTGATTTACTCCATAAAATTATTTTTACCTATTGCTATTACTTTTAACATTATTAGCATTAATTACTGTCTTCTTTGGACTGTTTAAAACCCATAGTAGCACTAGCTAGTAACTAGTAACTTTATTAGCTCTCAGCTATTTAGCAGTAACTACAGCAACTAGCGTTACTTTAACGTAACATGACCTAACAGGTGTGTTTTCCCTTCCGCACCTTGACAAAACATTATAGCCTAACCAAGCTGTTAGTGGAGGAATATAAATGTCAGTGTAGCCCGTATGCTACCGTCATGGTTGGAAATATTATAATATAAATGTACCTAACAACACTAAAACGATACGAACAGTGACAGTAGGAGCAGAGCACGAGCGCGGATTAAACTGTCATTGTTGATATTTCTGCTGCTGACATTTTTTGCTGGTATTAAAATTATAAAGATTATTAAGTGTGCTCACCGATATCACACAGAAATGAACGACGTGCAGCTGTCACCTCCATGTTTTAAAAACACTTCTGCGGTGATTTAAAGCTGAGACTCTAAACCACAGGTCACCAACAGGCGGACCGCGGTCCGGATCCGGACCTACAGCTAAAACCGAAGGTTATAATTTAAAACCTACCGGGGCGCTTCTATTTTAACCGGCGCAGCTTTTGTAGTCTTTACGGTAGTGATTTAGTGGATGAGGAAACGCACAGACCAATTGCATGCGACTTAAGCCATCCCATGTGACACCACTCAGCCAATCAAGTCTGTGTAAAGGCGGTAAACATTGCGACTCTACAGTGCAGCCAGATGAGAGTGTTAGCGGCAAGTTACGCATGAAAAGACAGTAGGAAGAAAAAGAGAGATAGAGATACATGTTGAGAAAACAAAGGGAGAGATACAGACGACTGCGCCGGAGAAAGTTAAGAAAAAGACGTGTGAGACAGAAAGGAAGAGAAAAATAAGGAACAAATGGCGCTCTCCAAAAAAAGAAAAGTGGACAGCGAAAATAGAGCATTTAATCCGGAATGGACAGATTAATTTCTGTTCATACTTCCCACTGGGAGCACTAAACCAGTGTGTCTCATGTTCAGAAACCGTGGCACTTATTAAAAGTGCCAATGTGAAACGTCATTATGAGACAAAACATAAAGGTTCTGAACAAACACACCCACTCAAATCTGAAGTGAGATCACAGAAAATAAGTAGTCTCAGAGCCCAATATGACCAGTCCACCAAGATCCTGAGCCACACATTCACTGCCCAACAACGTGCGCATGAGTGTTTCCTGAGTTGCCTGGATTTTGGGTCAACACAAAAAGCCATTTACTGATGGAGGGGTTGTCAAAGAATGCATGAGTGCAGTAGCTGAAACACTACTTGAGGGGAAACAAAAACAAGAGCTTTGTGATAAAATAAAGCAAATACCCATGTCATCATCATCTGCCACAAGGAAAAGTGAAATATTGACTCAGGACGTGCTAACCCAGCTGGATGAAGCCATGTATAAGGCACCATGTGTAGGTTTAGCTGTGTGACAATGCTCAGCTCTTAGTGTATGTCAGGTTTTTCAACACAGACCAGAAAGCATCCTGTGAAGACCTGTTAGGTATCATTCCCCTTCAGACTAGTACAAGAGGAGAAGACATCTACCTGACCATTAAGGAGATGTTAACAAAAAGAGGAGGTTTCAGTAACCACAGATGGAGCCCCTGCTATGATAGGGAGAGAGACAGGAGCTGTCCTGTCCTCTGTGCCTCCCTGTCAGATGAGCATGCTGAGGTGATGAATACAATGATGAAAATGATCAATTTTCTCATGGCATCCTCTTCCTACCAGCATCGCATGCTAAGGGAATTCCTCAGAGAAGTTGATGCCAATGCTGATGATCTTTTGCTGCACAACAATGTGACATGGCTGAGCAAAGGCAGGGTGTTAGCGCGCTTTTGGTCCATTAGGAGGGAAGTAGCATCTTTTTTGGCAGAGCTAAAAAGTCAGAAGGCAACACAGTTTTCTCTTTTTAGAAAATGAGAAACAGATGGACAATGTGGCCTTTTTGGTTGATATCACTTCACATCTGAATGAACTGAATTTGAGGCTAAAGGGAAAGAACAATTCAATTTGTGAATTGATGACACCTGTCCACTCCTTTCAAAGGAAACTTGAGGTGTTCAAGGAAGACCTGCAGGGAGACTGTGCACACTTCCCAGCAGTGCAGGAACAGGTTCAGGGACGGCGAGATTCAATTAAACTTCAATTCAGCTTTATTTGTATAGCGCTAAATCACAACATAAGTCATCTCAAGGCACTTTACAGTGTAAGGTTTAGGACCTTACACAAAATATATGTATACAGAATATTTGTACAAAACCCAACAGTGCCACTTGAGCAGCACTAGGCAACAGTGGAGAGGAAAAACTCCCTTTAACGGAAGAAACCTCCAGCAGAACCAGGCTC
>JAUMHL010000016.1:2273892-2299867 GCA_032362345.1 Sandelia bainsii
ATTATACAACTCGAGGGGAAAAAGTACACACAAGGATCAAACCCACACACTCCTCTAAACCATTTTATTACACAAAGTGAAATGTTGGATGTTTGTAAACAGCTGCATCCTCTTTACATGTGGCAGGACATACCAGGAAGTTGAAGCACATGCTGGGATTTGTAGTTTTTACCTCAAACTGGCCATTACAGGCTGTGAAGACTGTAAATCGTATTTATTTTTTAATAAATAATATTTATCTTCAATAAACAATGCTACATAATACACAATGTTATATTACAGCACATGGACATAATTTAAGATACACATGACATAAGTTAAATAGTTATGAAAGACAACCCGATATATTTTAAACTACAGGCACATGTAGTCCAGGATACTTCTTTGGAATAAGATCACAGTACTGGAGGTAGCTGTGGATGCTGCTCGGTATGTTCAGCTGATCGATTACTTTTGAGGCTCTGGTACCGAGCGTCGTCCTCACAGTGATTCTACAGAGCTGCTGCAGGCTCAGAGGATTACCTGTCAAGTAGAAGACCAGGAACAACATTTAACAGCTCCCATCAGAACAACAGCTTTTTTTCACTTGAAATCAGAACTGATCCAGGAATTTACTTTCATAAAACCTGAGGCAGGTGTAAGACAGAGACCCAGTTGTAGTGTAGTCCACAGGTTTTCTGCCCAGGTTGTCACTGGCGTACACATTGGCTCCAAACTCCACCAACAGTTCGATCATGTCCACCTTGTTGCGTTGTGCTGCATGGTGCAAAGCTGTCTCATGGTACTTCACTGCACCTGTAGGAAGCTCATGTGTGCTGTTATTTTGGAGTTTGTGGAGTCACAACAGCTGAAATGATCAAATCCATACGTGGGTTCATTTTGTTTGCTTGGTTGCAAACAGCTGATTTTGATTTTTAAATACACATTTATTAAATTGAAGCTCCAGTATGTAGCTTTTTTCAAATATGTTTTTTTACTAGAAATATGCTTCAAAACTTCTTAGTGTAAAGAGACTGTGTTGAAACCTCCTTTGAACCTGACTCATTGAACAGCTTGGCAGCAGTACAGAGATGATCATTTGCAAAAAATTTTGAGTGAGGCACAAACTTCTAACCAATCAGAGAATTTCACTGATTTTTTATTGTAATTTCATAACAATGACTCCCTGATGCGCTGGACAGAGTGTTGTGGTATATAGCTACTTTGACATTACTTGAAAACAATAGTTTTTTAAGTTTATTAACAACAAAGAAGTCTGAGAAGGTAGAACTGGTTGAACTCTGTCTTATTGCTGCTTATTCCAGTACCTTGCATGTAGACTTTGTGGAGTGGTGAAGCTGTGAGTGCTGTGAGGGAAGGGTTAACTTTGGCTCCATACTCCAACAGCAGCTTGACACACTCCAGGCTGCCAGAAGCACAGGCGTTACACAGGGGTGTGCTGCCGTGGATGTCCCATACGTCCACCTCGAAGACAGAGAAGCAATATCATTGAACAGCTTTAGATTATATTAGTAGCATGTCACAGTGTGAAAAATGGTTTGCTATCATTAACACCTGTACAGTCTTTATGTTTATTTTTTATTAGACTGTCTCGTGGACATGTTGACTCATTTAACATAGTGTTTGAGCCTGTCGTTTGCTGTCACAAAGCTAGTATTTATCAGGCTGCATATCCTTGTACCAGTGTTGGTGACAGGTGTCCCAATTTCTTTTTTGTCATCTATAGACTGGGGAGTAGGTCCATGTTAATGGATCTCACCCGGGCTCCAGCCTCCAGCAGCAGGCGGGCACAGTTAGGGTGAGACCTTTTGCAGGCCAGGTGGAGCGGGGTGATGTTGTCCCTCGCCATCAAGTTGACAGAGTCTCCACTTTCTATGAGCTCCTTCAGCTGCTGGTCTCTGCCATCAGACACTGCACTGTGCAGGGCAGGCAACGTCATCCAGAAACCTTACACAGACAGTTACACACAGAAACACAATGTTAAATAAATATATTTAATAAAACATACAGTATATATAATATACAATTAATAAAAAGTGTGGATTCAAACCAATGATATTTTAGTTGTATTTTTATGTGAATACTCGCAGAGAATATAAACTTTTTTTTATAAGGCTGCTTTTATATCCCCCTTAAAATTTCTATTATCTATTACTTTTTCTTTTGAACATGAATAACTGTCTTTTTTTTCATTATGCAAACAACTGCAGCAGCAGCAGTCAATAGCTTTATTAGCTATCAGAGCTAACTACACCTAGCGTTACTTTCGATTTTCTCTTAACTATGTTTTCCCATCTGCACCTTGACAAAAAATTTAACCTAAGCGAGCTGTTAATAGCGGAATATTAATGTCAGTGTGAGCCCAGTGTCATGTAGCCAACCATTCATCATTCATTCATTAGCCTGTGTGTTACGGTTGGAAATATTCTGGTCTTTATCTACTTGTAGATAACAGCAGGTCTGTTAGTGTGATACAGCACAAACAGTGACAGCACGTGCACGGCGGATGTTAACAGACGTTAGCACATTAAACTGTCATTGTTAATATTCCTGCTGCTCACATTTCTTGCTCCTATGAAAATTTTAAAAGATTATTAACTGTGCTCACCGGTTGCCGGGAATGAACGAAGTCCACCTGTCACCTCCATGTTTTAAAAACAGTTCTGCGGTCAGCTCAAGCTGTCGAGTGAAGCCGCAGGGGACGATGGGAGTCGTAGTTTACATGTGTGCGGTTTAATATGCTGCTACTCATACGTATTTCTGAGGTCCCCAGTTTTGTGGGACACATTTAAACTGATCGTCAAACAGAAGACATGTAGTAAATGTTATGTAATCGATGTTATGTTTAACTTCATTATGCGCGCAGTAATTTAACCTACTCTGCTTCTTCCTAGAAACAAATATTAAAGGAGTATGACACCACATTATAGATGAATAAATAAATTAAAACCCCTCTGATGAATACAGTAACAGTTTTAAACAGTCTAACTGTAAAGGATGTAATTTGTAGGAAGCTGCTGTGAGTAGGTGAAATCTGGAAATGTATTCACCATCATCATCATTGTGTAAGAAAGAATAAATTGATCAAACACAGGTTTGATTTTTGACAAAGTTGTTTTTTTTTACTTTGCAGTACAGAAAGCATTTGAGTCCAACATGTTTTTTTTTAACAATTCACAGGGCTCTCATCAATTCAATACTACTGCAGTACACATTTGGTCCTTCTTAAGCAGTTACAGTCAACCACACCTGCCATCGATCTGCTGTTAATGCTCACGTTTTCTGATGCTTTGCATAATACAAGAAGTAATACATCATGTGTTCTATTAACTCAAGCTGTTGAATCAGGTTCAGGTGGTTTGATGCTGGACTATAGTGGCCCTGCGGCTTGGTTTACAGTATACCGTCTGGCTGTGCTGCACATTATACAACTCGAGGGGAAAAAGTACACACAAGGATCAAACCCACACACTCCTCTAAACCATTTTATTACACAAAGAGTGATGATCTAAATCAGGGGCGTGGCTACTCACATGATTTTAGTCAGACATACAACACTCAGCCACTGCTCTCTCTCCCGTGCTGACATGAAAAATACCTGCAGAGGAAAATACCTGGTGTGTAGATATTATAAATCAACCCCCCGCCCCCGCTAAGATACTGAATCATTTATTTGGCATCTTTGGACTATGCATCATCTTAATACGATGAAGCAGAAGAATCTAGGGTACTGTATATTAGGCATAACCAGTTTTTAGTGCAACATCCATCTGAATGTGATATGAAAAAGCATAGCTCCCTCCCTGAACCATATCCAACAATACTATCTCTATATATCACAAACTCCTTCAATGGGCAAACCATATACTTGGATAAGCAGCCGGCCCATTGTTGTGTACATTTTTGTGTAGGTTTTCTATTTTTTTTTGTAAGATTTCTGTTGTCGGCAGCGCTGTCTTTGATATTCAGGAGTGTTGCGGACACTTTGCCACTACTCCGCGGCGTCGCCGAAGATGTCCTGCTTCCTGCGCTCCATCTCGGCAAAGTCAAAGTCTGAGCCCGTCATCCTGCGGTAGATGTCCTTGATGTCGTCGCAGGTGGTCTCAAAGTGAGTTGTGGCGTCGTACGAGCGGGAGATGAAAATCTAAAAAGGAAAGGAAACAAAGTCAAAAATCCTCTAGTTAAAATAATAAATAAGTTGTGTCAGTCTCAGTCTCTTGAATGGTGTTAAGTCTATAAAAGATGGAAAGATAAAAACACATAACATTTAAATATACTGTTATTCTTCAAGTTCTTCTCTCTCCCCCCCACACCCCCTTTTGGTGTTTATGATTGAATCTTTGGTATTAGAATATGGAGTATGGATAACTGAATCTAAACAAATAACAGGCTTAAGACTTGATCTTGTGCGACTGATCGTACCTGGCTCTCAGTGCCCATGTCGGTGGGCGCATACAGGTCACTAATGCTGACAAACTTCTGCTCAATGGGCTCCAGCAGGTCCAGGGCAGGCTTGATCTCTTTCTCGGGGTCATTTGTCTCAACTGTGGTGCTGGCGATGGCAATATATTTACCCTGTGCTGCCACGTTGTGGGCAAATGAGATCATACAAACGTAGATGTCTGCAAAGAGGAAACAGTGTTATTTAATGTTATCTGTCTAATCAGCTGTTGACACATTAATGTGCATTGTAAACACCATTGTTCATTTAATTTGGCTCTGCTAGCTCTTTGTCCTAGGTCTCAGTACAACCTGACAATATGACCAGTGATGAAATTTGTGACTTAATTCAAAGCTCCTCTTTCAGCCATGTTTTAAGTGGCCATATAATGTTTAATTTAGGGTTTATATTTTATTCAAGGGCCTTAATTGATACTAGATTTGATCATTTTCAAGTTAAAAAGGTGAAAATCCACATTTTAATGTGTCTTTATGCAACAGCTTCTCTGGCGTTCAGAGTGAAATGGCTCGTTTGTGCTCTTCCACCACCCCACTCTGTTCTGATTGGTCTGCGAGAAGTCTGCATGGGTACTCTGGGTGGGGCTGGCTGCTCCTAATGCTAGTGCTGCCTAATGCTTAGCACGGTAGCACTTAGCACACACCAGAACCAGAGCTGCTGGCTAGTGCCAAACGTTGCCATGGCGCAGCTCTTGCTGATTTGGGTGTGGAGGTCAGTGTTTCTACAGAGACTATACTACTACGAAGCACCCATCTTCACAATAGTATATTTGTAACCATGAAAAGCATAATAATAATAATGTCCCTTTAAGGACATAATTTCTTTCACTTTCCAAATGTATTCACCTAACATAATACAGAAATGAAAAGCTATGGAGTACGTTCATTTTCCCTGAGTGCTCACCATGCTTCCTGTTGACCTGATTCTGGGGGATGATGATCTGACAAGAATTGATGTCGCCGGTGTTGGCGATAGGGTGATTCAAGATGCAGATGACTCTGATCACCTGACCCACTTTGTTGGCGCGATCCACGACATAGCTGGGGTCGCAGATCAGCTGCTTGCACCTGGCGATCTGTGGCAGGTAAACAGATCAATGGACAGGGCTAATTCCTGGGGGTCAATATAATAATGGGCAATTGCACAGAAATTGTTCTCCCTTTATAATACTGTGTTAGTAAAGTAGCTTTATATTAGAATGCCAAATAGCTGATACTGTCAACATGGATAGATAATGAGCAAGCTACACACAAACAGTTAACAGGTTGTCACGCACACACTTTAAAAAAAATTAAATCACAGCCTTTTGTGGTTGTATAATCACACATGCTGACACTGCGATTATAGAATCTAGTCATTCAAGAACTAACTGCTCACCTCTCCCTCAGACTTGACTCCCACCACCTTCCCATTCTCTACCACAATCTCCTCAATGGGCTTGTTCAGCATGTATGTCCCTCCGTAGATAGCACTCAGCCTGGTGGGGAAACACAATTGGCACAATTTTATTCCCTGACAGTAACTAAATAACAATCAAAAACAAACTAAATACACATTTATCAAACAAAATACAAAATAAAGGACTCCCCCGAGCCCCGCCGCCCCAGATTCCAATCAGCACCTCCATTTCCAAGGTTCACAAAGAAAGCAGGGAAACAATACCTCAGTTCCATTCTGTGTATCGAGGGAAGAACAGACTACCTACCTGGCAAAGCCTTGTGGCAGTTCTCCCAGGCCGTACAGTGGGTAGAGGTATGGGCTTTTGCCATATCTGGCCAGAGATTCACTGTAAAGCTTTATCCTGTTAATTGTTTCGATGCATGATTGATCCAGGTAACTGGTGGAGAGATATGGAGACCATTTAATTATCACCATTTAGAACTCCAAAGAATGTACAGTTTGACATCACAGTTGTTTAAGGTTATTATAAAACAAACAACTGGAAAAGTCACTGACTCGTCTGTGCGGTAGAGGGCGAGGGAGTGCCCAGTGAAGTCGATCACTTCCTGGCCAAGGCTGAACTTTTGGAAAATGGCCCTCATTGTTGTCTTCTTGGGGTCGACGCCTTCCATGGTTTTGGGGTCGTTCTCATCAAAGTTGGCGATGAAGATCAGGAACTTTCTGAAGCGCCGTTTCTCAAACAGACCCATCAGACCTTCAGAAGACACAGTTCAGACTTTAAGTGGAGCCATGTCCAAAGAATGCTACATGCAACCAGCAGTGGAGAATTGAGGGCTAGAGGCAAAAAACTAATTACAGAAACATGAACTGAAAACAAAGACGTGTGGGACTATAAAAACACGTGTGCAAATTTTTGTGAGAATTCTACAGTGACTTACTGGATGCCAGAGCCTCAGTCTCGGTTGAGGGGACTTTGTAGATTTTACCCGCCTTGTACACGTAGCTCCCCTCAATCACTTTGAAATCCAGGTAGCGAGTCACCTGCGTAATGAGCAGCATGCGGACCAGCTGGCCTGAAAGCAGGAGATCAGAACATCACTTACACAAGAACAAAACAAAACACAAAATGCTGTTACTTAATTCACGAAAATCAAACATCAAGATCGTCGTCATTTTAGTCCCTCAAACGATCTTCACCCATGTTAGTTTATAGATCTGAGGTTCACGTTACAACCTACAGCTGCATGTGATTGAAAGGTGAGTCCAATCATACCATTGGCCATAAGGAATTTAGGGATGAGGTCCACGTTCCAATCTCTGCCTTTTCCCATTGACTCGGGAGGTTTGCCGGGAAGGTTGAAGCGCTTGTAGAGCTGCAGGGAGAGCCAGAGCCAGAGTAATTCACAAACTTCTGTCAAAAACCTGCCCAGCACTCCATAAAGCAAGACGAGCATTAAAGCTGGACTTGCTTCAGTAAATTAGCCCTAATTACAGGAAATACTATTTCAAAATAAAGTCATTTATCAGAAAAGGATATTTAGATGTTTAGTTGTCACAATTAGTCTGTAGTTCAAGCATCTTTGTGTCTGAATTTCAACCTGATCTGACTTCCCTACTGTGACAAAGTCAAACCACAGGGGTCAGTGTTCCACTCACATCTTCAAGCGGTGTGATGGATGCACTCTCGGCTCCATAGTAAGAGTTGCGGTCCATGTGCAGAACCTTCTTCCCCTTCACTGACATGATCCCTGATAAAATGCATTCCTATGGGAGGAAACAGAAGACATATAAGACCAAGATCAAATGTGATACTGGGAGACTAGAGTTAGTCCTCCCAGCAGTCCACTTTTATTTACATACATGCCAGTCCTCAACATGAGGAAGGTGCTCTCAACAGTCTATAACGGTCACAATATCCACTTTTCAACCACCACTTTGACGTAAATGGTTATATGAATGAATAATAAATGTGTTTAAATACCACAGACATGCACTGTCTGGACTGGCTGTAGCATTTAATCCTCTGATCTGAATGGATAAACTGTGTTGGTCACAGTGGACGTGTCCAGCTGGAACAGAAACAACTGCTATTGTGTCCTCTGCAGACTGTCGCACTAACACATGATATTTGTTTTGGTCAGCAACTAAGTTTGGTGAGAGAGCTCTGACATTATTATTAAGCTCATTTGATAATACTGGTTTAACTTCAGTGATTTTTTTCTTCTTACACTGACACAACTAAGGTTTTGTGATGAGAACTCTAAGACGTACAGCAGTCCATGTCTAGTTAGATTATTAAAAGTACAATTTTTACAGGTTATGAACTGTAAGAAAACAGATTTTACAGCATTTTGGATTAAAACAATACCTGGATTTATACTCTGCACTGGACATTCATGATGGTCCCACTACGTGCTACATTTTTTATTGATAGTGGTGTAACATTGTAGTTAATGTGCCACACAGAAACAGCTGGTTTTGAGTCAATAATGCTGCAGTGTGGGAGGCAAACTTGAGTGCAAATTAGCTAACGCTAGCTAGCTACCTACCTAACCATCCATGGGCTGTTAGTTTCAGGGTCACTGCAGTTAGTGTTCTCAGGCAGTAGTGACAAGTGACAACATCATCTTGTGACATGAATGCTGTCAAAAACGTTTTACCAATGTCAGGTAAAGCATTCCTACAGCTTAAGTGACCCGCGATTAACAGGGATATTTGATGCAGTTGTATGGCAGGGTGAGGAGTGTGTTTACATGTAGGTGCCATACACACGCATTGCTAGCAGCTGTACACAAACTGGGTGGCACTGCATGCATTGATGAGGCCTGTATCTGGAACAAAGGTTAGTAAGAACTCTTCTCGCTTCTGGCACAACCATTAAACTGGAGGACAATGACTTTCACAGAGTGTTAAGTCTGTGAGGTTTGGTATTGATGAGGGAATATATGCATGTTTGCCAGAGTCTGGGATTCCCAGAGACAAAAGGTCTTAATACGATTAAAGCAGCGGGTGTGTAGGCGCAAGAAAACACAGTTGGTATCATGAGACTGTGTAAAAACAACTTTTACTACTGACTGATAGTTAATAGTCTCTGGTTGAACATACGACTCATTTCTCACATGACAAAAACCAACAACAATGTACAACTTTCACTGGGAAGAGGATGGTTAAAAGATGTGAAGAGAGAGGAAAGGTGTTTTGGATCATATGTTATAGATGCAATGAAAGTTGAAACACGGTCTTCGTGCTTCTGCTGAAATTCAGCTGTCGGTCAAAAAGCCCCTACTCTCTATTTTTATTTTTCAAACGTGTGAACAAACATATTCTAGTACTAGCTGAACCACATAATATTAACCATAACACACTGATCTTTTCCATTTTTAACACACCAGACCCAGTAACATAAGAGAGAGGGTCAAGTCCAACACGCAAAGCAGGAAATCACATGATATAAGAACACAACCACAGCTTTGACTTTACTACACTGAAAATGTCCAACAAGTCACAAGAAAGTGCGAGTCTTTAATCCAGTGGACTCACTTGGACAGGAAATGACTTGAAATCACTATTCTAAAGATTCCTCAGGTGGGAAGTGACAAACTGAGGAGCTGAGGAGATTAACAATCATATAAGTGGTTGTTCATCATTTGTCAACTAAAAAATCTTTACCACACAGATTTTGCACTGCTTGATCAAATATTTCAATTCAGTGCTGTTTTCCACTGCAGTTTAATGTACTACACTTGTTTCAGTGCAGTCATCTGTTAGTTACACAACAGATTAAAGTTTTACATGCAAAACATGTGACAAACTTATAAAATTAGACAGGAATGTGCTGGCGTCACAGGAATTGTTTCAATGACTGTACTGTAGCAGCATTAGACATATGTCCACAATATTAGTACTAGAGATGTGTATGTTTTGTATGTCTATAGTAATTGTCATGAGTTCAGTGACAATGCCTGAAACTTGTGCATGTGCTGACCTTCAATATACATTATACTGTGAGTGAAGGCTTCCATTGTGTGCATTTCCTTTCCTTTGGCACCATTTCCTTCTTTTGATGGGCAGAACTGTAGCAGCAGTTGTCCAGCCCAACAGTCCTAAACTAGATTTCAGAAATAATTAGTTATTAAAATAAATGCCAAACCCTTTTCTGTACATAAGTACCCATCAACCCACAAACTCTTCAACCATTTAAATTCACTTCTGCCGTCTTCAGGCTCACCCTTAGGATCACCGACTGCATCATAATGTGAACCAGACTGTATTTAGGTACAGTTTGATATATTGTGCCAAGCCACTCCCTATGTGTGTTATTAGTGGTGGACAGATGGGGAACCCCCCTCCTCCCCCAGTCACTTAAGTCATCCTCAAATATGCTCAGATGAACACAAAGGCCCAACTAATCATCAGTGTTCTAGACAAGCAGCAACAATGAATGGATTTAAGTTATACAATTATATTTATTTTCATTTAAAACTGAATAGTAAAGGTTAACTACTACTTGAAATAATATTTTCAGCATTTCAAGTATGTTGCGCTCAAATGCAGCACTGCACAAACAAACATTTCAAGCTACAGATATTGACACAGAAAACAATGAGTGGAGACTATCGTGTGGTATGATCTAATATCAGCACAATAGTTACCACATGGTAACGTGGAACAGCATTGTTCAGACATCTCATTATAGGCCTATGAGAGTTCTGAGTAACCTGTTGAGTTACTAGACATGTTTGTGTGTGGGATAAAAGAGGAAGCTGTCAAATACACAGTAGTGAAGTCACCGATTTGCATTAGGGAACTAAAACTATGTGAAACTACACTGTACTGCCACAATCTGCTCAGCTTTACTGTTTGGCTGTCTGTCAGTCTACCTCTCTATTTAACTGTGCTTAAAGAGTACTTGGCAGCGGACTTTCAGTTCCTCAGTCTCAGTGGAACCACACCCAAATGTGATCTAAATCAACACCCTGCCCACCAAATTTGAACCAACCCACTCTGCTTAGCTGCTTTGGCCTTGTTAACTCTGCCTGTTCTGAGCCTGCAGCCTTAACAACTTCTAACTCTGTTTGCCATTGTTTAAGAAGTAACACTTACGAAAAGTTCAAAAAGCTGGGTTGACATCTGCACTACAACTGTGCACAGAGATTCACCAGATTAGGAAGAGTCTAGAAAGAGTCAGGAATTCATGTGCCTCAGGAGGCTGCTCCCCTCGTCCTACATTCATCACAGGACTTTTATGACATGCTTCAGCCATGTAGGACTTACAGTAAGTCAGGAGGAGTATCATTCTGTCTATGAAGGTATGGCACGGTTAATGCTGACAAAGTTAGTTACAGAGTAAACAAAACCCTGTGTATAGTTTTACAGGATCTGCCACCTCGCATTAAACTGGATCAGCTATAGTGTCCAAGTTAAAAACCACGTACGGTGGCGGACACCAAGTTCAAGTTGCAGGTTAAAAACCCTCTGCTAAAGTTTCACACTGACAATGTATAATCAGCCTGTTGAGTCCGGAAACTTAGCATGGCTCGAGTTGAATAGCTATTTTGCGTTTCAACGTTTAACAGAAAATTGGTTACCTTTGTTAAATTACCACACTGAAATAAAGTCACCAACCGGGATAACTTAGCAGACACTGGGCAGCAAAGCACGGTCGACGGAGCTGTGACACGTCGTTTTTCTATCGTTAGCAGGCTAATTAGTTAGCTTAATTTAGGTCGGCTAATGTTAACGGAGTAGCGTTAATCAGCCGCCATATAATCATCTTGACCAAGAAAAGCTGCCCGCATTGGCACTCATTTTCCAAATAGCCGGTTAGGTAACTCGATTTACTCTATTCTGAGTCGACATGATGCTCACTAATGACGGCAACAGAGAGTCTGAACTTCTGATGTGTAAGTTAAAAGTCGGTACAGTTCATCTTTTTACATACTGATAGCACATAGCAAAGTGCTAACGGTTAGCCTTAGCTCCTTTGCTAACATTTTCTATTAACTTGTCAGCTAACCCGCACTCTCGGTTAGCTAAGCTAGCTACTTAGCGCTAGCCCTACTGATTAGGCCCAGTTAGCTCAAAGTCAAGCTGTCAAGTGCTAACTGCGTTGTTAACAGGTTGCAAATCACTTTCCGCGGATCGCTTGAATCTTTCTCACCGTAAGCCCGGTGCCCAGGACGATAACGTCGTATTCTTCATTCATTTTTCCAAATCTTTACTCCTCAGTTCTTGAATATCGGGGAAAGAAAATGGAGATCTGCGGGGCTGGAAATGAGAAGGGGTTGCGGTTCAGCGTCAGGCGACTTGGGGGTGTGGTTTCTGAGCTGTCAATCACTTGGGAGAAGACGCGTAAAGTGCCTGATTGACAAGTAGTAGAAGTAATACTACAGGTAGTGGTTTCATTTTATTTTATAATAGCTTTGCTTTCTAACCATATGGCATATAGCCACATCAAGTACTTGTTTTATTATATTTGTTATAGAATATTAACGTTACTTTTACTGAGTATTCCCTACGCTTTAACTTTCACTGCACACACTGTGCCCAGTTCCTATCATTCACTGATGTTTACCTACATTTACATTACATTCTTGAATCTACAAGTGACTTACAAGTGAATATACATGGTGGTCACACCTGTTTAGTAAACCCTGTGACAGTGATGAAGTGAAAACTCTGTATTACTCACTCAGGTCCCATGTTAGTCTGTACAGGGCTGGGTTTATAGTCATATAGTCAGGCAAAGATGAAACAAAAAATGAAGCAAATCTCTCTAAAAGGCTTCATTGTAACATTATTTTTGTAATCTACATTCATACATTTATTTTACACACATTTACATGCATACACTAGCCAACCAAAAGAATTATCAGTGGTGGCTGCTGATGCTTAAAGCTTAGGTTCGGTTTTGTGTCAGACATCCCAGCAACTGTACTGTTTACAGGTGAGCGTATCTTCAGAGTCCAATCATGGCTAAACCTCACACTATACATTTCCAAAAAAGATACATATTCCGATGAAGCAGCTGGGTTGGCCCTCTGCCAAAAAACACCATACTAAAACAAGTATGTTAACTGAAGCCGTTTGACCAATACCCCCACTTCTGTCCACACAACACAATCTAAACTGGTGATGTATCTGTAATCCCACATTTAAACACTTCCACCACATCTGGCTTCTTGGTGAGCTGCTGTGCTGTTGTGCCAGATGAATCTTCTGAATCTTTGAGTCCGAGCTGCAGAAGCATCCTGGCTGCTTCCGCATGTTGCCCAATGCAGGCCATATGAAGAGCTGAGACGACATGAGGGTGGTAAATAACATACTGGTTTTACCATAAAGGTTTCATGTCAAGCAACGACATTTTATTTTACCGTATACTGAAATCAATTTGCTTCTAAAATGAACCGAAGCCAAGGAAATGACGAGTCAGAATAAAGACAGAGAACTGCTTTGAATGTGAGTTGGAACCAAGTTCAAAATTAGGTCAAAGTAGGTTTTTTCCACTGCAGGAACTTACCAAACCATAACTTAACCTGTCCCCTTTGTCTCGGGTTTTGCTTTGTTTCCACTGTCCTCTGGACAATGTTTCAGGAGCTAAATGTCTTGCTTTAAACGTAAGTGTCAACATGTCTCAAGTATTAGAAAAACAAGCATAAATAAATAGAAAAAATAAAGCCTAAATACATATATACCCATACTCGTGTGTGTGTGTATCTAAACAGTGACTAACAATGGGATGAAGGAGAAACACTTTGAAATGCAAACCAGACCAAACCCCCTTTTCCTAGAAATTCAGGTTATGCGAAGATCCAGGTTAAGGGATGTTAAATTCCTGCAGTGAAAAAGGACTTCAGGCACAAACATATAGCCAGGGCAAAAACTGAATGTAACATTGCTTACCAGTTCTTCCTTTTTTGTCCCGAACATTAAGATCTGCTCCCAACTCTAGCAGTGATTTTATAGTGGACGTGTGGCCCTCCTGAAAAACACAGATTGAAACGAGGAAGTAGAGTTTATTTTAACAGTGTATCTGTCGCACACTTTATTCTTTATGGGATTTTTCTGTATCTGAGCTGAGGGTCTCTAAGAATACAGAGTGTTGAATGATGTTAGTTTATATATAAACAAACTAGACTTCAATACATTTACGGAAAACTTATCATTCAAGTCATATGCATTATTTACCTACTGATCCATCCATTACAGCAATGGCTCAATGCAAAATGAGAATTCTTGAGTTAATTTGTGAATTACTGATTCACTACACAAATTCTGTTTCAGATTTAGGGACCAAAGAATTACTTAAATGATGAAAAAGTACAGCAGAGAAATTTGTAAATCGATGATTATGAAAAGCAGATTCAGCTAAATTTAACTCCCTGTGAATACCATTTTGACTGTATATTAGCATACAGACAGAGCCATGTATATCAACATATCAGACTATCCTAACTCAGTGTTGTACATGTATCAGGATCAGGTCACACTAAGACAAGAGGCTAGTATCCTGCAACTGTCAGTAGCATTGCTCTTTTACATATTTCTGCAATAGCTTCAGCCTTCTTGGAAATCACTAATCCAACCTTTGCAGCATAATGCAGAGCAGTGAGCTGGATGTCAGTTGCTCTCTGGTTCACATCCACACCCAGGTCCTGCACCAGGAACCGCAGGGCCTTGTCCTGACCAGTGACAGCGACCTGGTGCACCGGCTGAGCCCCAAGTATGTCGGCTGCTGTCGGAGACGCCTGCAGTACACACAAGTCAGGCCACGACAGAGCATGAACATCTGAATTCACACATCATCGCTGAAACACTTCTGTTTTGACATGAACTCTACCTGGTGTTTCTCTAAAAGCAGCCTGGCCACAGAGATGTGTCCATTCCTGAGAGCATCCATCAGAGGAGTGACTCCACAGCTGTCTGTGCTGTCTGAGGTGTAGCCACATCTGGAAGAAGACCAGTGAAGGTGGTGGTCATGTCAGATAAAGCTTTAAGCTACAGTTCTGAGCAGCTCCATCAGAGTTGTTAGGGGCCTTACTCAAGGGAAGCTGTGCACTGGTTTACCCTGTCAGTACTGGAATCAAACTTTTTATTAAAGGATATTCTGAGCACACATTTGACTTTGGGTTGTTTTGGTAGAAGAATTCCAGATAAAAAAGTTCCACCTACCTCTCTAGCAAGATCCTAACAACCTCCTCACAGCCGTGCATCGCTGGATGATCAACAGAGAGATCAGAAGTTACAATCTGACAATCTTAAAGGTCTGACCACCTATGAAAACTCTCAGAATCTCATTGTGTCTTCTGAGAAAATCAGATCAGCCTGGACTCGGGTTATATTCTGCTACAACAGTTTACCTGTCACATCCTGAACATATGATATGAACTGTGGATGTGAGAAAGCTTCACCTGCAGTGTGCAGTGGCGTCCTGCGCGTCTTGCTTTCTGTCCTCCACACGTCCGGTGTGACGAGAAGCAGGTGCTGTACGACCAGAGGATCCCCCTCCCTGCAGGCGATGTGGAATGAGTTCCAGCCGTCCTTGTTTCTCAGCTCAGGGTTGGCACCATGATGCAGCAGCTCCTGGATCACATCAAGGTTCCTCCGAGTGCAGGCCATCATCAGAGGAGTCCTGAGATTTAAAAACAACAACAAAAAAAGACAACCTTGACTCCTCTGAACAAGTGAAATTTACAGTTACATTACAAGCTTAGAAATAGTTACAGAACACTGTGCAAAGGTTACTGTAATGTGAGGATGCTTTCAAAAATAATGTCACATATGGTTTATCAATTGATCAACTATTTATCGACTTCATATAAAGTTGTATATATAAACTTTTACAGTTTTTTCAAGGTTCTATATGTTTGTCCAAGCATTTGCAAGAAACTGATATAGTGTTTGGTGGATTTAGGCTGATAAAGTTTTAGCACACTGATTTATATAAAATACACAATAAAATATATTTATTAAATATGCTAGTTGGAAAAATGGTACAAATGTAAAACATATATATATATATATATATATATATATATTATATTTTATATATTTCTAGCACTATATATATATATATACATTTTGTGCTAGAAATTAGAATCATATATTGTAAGCATTGTTAGAATTTTGTAAATTTTGACACCATCCAGTAAACTGTAAATGTGTTTATTATTTACATCATTATAAAAGCTAAAGGTTACATGTAAAACAGACATTTTGGGTTCCTGAGAAAAACAAACGTTACGTTATTTTGTGCATCTTTCACGTCCTGAACAGTTCTGTAACATTAATTTTAAAAAGTTGCTCCTTCGAGCCGGATTCGAACCAGCGACCTAAGGATTTCAGCATGAAGCCACTACAGTCCTCCGCTCTACCAACTGAGCTATCGAAGGGAACTTAAGCCCCCAGCGTTACGGTTGCCTTTTAAGGCCGAGGGAGGGCGCTGTGTTTATACGTCATATTTTGAACTGATAGCAACGCGCTAACACGCCTCATCCTCACCAGTCAGCCTTCTTCAGTTTGTCCACTTCAGCTCCTTCTCGGAGCAGGTAGGTAATACAAGCGTGGTGACCCATGGACGCCGCTTCATGTAGCGGCCTCTTGTAGTCGTTGTTGTACACCTCCACATCCATACCCACACGTTTTAACAGATACTCCACAACGTCCAGGTGTCCGTGTCTGGCAGCGTAGTGCAGCAAGGTGTCTCCCGACCGGCCGAAGTGTTTTCTTCTGACCATCTGAACCGCCGCCGAGCCGCCGGACGTTACCTGTTTCTCCAGAGAGCTTAAGTCTCCCTCCTGAGTGAGCTTCACCAGCAGTTTTAAACAGTTCTCGTCCATGCTGAATGGAGCTTATCCTGCTGCTCAGAGTGAAATATTAAGTTACTCCGAGCAGCCTGCAAACATGCTGCAAAGAAGTTGTTTTCGCTAAGTAGCACAAAATTAGATGGCCAACCATGACCTTACACCGCACTGTTTCTTCACACAAGCAATACAAAAATGTCACTAAAACTAAATGACGCCACTAGTTTATTATTAATATCAATACTATTACATTATAATAATTAGGATAATATTGTGAAACTCACACAAAAAGAATTTTACATGAAAAAACAAAAGTTTTAAGTAAATAAATGTGTATGTATTTACTGTATGATATTGGTATTGCTTTAATAAATGTTATTGTTATATGTATGATTGTTGTATGTCAGATAATGACACAATATAACATATACCCACGTAGACCTAACTTATGAGACTGTATTTAGCAGACGTGACTAGCTCATTTTTAACAAGGGATAAACTTTAGTTGTCCTCTCCGGCACAGTGACGCGCTTGGCATTGTGGGAAATGTATTTATTGTAGAAACGTGCACTTTAAAGAATCTAAAACGGTTTTACACCTCTATTTTGTCACAGAATAAAATTATAGCATATAGTAAATTATCTTATACTGTACTGTGTAGTGTTATATTGTTGACTACAACTTCAACTTTATGTGATGCCACTGTTATGGTTAAAACAGCCTGGAGTGGTGGTGGTGATCATGATGCTGATGATTTTTTTTTTTTTTTACAGCTGTGGCTATGGAAGTAAACCAGCAAGCATCAACTAGCAAATCTCATTGCACACAACAAAATGATCACTGCTATGTTTCTGAGTCATGAATCGAGGTGAGCTAATGCAGTTTCTGGCTAGATGACAGCGAGGAGTCAGAGGACTGGTGAACAAAGATGAGTCCTATCTGGGAGGAAGAAGCAGAAAAAAGGGTGGGAGGAAAGAAAAGTGGGATTGTTGGTGAGGGTGAGTCTCAGTCCTTAGAGGTTTTACAACATGGACCATGAACTCAAGGAATGAAACTCACCATAATCACCATCTGCTTTTTTCTGGTAAGTACATTTCAGACGTGTTAATTGTGTTTATGTTTTACAACTGATCATTTCTAAATTAAACCAATACACTTTCTTCTTAATCTTTCATGTACATTTATTAAGACAACAGTTTTGCATGTATATGTCTATTGTGTGAAATATGCAAGCAGAAACTCTGCAAATGCATGATGTACCACAGTCCTGAAAAAGTTCAACTACTTGATCCAGATTAGTAATTTTTTGGACTGTGATGAGTTTTATGGTTTTGATTGGAGCCCCAGCCCCCCACCTACTGCACAAACCAGCACTCACAGAAATAGAGAGAGTCGTGTTTCCATCACTTATTTTGACTTACATTCAATTCCTCGAAAGAAAAAGAAATATCAGCGGAGCTTTATTCCACAATGTTCCTTCAAAATCTAACAATATAAGTGTGATAAAATGATGTGAGAGTTCATATTTATTGGTGCAGATGTGCAAAAACACTGACAATGTGACTGGAAATGCATTGAGATTGGTGAACATGTTACATGCTTGCTAAATTCATCCAAATTTGGAGTCTTGACTGGATTACTAGTTGTTCGAAAGCAGGCCAGAGACATTATGTTAGGCAGCTCAGCCTGTAATTACTTCCAGATGTTTTGCTCTAAACAGTGACAAACACACCAGAAAAAAATGCATGCACAAACTTTGTAGTCCAGTTTTCTTTGAGCTGACTGCTGGAGTTCATGTTGAGTCTGCAGGTTTCTGAAGATGTGCTCACACATGAAAAGCAGACAGAGGATGGGGAGAAATAACAAAAGAAGACTTTTGTATGTTATTTATTGCAGGGATCATTAATGCAGTTATATAAATTCTGAGATGGCTGGCGGGCAAACAGATTCTTTGACGAAGCCCTGGCATCTGCTAGGAAGGAAGTGGTGAAAGGTTTTAAACTAAATGCAGCCAAATGTCTCCTCAATCTTTTCAGACAGTTTACTGCAAGTCTGAATTCTCAAATAGACAACAGGCGAGCACTGTAGTTTATAGAAAACTCAAAAAGGAGGAAACAGTGCGTCTGTTGGGGACTATTTTCAGCAGTGGATTTATACACATTTGGTCTATTTCTGTGTATTTTCATTTACAGTAAATTACTGAGTATTGCACAAACCCTATTTAGTCACCTGTAAAAGTAAGAAAGAGCCAGGGTATTTAATTTGTTTTGCTATACACTGAAGACATTTCCATGTGATAAAAATAAAGTTCAGAATTTTAGCTTTTCTGTATAACTTCATACATTAAACAATGCTGAAGAATTTATATCAGATGACCCAGATTTTTGGTAACTAACAGGTGTTTCTTGTTAGCCAGCGGCGTCTTAGCCAGATTGATTTGAATTATTGGTTTTAGCTGTATTTGTTAAAAAAGGACAAAACAACATAAAAACTAGAGAAATATGGGAGAAAAGCAGGACATTTAGGATTCAACGCATTATTATTCATGTGTGTATAAAGACTTAATATAAATAAAATGAACCTTATAATTATGACTATACTCTATTAAAACATCTATATCTACATATGTCCTTGCAGAATACTAAGGATTTAAAAACTATTATTGCAGATGTGGGTTTAAGCTAGTTCTCTGTTTTTTTTTTGTTATGGTGATAAATACGTAGGAGACAAATTTGATATTAAAGAACATTTTAGTAACTTCACAGCGGGAGCAGCTAAATCCTTCAACCATTATTAAAGCCAAGAAATATTTCAGAATTTGTGTCTCTAAAGGTTCACTTCTGAGTGAGCTGATAGCTCTTCATTTCTCTTTCTTTGTGTGTGTTTGCAGATGTCGCTGGAAGCAAGCATGAAATATGGCTCTCCTGAGAAAAGGTGAGTGAAAATAAAGTCAATATGACTGTAATGTGACTGATTTACGATCTGTACAAAGAAAAAAAGTGTTCATGTCTGTCTTCTTTTACTGTAGATGTGCAGGAACACCAGCAGGCTCAGTTATTGTTGTTTGTTTTTTAATACTTATACTGTCAATGAGCCGGTGACAGTGACGGCATCAGGGATGAAGCTGTAAATCATTACATCCAGTGTGTGAACAACAGTTTGGACTGAATGCAAAAAAAAAAAAAAAAAGATTTTAGTTTGCTAAAAAAATGACTATAAAAATGTCTCAAAATGTAGTTTGATTTGGGTCTACATGTCTAGAATAGTTAGCAGTAGGAAGAGTGGACAGAAATGAGAAGAGGTTGAGGTTGTAGATGGGTTTTTGATTATCTCAACTCTGCCTGACAGGCAGCTATAGATGAAAACTGTATACGATTGTAAATTATCAACTTAATTTACACATATTTTTTTTGCTAAAACATAAATCAATGAAAGACGTATATATTACCTTAATTGTTTCAAGGAATAGTTTGGTATTATTTGTATTGCTGTGAGTTTGAGAAGATTATCAACCGTCTGTTTGTGGAGCTAAAGGCAGTTTAGCTCCACAAAGACTAGAAACAAGAAGACAGTTAATCTGTAATCAATCATAACAACAAGAGTTTGGATGAAGTGTGTGTTATATTTAGTGAAAGATTAGAGCTGGTTCTAAATGTGTTTTTAATAATTGGACGAAGCTAAACTAGCTGTTCCCTGTTGTGTCTTCCTGCTATGCTAAGCTAAAGTAGAAGTCGTGGAATTTGACAAAAAGTGATACTCAAAGACTATTTAAATCAACTGGTGTCATGAATCTTCTCAAAACAAAGCAAAATTATTCCAAAATGATTTATTGAAATCATTTATGGAGCACATAGAGAACAGATCGACTGATAATGAAAACAGACAGTATGCCGTCTCCTCCTGTATAAAATGTTTGTGTTTCAGTTAATCGTGTCCTCCTGGTGCTGCTGGTACTGATGCTGTGTCTCCTTCTGCACAGCGCGCTTCTCAGAGCCTCCACTCGGCCCAGTCTCTCAGGTACATCCACACGGATGCTGCTCAGATGGTTTATTACACATTTGGTGTTTTTATGCTATTTTGTGTCTAGTCAGTTTCACCATCATGTTATGATCACCATCTAATTTAATTAGAATGATTGTGCAATACTTAGTGAAATAATTGGTTAAAAAAACATGGAAATCTGGGATAACCCTTTGGAGGTGGTGAATTTTACTTCAGCCTGTAATCACCCTCCCTAATCCCCTCAGCTCAGCGGAAGACTCTTGGAAGAACAGCACAAATTCCTGCAGTGAGAGTACCAGAGGCTGACAGTGTCATCCCCGTCATCGTCTGTGCATCAGAGGAGCGTGTGGGTGCAACCATGGCAACTATCAACAGCATCTTTAGCAACACAGACGCTCGTGTTTTCTTCTATATTGTTACCCTCCGTGATGCTGTCAGACTGATAAGGTTTGTCACTTGTCAATACAGCAAACTGCTCTAGTTGTAATAAATGACGACTGTTGGTCGGCTCGGACTGGATCAAGTATGGAAGGGACTCAACATCCAAATATTATTGGATATCATGACAAATGTGTTGTTCATTTATCTAATCTTACTTTCTTCGGCTCTGTATAGGCAGTACATTGAGAAGACTACACTGAAACACATCAGATATAAGATACTGGAATTTAACCCCATGGTTCTACGAGGAAAAGTAAAACCAGATTCATCTCGACCTGATCTGCTACATCCAGTGAGTTCAGAAATAGGAACATTTTACAAATCCCATTTCCAGAAAATGCAATAAAAATTCAAATCTGTGATTTATCACTTAACTTGAGCCTTTCTTTATTGTAATTTATTGTCATTTGTAAATAAAAACAGGAAGCGAAACATCTGTTCTGTGCAGAAACACAGCCTCAAGTTCACTGAGCCCGAGCTTATGTCAGATGAACTGTAAGACAGTGGACGAGTCCATGTTTCAGCTTGTTTTGTTGAAAAAGGTTCTCCATGCCAAAGACTAAAAAGACTATCCAGACTGGTATCAGAGAAATGTACATGATGATGATAGTAAATGATGGTACCCACAGCATGGGTGACCTGCATATGGGTGAAAGTTCCATTGCTGCAGAGATGTAGATTGGGATTTTAGAGACTGGAGATGGAGTTTGTACATTTTTAGATGAAACTGTCAGTGTAGAGTTATCATAGAGGTGAAATTACTTTGCTTTTGCTTTGCAGCTCAACTTTGTGCGTTTTTACTTACCTCTGCTCGACATCGATCATAAGAAGGTGATATACTTAGATGACGATGTAATTGTGCAGGGTATGTATACAGCACATAAAAAATACTTTGCATATATGTTTTTGTTCCACAAAAAATATGAATCTTTTTCAAACTGTTACTGAATACTGTTTGGTTTGGGATCACTTCCATATAGTGGAACTATATATTTACAACCAAAAGGTTTTTTATGCTTTCTAGGGGACATCAAGGATCTGTTTAATATCAAGCTGAAGCCAGGACATGCTGCTGCTTTCGCCACTGACTGCGACCTTCCCTCCACACATGAGATAGTGCGCAGTATCGGCATGCAGGTGGATTTTTTTTTCTGACTTTGTATCGGTCGGCTTCTTGCATTTAGTTATTAACAACACTACATTTACCTTAATGCTTCTACAATATGCAACTTTTGTATATCAAACTAGCAGGACCATGAGACTTTAGGTCTTATGATATTACAATGAATAAGACACAATCAACAATTTGTTTTTTCTATTCCTTAAGAGTAAACTTTTTCAATTAACACTCTATAGTAACCTGAATTACAGTGTCCTCTCCTCTGACTTTGTCCTCTAGACAACCTACATGGGCTTCCTGGACTATAGAAAACAAGAAGTTAAAGACCTGGGCATTAACCCCAGAGACTGCTCCTTCAACCCTGGGGTCTTTGTGGCAGATGTTAGTGAGTGGAAGAAACAAAAAATCACCAAACAACTGGAGAAATGGATGGAGGAGAATTTCAGGTAAGATGTGAAAATATATATTGTTAGAAATTCCCCTAGTAACTGGACATCCATAATACTAACACCTTTTGACTACAACATTTTTTGATGTGCTAGTAAATTTTTTTATTTTTTCTCTGTCTCTATTATTGCATGTTAAGGTTTTTTAAGGCTCTTACATAATTAACAGAATTTTTTACATCATTTTTAAAAGTTGTGGAGCAGTAGAAGCCTCTGTCTGATCAGAAACTCGCTGCTCTTTTTTTCCTCCACCAGGCAGAACATATACAGTAGTGCCATGGCAGGAGGTGTAGCAACTCCACCCATGCTAATAGTTTTTCACGACAAATACACAACACTGGACCCACTGTGGCACGTCAGACACCTTGGTGAGATCCACATTCCCCCACAAACACACAAGTTGAATTGTTAGTTACCAATACAATGGTATCTGAGATGAAAAAGTAATAATGATTATTATTACTTATTTATTAAGTTATTACTGCTACATAATCCTGTAATATTGTAGTGCTACCCTCATCATTCCTGTGTGTCCAGGCTGGAGTCCAGATGCCCGCTATTCAGAGAGCTTCCTACAGGAGGCACATCTGCTGCACTGGAACGGCCCATTCAAACCGTGGAATTACCCGGCTGTTCACTTGGATCTGTGGGAGAGATGGTTCATCCCAGACCCCTCCAGAAGATTCTCCTTGGTACGACCTGATAGCGAGAGCTGAGGTCTGTAGAAGATCACATGGCCGAGCCACAAGGGAGAAACCAAGTATGTGAAGTTCAGGACTTGGACAATGGACAGTGGTGAAAGGTGCAATAGGAAAAGAAAGGAAGAAATACAGTGAATGTGATAAACTGAGGAATATTTGGGAGAATGAAAATCTGCTGTTGGGACATCGTGTGAGAAACAGTGTTGAGAAGTGTTGAAGTGTTGTGTGTTTGGTGACAGATGTGTGTAGACATATTAGTGAAAAATGTGTGGAATCAGGAAGCTTTATTAGGGCTGGAATACATTTTCTGATCTTGTTAAAATGAAATTAATGAATTTTCTCAGCTCCTGGTCTACTGTCTAGTCAGGAAATAATATCTATATCTCAACTACTATTGGCTAGATTGTCCTGATGTTCTGTCCAGGGGCAGATCTAGACATTTTGTAATGAAGGGGCAAACATGGAATCACACACTCAAAAACAATTAAAAAAGCTATAAATAATCAATGCAATTAATAACACATAATGAATTCAAAGAAAGAGCGTGGGAGGAAACCCAACATCTGGAACGGGGAGAACAACTCCACACAGAAAGGCAACTGAATGACTTCTCGTACATTTATTTGACCATCTAGTGGAATGAACAGTCCACTCATAAAAACAAATCACTCACTGCAAATCCAACAAAGATGAGGTTATCTACTTAATTTACCTGCATTTCTACTAGTGTGTGGATACCAAGACCAAACCCGAGGGAACCCTATGGAACCCATCGCTACCCTGAGGGTTTGAGATGCTTTCAAATATGACTACACCAAACATATATCTACGTCACGAGCAATCAAATGTCTGTTTTGTTTAATGGTCAGAAGCGACTGATTCAGCATCAAGCACGAGGGCCGTACTAGAAAAACAAAGCCTAAGCTAAATAGCATTAGGATCGAGTGGGTCGTGCATGAAGTACAAAGTTCTTCTCGGGTCTGGTTCAGACAGAAATATGTGACCGTATCGTTTTTCAGCAGTGCTATGACGTTCATATTTATTCATTTCTCAGTTTTTACAGTAGAACAACTACAAACACAGAAAGACTTTACTTGGCTGCTCTCATTCCACAAAGACTATTATTTCAGACTATGGAAGGATCAACTTGGCATCCAGATGAAGCTGCCAGATGCTGAGTCAGGTCCTTGCTGGACTTCTTCTGAGGAAACTTTGAGAAACTTCTCATCAGATTTTGACAGGTCTTCCACTCCTCTTTTTGTCCTTGACCAGATTCATCCACAGAGATCACACTCAATATTTGTCACTTTAGCCTAAAGAAGCTGTTTTTTTAAACATTTTTGTGTTTTTTAATACTGTGGACATATTTTCTGTATTTTCTAGTTGCATTTTAATAACAAGACTAAAAAAGAAATGAAAATAAATATGAAATGAAAATAAATAAATAAAATATGGTCATAATAGCACTGACAAAACAATGGTGACCTAAGACTTTTTCCATATATATACTGTACAAGCTTATTCATTCAAATATTGTATTCATCAATGAATAAACCCCAAATAAATACTGAACTAAATCTTTAAAGTTTTACCTAATAAATAACAGAAATGAAATATGAATGAATAGATAGATTGATTCTACAGATTCTAAAGACATTTGGTGATTTCCGCATTTCTGCTTCCTTGTGTTGGCATATATGCTTGTTTTTATAACTGTCACCAAGACTGAAACTGACAAAAAGAACCACACCACACTGAATGAATCTAACAACTATAGTGATATTATGTCACTTTTCTAACAGTTTATAAAGGACCCAATTTACTCTCACGCGTTTGTGTTTGACTGTTTTCTTAATAAAAAAAAAGAACAATTATTATGCGAGTGTGTTCTCAATCATTGTTGATGAAATCAGTGCACCACCTCCATCACACAGACTCACAGTTTTGATTTCTTTGCAGGTGCCAGGTGACATTTATCTGCAGCAGCAAAATGTTAATTTCATGGTACTTTGCCTGCATTTCTTTCTGTTTGTTTCAGTGACATCATACAGACAGTGTTTCAGTAGAGTCCAGTGACTCATGTGAGAACCTCCTACATGGCCGCCAGAGGGCATGCTAGACCTAACAATCCTCAACAAATGATCTGACGCGCTGACAATAAAAGAAATGTCATGTGTCAGCTGCAGCTGCCAGTTAAAGAGCAGCTCTTTTATTCTGAAGACTTGAATCAGAAGCAGTACTCACAGCGTGAAGGTGCAGAGACTTTAATCAATGTTTATGTGCTCAGGCTAATGTGCTCATATTCATATCTTATGAATAGCAGTTTGTCGTAAAAGGCATTAGAATTTTTTTAAGTTTGCCAAAAGCATGTTTAAATAAGTTTATTGTCCCTTAAATTACGTTTTAGCTTTAAAGCTGATCTCTAGATGCAACTTTCACAGTTAAGCAAAAACCTCACATTATACAACATAGATTATGATGCATATTGTTTAACTTCTTTTCCATACGATTACATATCATATCAGAGTGCTCTGATAGGTGAGCGACCTGGTATATACTGAGGGAGAATTGCACTCAAACCACCTGGCACTGTGAGGAACAGT
>JAUMHL010000016.1:2299967-2355990 GCA_032362345.1 Sandelia bainsii
GGGTTTGCTTCAACATGTCTTCTGCTGATTTTGTAGTAGCAATCACATCTTATTATTTCTGCTCCATCTTTTTAGACATGTTCACTGATCCATGTGGACACATCCATGCATCGCAGAACAATGGAATATTAATGTCTAATGTCATTTCCCCATGTGTAGAGAGCTTCCTAGGGAGGCCTGAACTGCAGGTCAACACTTCAGAGATAGATGCTCAGTTCAGAGAGTCAGTTAAAAAGGAAAAAAGGCAGCAATAACAACAGCATACATTTGCATGTTTGGCTATGTAGGCTGTCATTGCAAGTGGTGGAATTGGTCATTTCTCAGCCAGCTCTCCCTCTTGGCTGTGATTTTCTGAAAACTCATGTCAGACATATGCCCCACCCACTCCACCCCTCTCTGCTGTGTGTGACCAAGAGTGTTCCTTGAGCAGCACCACTGCACGGAAACCAAACTGAGGGCCCTCAAGTCCCGCCTGGTGTGTCCGGCCTCCTACTGTGAGAGACTCACCTGGAGCTTGATCAGAGAATCACAGGAGTGAATTGACGTAAACTGAGAGCCTGGATTAGCTGAGGACTTGTGTTTGGCTCAAGGACTCGAGGGTGGGCTAGATAATTAAACACAACATTGCCATCATCGGTGACGTTATGAAATCAAATTATGAAATCAATGCCTCGGTGGGAAAAATGCCAGTATTTACTATATGCAAAAGAAAGGACAGAAAAAAACGAAAAGGAACTTTTCACAATAAAAGTTGCTAAAATTGAACTATTCCAATAATATTTTTATAAAATCATTAAATGATTTCAACTTCTAATATAAGTTCTATAATTTGGTGTGACATTGGCTTGTATGTCTCTATTTTCAGAGCACAGGAATTTGTGTAGTTGATTTATATATTTTACAAGTTTTTCATTTGATAACTATGAGCATTAAATTCTAATGTCAAATGTATATTTTTTGTTTAATTCTTGGACACAAATGACTGCTAAAGGAATTATAACGTCTAATGCTAAATCCCTGTATGCATTGCTAGGAATGGCATGTGCAGATAGCTACTGTACATATTATATGTACCCAAAGTCACATGAGTCATTAAAGTCTTCCTTTCTATTGATTCATTTTCCCTTTTATTTTGTTTCTTATTTCAGGAATGATGTTACTCAAGTGCTGCGTCATGAGCAAACGTAGTAAGGGCACAGGTATTTTGCTTTGTGTGTGTGGGGGAGGGAGTTTAAAGTATGACCCCTCTTGGAATCTGTTAAAGGATTTTTGGACACTGAGAACTGGCACTGAATGCATCAGTGTGCATCATTTTACGTCATCAGGATGTTAGAGTTCAAGTTCAGGTTGTTGTGGAGTTGTTGGACCTTCACACTCCAATTTGGCAAAATGCCAGAACCTGAAAGTTACTAAGGGAAACTGATGAGACTCTAAGCTAAACATCTGCACTGTTACTGTAAAAAGATAATACTTATTGTTTACATTTCCTTTCTTATATTGCAAAATGGTCTGTGGATAGAACTGTACTACTGTACTAATACTCTTCATCTTCGTCTTCTTCTTCTTCTTTCCGCTGCTTCCTTTAGGGACCTCCACAGTAGATCATCTGCCTCCATCTCACCCTATCCCTAGCATCCTCCTCACATCAACCGTCTGCATGTCCTCCTTCAGTACATCCATGAACCTCCTCTGAGGTCTTTATTGTTCAATATATTCACTATCCCTCCTCTGCACATGTCCAAACCATCTCTACCTCACCTCTCTAACTTTGTCTCCAAACTGCTCAACATGAACTGTCCCTCTGATGTACTCATTTCTAATTCTGTCCAACCTGGTCACTCCCAGTGAAAATCTTATCATCTTCAGCTCTGCCACCTCCAGCTCAGCCTCCTGTCTCTTTGTTAGTGCCACCTTCTCCAAACCATACATCATAGCAGGTCTCACTATAACATTGTAAATCTGGTTCAATCAGCTTAATTTCGACAGCCAGGGAACCGGCTCTTGGGCAAGGAAAACTTCCAGATTCCAGATTGGCACCAACACCAGGAATCAAGGGGGACCAGGAAGTAAACCACCAACCCTGAGGTTCACAGACTACTGCCGAGTGTCCTACTAACTGCTCCCCGGTCGCCCCATGTGTGTGTATGTCCATGTTTACTGTGCTTCATCATCATCTGGTGTTTCAGACATTCCAAACTTGCTTTCTGAACTGGCCAAGAGTTAGATGAGAAGACTGATACCACGTTCATATCTGCAGGATGCATATGAGGCCTCTTACAGCTGGCTTGCTTTGCTTAGCATCAAGTAACATACAGACTGGAAACCCCCAGTCCACCAGCTGTTCCCACCTCCTTCCCTTTACCTGTTGACCTGTACGCCTGTCCTTTATTTACAGCCACCTGACGTTTCCCCACCCAACAACTCACCTGTTCCTCATTTCTTAAATTCGTCATATTTTCCTGTTACCACTTACTTTTTCTTCATGTCTGTTGCAGCACTTTCAGTTTGTGGCTGGACTTTGCCTTTACCTGCCGCATGGCCTGTCACTTCTCTGTTTGGTTACTGGTTATCACTGCCAGTCCCCAGACCTTGTCTACTGTTTGTGCTTATAGTAAAGTTCACAAATCCTCTGTATCTGCCTATCTGCCATTTGTCTACTTTTGGGTCCTCTCTGTGCCTGGGTATTTCCAACACAGTTAAGACAGTGAGGGTTGTGTACTGGACTATTTCTTAGCAGGGTGCAGAGTCTTTCTGATATTGTGACATTCCCATGGATTCACTGTCCATGGCCCGAAAACTGATCACTGAGCACCATTATGACACACACACATAATATAGATAATATGTAAGACTGGATTATGGCTTTTTTCAGAATGTTTGAGGTTCTGTAAAGATGTCTAAAGAACATTAATGGCAGACTGTGATCTAGACACTGTTTGAGTTGAGACATACACAAACAATATTGTGTCATCTGCATAAAAATTGACTTTAGGTCTGTGTTGGAGCAATAATAGTTTAATAATAGTTCATTTACGTAATGTGTGGATGACATTTAAATAAAATAAGAAGCAACATATAAGACTCTTAACTTCTTGTAGCATTTATTGAATTGCCCATTTTATGTGACATTTGACACTTATCTATTTCAGATCAAATATTCTTCACTGACACATTCAGTGCACTGTCACTGTCAGGAAATTCATTACTCTGGGTTTTGTAGTGTGTTTTTTAGCATCACACAATTTTTCTAGTATTTTCTTTTCCCTGTCCCAATTTCTTTGAAAGGTGTTACACCAAATTCAATATGTGCATATATTTTTCAAAAGACCATCACACTTCTCAGTTTCAACATTTGATATGTTGTCTTTGTACATGATTGAATGATTTGCAAGTCACTGCAAATGTGTAGTCCCCGTTTTTTAGTTTCTGTTAAGACTGAATTAGTTATTTCTTCATCATTCTATTCCTTATGTAAGCGTCAGTATGTTAATCTGAATATTAGATTAATTAATTAATTAATTAATTAAAATTAATTAAATCCTCTGTCTGTTCAGTTAGTTGTTACAATGAAGACAATGATCAGAAAGCGTCAGTACAGATTGCTTGTGTTCTACATGTTGGAGCCATGTAGTTTGGACGACTTGGCCGTACAAGCAGACTGACCTACTCATGTGAACTCAGCTTCAGCAATAGGTGTAGTCAGTCGTGTGCACGGCTACACCCGTAACCACACCTAACAGTGCCATCATGTTGTGATGAATAGACGCTGAGTATACTGGAGAGTTGGAACAAGAATAAATACATAAATAAATAAAAGAAAAAAGACTAGAAAGGGAACTTTCTACCTAGATTTTTTGCAGAATTAACTTGAACCCAGAGTATAATGTTAAAATATTAAAACAGCATCTGTATTTTTCGTGTCACCATAGAGACTAGCAGAGAATCCAATAATCCAGGTCTTGTGTTAGATTGTGAGAAAAAGGTTGTGGCCTCTCAGGAGACTATGTGTGAGGCTGCACGTATGCATTTCACAGTTGGCAGGCAGGGCAGGAGGAGCAGAGGCTGAGGGTGTGTGAAACAGAAACTCTACATGGCATGACACATTAATTGTATTTTGGAAATTATAGATGAAGTATTGCATTTAAGTTTTAAATACTGGAGCATTTTGTGTGAATCTGTCTGCATGTGTGTGCATGTGTGTGTGTGTGTGTGTACCGTTGGTGGGTGTGAATTTTTAAACATTAGTGTCTGCTGTGCTGGCAAAATGTTCACTCTCAGGTTTAGAGACATCAAACACAGACCCACTTAAAAAGTGATTTCTGTTATTCATTTGTGCTGTGGAGCTCCACTGTTACCCAAAAACTATTAAAAACACAGTGAGCCACGTTGTTGCAATGTGTGACATGCTTTTTCTTTTCCATGTACACACACTGTAGTTTATTTTGACTCATATGCACCATTCTGCTGCTGGAAATACTCACTAGGACCTAAATGTGGATTCATCTACCACTGAAAATAGTCCCCAACAAAAGCACTGCTTCCTCCCATTTGAGTAAAGTTTGCTAAAAACTACAGTGACCAGCTGTTTTGGGAAAGTGCTGAGCCATTTTTAAAAGAACTGAAACAATTTTCTGTTTGCAGAAACAACAGTTTGATTTATGACTTCAGCTGAAATGAGCTGGGGGCTGACAGCTTTCTGATTCTGTTTCTGATGCAGTTGATAATGTCTACTTAATGAACAGCCAAACAAATTAGTGCCTGAAGAATTTTTGCTTTAATAAATAATACAAATAGATGACTAAGGCTGAGATCATTAGCATCCAAGTAATATTGTGCAAGCCATCATTGTTGGAGGTGAACTCTTTGGTTCTAAAACGTTTTGTGAATTACTTTTAGACCAAAAATGTAAAAGCCTTAAAATTAGGATTAACACGTTTTGTCCCAACTCATCCAGTTAGAAGCACATTTGAAACATACGTAGATATGGAGAAGTGGGAATTCCACACTACTATAGGTATATATTGCGACACTTACTGTGCATCCATATGTTGTTATGTTAAGAAACTGACTATTATCAAGAAATAAAAGCAATACAGAACAAAATGCGTCCCAGCAGGTTCACTGATGAACCTGTGCAGACAGCTACTGGGACTGTGGAAACTAAGCTGCTAACGTGGCTGCTGACAATGACTTAAGTAAACTAGAATACAACACACAACATAACAATGAACATGAGGTGACTGTGACCTTTGACCTTTGGCCACCTAAATCTAAACAGTTCATCACAGAGTCCAAGTGGACAGTTGTGGCTAATTTGAAGAAACTTGCTCAATGCATTCCTGACACATCACTTCACAATGATTGGATGAAGGTGAGGTCACTACAACCTTGACCTTTGACCAAAAGCTCATCAGTTCATCACTGAACTCAATTGGACATTTGTACCAAATTGGAAGAAATTCCTTCAAAGCGTTCTTCACACATTGCGTTCAGAGAAGAATGGGCTGCAAGAACTGGACGAATGACTTCATCTTTGAGTCATAAGGCAAAAAACGCAGCCATATGACAGGACTGTCTCCAAAGTGACTTCTTTGTTAACTCATTCAGTGCTCACTATGTATTACACAGTAGTATCAGTGTCATTAGCAAGATTAGAGTGCAATATTAAATTTCACATTTATAAAATGTGTCACTTTGCATTATTTGTTAAAAAGTAATGTATACAATGGACAATATTAGTATTTCTAACTGGACATGAATATCTCCTCCAGTGTGTGGTAAATTCATATATTTGTGATTGAGTGGGGCCTATGTAGTGTGTGCTGGAACATATGTGGATGTTACATAATCCTTACTTAGCTAAGCCATAAAAGACAGGAATGCTTAACTATAGTAAGCAATGACTCATAATTTCCTTAGCTTGTTTATCAGTGGGCCTTTAAGAGATAAAACTATACATCTATGACCCATTTTTACAGATTTACTTTATATCATGTTCTCATTCAAGTTGACTCTTTTACACACCCACACATGAATATCAAACAGCTCCATACAAAAACTCCATACCTCGTCTTCCTAAGACAGTACATCCTTTTATGTGTTTTATAATAAAGGTACTTTCTAATATACAACCTCAGAATGCTGTTATCTGTCTGATCCTACAGAACCTCCACATTCACTACACACTATTACACTCAGTCAACGCGCACTGCAGAGATGGGGGCAGGTGGCTAACTCCCAGAACCTGCAGACTGAGTTTGACAGAACGTGTGATCGCCGTGTCATGTCGACTTTTCTCTACCAGAAACTGTCTTAAATCTTCCCTTGGGAATATTTGCCCATCCCATGTTTGTTTCCACCCACACATCCACGTTCAAAACAGTGATCACTGGAGGTAAATGATGTTTTACAGAAAGGCTTATAGCAACCAAACTGCATCTTCTTTGCTGTGCTGGTGTATTATGACAACCACAGCCTGGTCTCTCTCTCTCTCTGACATCTGGAATCCTTCTGTCCTTGGACTTCTTGTGTCCACACTGAATCTACGTGCAGCCATTTTTCCATTTTTCTTCTGTATTTGTGATATTTGAAGGTGTCGCTCCGTGGTTTCTGTGGATATGTGAGGCTTTGCATGGCTTAGTATCATTGTACTATGGATTACCAGAGACACTGACCCTTTTCTGTTCTCTGTTCATATTCCTGCCCTGCCTCTTCTGCTAGGTACGGTAACATGTTCTTGCTCAAGACAGTGACTCACTGCCATTTTCCTGTCTCAGCAAAAAGCACCTGACATCAGATAACTAGAGGACGTGATTCCTGAAAGCAGAGGCAGAATAAAACTGGGACAAAGGCCAGAAAGCTTCTTGCTAGTTGTTAAAATGAAATTACATTGAAGCTACAATGTGCAACTTAAACTAGCCCAACCAATCCACTCTTCTCCAGACAGCCTTAATGTTGCCAACTTAGCATGTTGCCAACTTTGTTGTTAGATTTAGCTTTAACTTTTCAGACCCATTTAGTGACTAGCAACAAATCTAGCAACTTTCTGGGCAGACTTTAGCTACTGATCTCAGGGAACAAGATGCATCTACATGACATGTACACTACTTTCCGTATGTTCAATCCCACAATGCACTGCTCCCTGTTTTAAACATAAGTAAATTACCACCGCACTGCTTAGTGATGATACAGTATGTTAGCAACATAGCAAGTGTCCATAATCTAAATTTATTGCTCACTATTGAGTGGACTAATGAGTGGACATTACATAGGGAGTATTAAATTTAAATATAATTTAACCTTGTTTTTAGTTTTTGTAAATAATATATTATTATTATTATTATTATTATTATATATTAATATAAAATATTCTATACTGTAGCTTTAAGAAATGTGTTAGTTTGTTAGTATTGGAGACAAGGAGAAACTGCCAGCTCCATCTAAAGTTAAATAATAAGCCTACTATCAAATAACATGTTGTCTCCTTTATTTAATCAGTACACAAACACAAATGTGGAAACAAACCATACTAGCTGTTTTCTCCTACTCTTTATACAAAGTTCACCTCCTGGTTTTAGCTCTGTGCTTAGTTCACAGTCATGACAGTGGTATGAGTATTTTCGTCTAGTTCTTGGTACATATGGAAGTTAAAATGCTGACCTGTTGTTCAAGACCTAGTGTTATTTCAGTAAAGGTTCACATCACAAAAAGACCAGATGGTAGTGAGACAGTATGAATACATGTTGGAGATGTGAACCCTGCATTTAAGAGCACAGCTCTGACCTTTATTGAAAAGCACTGACTGGCTTCTGCAGGACGTAAAAAAGCAGCTGCTTTCCTGTGCATCTACATTGTCATACTGTTGATGTGTGATCGGCTGATCTTGTCACAGACAATCTAGGAGTGCATAAAGTAAATTTTGCATTTCAAAACATTGTTCTGTATTGTTATATTTGCTTTTAAATGACATGCACATTAACAGCATAATGCACAATGGTGCTGCACTCCTTCCTGACTGAGACTGTGGATGATTGGTTGGCCATGTGCAGGATACTGAGCTGCTTTCATGTGTTGTTTCATGTCCTAAAACGACCTGCCATCTCTTGCAGCTTTTACTGTATTTCAGCAGAAATAGAGGTGTAGTCTAACCAAAGTGATGTTATTCTGAAATATTTCCCACAGTGCTACAATGGCCTTTGGTGGCAGAATGTCTCAGCTTTTTTTCAAAAGCCTTGAAACCAATCTCTAATTTTTCAGTTATCTTAGTGTTACAGTCCAAACTGCTGTCAGCTGACAGATAACCCTACTGTTGTGTATATCTACTAAAAGTGAGTCACTCATAGTTGGTACAGACAATTCATCATGTATGATACATTGTGTATCAGTGTATCTATCTGACTAACAAGCTGCAGTTGTGTCCTTTTAGTTAATTCAGCCATAGTCACAACAGATTTCCCGCGCAGTAGCTGTGTATTCATCCTCTTGTTGAGGCACACACACACACACACACACACACACATACAGTTACTGTCGTACACACCTGTCATGCATTGACCCCTCCTCCTGGACAGCTGTTACTGAACCAGCAAAGAAAGCAACACTCTTGTTTGATGTAATGCACATGCTAACCGCAAACAAACTCTGCAGCAACACAGTCATGTGTTGAACTAAATTTGCATGCTCTGACAATTTTCTTCCATACAACTACGGATAGCAACATGCTAAGCTAATAAAATGTGGACCTTAGAAAATATGTTGCTCATGAGTGACTATAACATACTGGAGTTTTTTGGAATGCTAACAGCCAAAGAACAGCTAGCCAAGTGAAATAACATTAAAAAAATATTACCTTGATAAAAAGTGAAAATTGGGTGGCAAGCTAAACGACGGAGCTATACACACTCAAAAAAAAATTAAACCTAAGCAACAGGTCGCACGTAATTAAGTTATGTTAGTTGAAAGCAACTATTTATTTATACTATTTAACTTATACTAAGTTGATCTAACCTAATAGTTCGGTAAACTTAAATATTTAAAACTTAAATGTTTAAAACTTAAATATTTTAAGTTTATTCTGTTTGTCCTAGGGTGTTATTTTAAAAGTCTGTTACCTTTGCTAACCTTGAGATGTTTAGCTAGTAGCTTAACCTGTGTAGATTTGGAGTATAAGGAGGCAGTATAAAGCCCACTTACTTTATATACCTTAAGGATATTTGACAACTACATGGAGCATTTTTTTATGACTGGATAACCGTTTTGTCCATTCATATCTACACGTGTGAGAATGCATTTCAGGGATGTGGAAAACATTCCTTCTAATGGTTTCCACTGATCTTTATGAGGCGGTAGTGCCACAAGAAACACAGGGATATAAATAGAAAAATGCCTTTTAATTATGACTTAATGTTTTAATGTTTAAAATACTTTGCAAATAGCTTAACAATGTCTTAAATGTATATTTAAGCCAACATGCCTTCAGGACATCAAAATAATTTACCAATATTCAAGCTTTCATTCTGACTTCAGCGATGGCTTGCTTAGCTAATGCTAATATTTATCAGGCAGCCACACCACACACTTGACCTTTGTGTAGTACATGTGCAAAAGGTGTGTGTTGCTCTGTGTAACGACAACACGATCATGTATAAACCTCCCAAATCTCAAATACAAATACATGACACTGACTAGCCCCACTGACAAAACCTTGCGTTCTTACTTGTGAGCTACGCAAGTTGAGAGTAAATATAATCTCTATTGCAAAGACGTCAAACACAAATCTATGAACACTGTATACAAAACAACCAACAATATTCCTGCCCTTTCCCATGAATATTGCTTTTTTTCGGTTTATGTATCAGCTGTGAACAAATAGACACTTTTCGCAATAAACTCAATTGAGTTGCATTTCTTTGTTGCCATGTGACTTTTTTTGTATTATATTTTGTTTGAATTTCATAGCACGTGTACACACATGTAACTTTCTACCCACGGTAGCTTTGCTGTAGTTCAACCTTAGCTGGCTCCCACAGCTCTGTCTATAGGAAGACTCTATCCAAAGTTGATGTCTTGATTTTGATATATTTTATTGATCCCCATGGGAAATTGTTGTTGGACAGCTGGACATGTATGATGGCTCTACTAGAGGGTTTCAGTGTCTTGTCCAAGGACACCTTGGATATGTGGCCAGCAACCAAGAGTCGAACCACTGACCCTGCAGGTATTGGATTACTCTACCAAACATATGTGGCGACCCCCATAGGACAAATTTGAACAACTAAAACCACTCTGGTAGCTGACGAAGCGATCTGTGCATTCCAATGATGAAATAACAGACATGTGTGACTGAGCTCAGCAGATGTTACACACATGGATATGTGTTGGAGATACAGTATACAATATGAGTGTCATAGTTACATAAACATTGGCTCTGAATCATGTTGTAAATGGAATGTAGATGTTATGACAGTGAAGAAAGTGGATAGTGTGGATCCTGAGGACAGGTGCATGAGGTTCTTTCTGTCCTTTTACCATATTTACATTTCTAGTCTCAAATACTTTGCCACAACACAAAACACAACACAAAATGAATACTTGTGCCCGATTAGTCTTTATACCACAGAAAACCCATAGCTAAAAAAGTAATTCTGCTATGACCCAAGCATTAAAAATATATTAATTTATTCTCTATGTCAGAAGATATGGACCTCCCAACTTGCAGTAGCTTGTTGTACCTGAAGAAGTGACCACAGAGCGTGTAGAGTACTGCACTTCTTCTGCCTCCCTACCATTAATGACAGATATTTGATTTACACTATTCTGGGTCTGCAGGATTGCATTTCACTGACTGCTGTGGAACATTTTACCACAGTTAGTGTAGAACCACTTTGTGTAAAATGTTGAATCAGAACCAGATCTGGCCCTCCTGAGAGTTTCCACATGGTTCAAAGCTGCTGCAAAAAGCCATCTATCATTTGACCTAACCAATCACTTGACCTGACCACTGTTCAGTTAGTGGTTTTCAGTGTGTACACAATGCGCTTTTGACTCTCAAGTTGATTTGGATGATGCTAGTTATGTTTCTGGTCTAGAAAATTACATGACATTTTCAGTCTCTCATTATCTGTGACGCCAAGACTGTGAGAGTCAACTAGAAGCGCCAATTGTAAATGTGAGGAGAGATCGGTCACTGGTATGTGACACGGTTCCTGCGGGCTGACATACATCAGCTCTGGACAGGATAATATGATATAACTTATGCTGGTGGACGTTTTGGTATTTGTTGTATACCTTGTGATCAAACGCAGGAGCAAAGTGATAACAGATAGGCACAGGGCTGAAGTATTAAAGTGCAGAAGGAATGTAGTGTATTTCTAATTTGTGCAGATACATTTGAAAATCTCAAGATGGGTAAACAAGACAGAGAAAACCCTCGTGTCCCATTGTTTTGGGTTACTCCTGTGAACTTTCATATGTTGAGGGACTCAGAAGACAGGCAAAAACTTCATGTTCAAGCTCCAGAGATGCCAGACCCAACAGTTCCCTTAATGCAACTCAATAAACTGGTTTCCATCCACCTGATTTTAAGCATCTTTTCAATTTGGACATCAAAAATGAGAGTGGAAAATCCAAATATTAAAGCGAAAAACATGTCTGTGCTTCACTGAGGGGGGAAGTTTGTGTGCAATAGGATAATAAATGATGACATACATGGAGTATATGACAAAAGCTTCCACTAAAGAGACTTAAAATAATTGCAAGAATTGTAAGAAAAATGTCAGATCTCATCACATCAAATGAAATTTTATTTATGTAGCCTGGTTTCACAAATCTCAAATTTGCCTCATCAACAACACCCACTGTCCTTAGACCCTTAGACTCCCCAAAAACCCTTAAATAGGAATAAAACATTAACTAAACTCAAACAGGACAAACAGATATGCAATAGATGTTGTTTGCACTGAGCAGAGCAAAAAACACATTACATTCAGGACGGAGAGGATGTTGAGCAACTTCCATGTGACACGAGCAGGTAGGACCAGAGCCACACAACCTCCTCTCCACCATTTAGACCTGGAAAGTGGAAGGAACAAATACACAGAAGGGGAGAAAGACGGGACAACAATCAAGAAAGAAAGAGAGAAGGGAAGAAGGCGAGGCCACTAATTGAAAGGCATAAAAATGATATTTGGGTTTGGATTTAAAAGCCTCTACAGAGTCAGACTGTCCGTTGTCAACAGTGAGGTTATTTCTAGAGGAAGGGAACAAAGGAAAGGGAAAAAAGACATATGACTTCTTTTTAATTCTGACAAGAGCCCTGCATTCTGAGACTGGAGGACACCGGATTGAATATAAGGTATAAGGGGATCAGACTGCTAAAACTGGTGTCATGTGGTCAGATTTTCCACATTTAGTTAAAATTCTAGCTGCCGCGTTGTGAACCATTGACAGAGTTTTAGTACACGTCTAGTGCATGGCATGTTGAGTCAGCAATGTGCTCTGCATCTAGGTAAAATGCTCAACACATTAAAGATGTACAGAAGAATACATAAGTAGACACACAAGAAGCTTGATTTTCCTGAAACAGGGTGCAGACACCAACACAAGCAAAATTTTACTGGCACAAACACCAATTGGCATGATCCAAAAAAACAGGCCCAGCTAGAAGCAACATCAAAGAGAGGCTGAATACATTTTTAGTAGGAGGAAGGTGGAGTCGGGGCGAGTCAGGGGCACAACAGCTCTGCCTTTAAAAAGCACTGACGGAGCTAGAGCGCCTGAGGTGTCTGAGAGAGGGAAAAAAGTAAATCCATCATCATACAAAACAGAGCAGAAACCTAAATATGGACAGAATGATGTTTACTGGTACAAACCACTGTTTTTAAGTTTATTATACTCCATATTCATCCATCCTGAAGAGTCCAGGAGACTCACTGAAACTACGGCAAGCAGCACTGAAGCTGTTCTTGAAAGAGCACCTTACTGAGAGCATTAAAGTTGTTTTTTAATCTTTTCATTTGTAACCCTTGTGCAGCTGAAGTGAAGTCCTGGAACAAGCACATCCAGAGCAGTGGTATGTGTTGATGTGCTCAAACTGTGTGGAAAAATTGAGTTAGCTTCTGTAATGTTTGAACGGACTTGAATAGTACTTAAAGGGCACTGAGTGGAACATTTAGGCTCAAGCTTTTGCTTCCAAAGCAGCTTTGCCTCCTGCGTTTCATTTGCTATTGGTTTAGACAGCAAAAAATGAGCGAGTGGGAAACATATTCATCCTCAAATTCCTGCACTTCCTATTCCCCTCTTAGCTTCTCCTCTCCTTTAACAGATGCTAAATCAACCAATAGTTTTTTGCCAAGTATGCCAAAGCCTTTGTCACTTATTAACTCTGTCCTATCATGTGAGCTGTAGTGCTAACATGACTGCTGTCAGATCAAACTCTGATCATGTTTGATTCAGGCTGTGTTGCTGTTTTGTCATGTAATGATTGACTTCTTCAGGGACCAGTAGGCCACAACAATTTGGTCAAGTGAAGGGCACAATAACATAGAGCCTTAGAACATACTTCTAATATTTCTTGATGCTTTTTTGTGATGCATTTGAGTTTTTCAAGGCCTCGTAATTCTATCATGTTTGGCCTTTATGTCATTTGGGAGTGCACACACACACACACACACACACACTGAGTCTTAAATCACACTCCATCACACCACAGTACACTTCTTTATTTTACAGAGTGAAACATATTGTCAAACAGTAACATTATAACTACAATGAACACATTCATTCCTACCTTAAGGAGCATTGGAAAAAAATGAGATAAATAGTCTTTGGTGACATTTAGATATTAACATACACAGATAACTTAAATACATAACTTTCTTTAAATAGTTTGGTGTGTATATTCACAGGCGCACACTATGTGCACAGTCATCCTGACGTTACACAGGGCACACCGAACATCTTCAGACACATTCGCAGATGCAACATTTAGGAGGAGGACGAGCCTCGTCCGACTTCACACAAGTTCGTTATAATGAGTAAAATTCAAGTTGTGACAAACTATTAAATACACGTGCTTTGCATTAAAGTGCTTTCCTGGGACCCTAAAAGGAAATCGTGTGACTTTCAAATGGAAAATCAACAAAAACAAAAACTATTTTGCATTGTACAAAACTAACAGAAACATTTTCATATGCAAACTCTGCTCTCGTTCCTGTGTGACTTTGCAATAGACAGGCATAAAAGCTCTACATGTTCCTATGGGGAGGTATTAGCGGTCGGGCACAGTTTGCTCACACAACTTTGCATGACGCAGCGTCTGATGTCACAAAACATACTGCACAAAAAAAAGAAGAAACAATACTGGGTGCACAATGGTCCAGAGCACAGATCAAACAAAACAGATAAGCATCCTGATAGCACATACTTCAGCTCAAACACTTGCACACACAATACATGTGTGAAATGGCACTTTTAAAAAAAGTAGAGATCCACCAGGTTTTTTTTTTTGCATCTGCAAAGCCTTTTAATGATCTGTCACGAGACATTGATTAGCTCCATTACAGCAGAGAGAATGGCATGTTTCACCTTAGCAAGCCTTTGAACAGATTAAACTTAAGAACTACTTATTATTACCCTGTGACCTCTGGGTCCCCATGGTTAGAGATAGAACAGGAAAAGAAAGACTAAGAGACATACAAAGTAATTCAATTTGTCAAGTATTGCCAGGTATTTGGTGAGTTTAAACTAATGCTCTTAGGAATACCAAAATTTCACCTTTGTTAATCTAAATGATTGTGCATAATCTAGCCTGTATTCCTACTACGAAACACTCAACAGCTCTCATCGAGTTAAGGCCAGGCTACTATGTATTATGTATTATAGTATTTGAATGATTTCTAGACCAAAATCTGTGTTTTATAGTTTTGCTTGCATGTTTTTGGAAAGTTGAAGGCACATTTTTGCTTTTAGCATTATGAGGACAGTTTGACCTCAGTCCCTCTCAGTCCATAATCCGCCCACGATTTCAAAGTCAGACACAAATAGAGAAAAGGAAATGTCAGGGCATGTTTTTTTCTTTTTTGATGTTGCTGCACTATTGCATGTGCATATTTGAAATCAGGCTCTCTTACAGCTAACATTTGGTCACTGTGGTCTCTCATTAGAAAGCAGTCTCATGTAACAGCAGAACTTTTAGCCATCACTTGAGGACTCATTTAGATCCATTTTGCATGCTACATGTGAACAACAAGGGTGACTGTTGCAGCCAACACAGATTAGTCTGTTGTACAAGGTTTTGTCAAGTATTAACTACAGGAAACGTAAAGAACAGTTGACCTTTTCTTATAGCATAATTAAAAATCACTATAATGTACCATAATCAAAAAGCAAGCCTGTTCAGTTAGAATAATTATTCATGGATTTGCTTGGTTGCCTGATTTGCCTGATTATGAATGTTCAGTTTATTTGACTGACACTTTGCTTAATTGGTCCCTTGCCAACCCAGTGCACTTTTATAAAAAGCTAATCAATCTTTTTTTTTTTTTTGTCAGAGAACAACTAAAAGGGTCAGTTCAACCAAATTACAAAAGAAAAAAAAATGTAATTTTACTATGCAAAGTCAAGATTTGTGTGAGATTGATACTTCTGAGGAAAACATGACTGAATGGAAATATTTCTTTGCAGAATAAAAATCCACAGTAACATGGATAGCATGCAAGCATGCATATGTGTGGAAACCGAATGCCTTTCTCTTTATGTATCTGTTTGGAGTACAGACCATGGGTGACTCAGGGTTCCTCCTCTCCTGCTGTGGTGGTACATACGACTTAAGTGATTAAGCCAGGTTTATTAAACTGCTGTCAACCCGGTGTACAGGGAACTTATGAAACATGTGAAAGGGCTTATATTTCAGCAGCCGTGCAACAGAGCACTGATCCATGGTTCCAAGGTTCACTTTGACGCCTACTGTGCCAGCCAACCGGCCACCATAATGTATCATGAAAACTGATCCTTTGGACACTCAGATTCCTTCCAAAGCACTGGGTGCTGGCCTTCTTTTTATGAGTTTATGTGGTTAAGTGCTGACTCGGAATGCTCTTAGACTTGGGTGTAACCCAAATGTTGTGGCTGGTTTTAGATGCAAACTATGGCCCTGAAACACAAAGACCTGCTGAGTGACAAATTCCCAGTCCGACTGACAATTCGTGTACTATCCCAGGGACATCACAGTTCATACTGAAGTTGCATATGTAGTTGTGAAATGACCTGGGAGTTCCAAAGTTGACCAAAAGAGGGGCGCCCAAAAACAAGGTAAAAGGGTTCATTTGGGTCATTTATAAGGTCTTTGGCAATACATTGGTTTTGACAGGTCTCCAGCTCTGAGTGCAGGTTGAAATCCACATTAGGGGCTTAAGTGTTTGATCACCGAGCCATGGGATAACCACCGCTGGCGAGATCAGTTGGCAGACAGGACCAGGCGGCTGGATGGTGTTGAAGACAGCTTTCATTCTTACATTAACAGGATTAAGATGTCAAACCGAGGCCCCTTGGCTTCTTTTGAGCGTTCAGGTGGGAGAATCAAAAGAGTTTCAGTGTCCTTCAAAAAGATAAAACGTTCTCAGTGTGATGTGAGGACTTAAAATTAGGGATTTCAAAAAGGATTCAGCCAGTTATGATCTTGAATTTGAATCTTGAAATCCATCAATCATCACAAAAAGTAGCGAGGCACAAACTTCAGTCATTTAAGACGTGTACAGTTGTCATTTTTTGATAGTTAAACAAAAGTAATGGACTACGTTAAACTCTAATGCAAAAACTAGATGTAATACATTAAGAGATAAATAAATGCATATAGATAAGCTTGCTGTACGTGTTTATAGGTGTAAACTAACTCATCCATAACTATGGGGGCTGCTGGGGTTAATGGGGGAAGAGTCCTCTCTGCCACTCTGACCGATGAGCTGATAGAGCCGGTGGCTGAGATTCTGCACTTGGCAGGTTCCCAGGACACAACCGACTCTCATCAGCTGGGCATGATGAGAGTAGTGATGACCCCCTCGCAAACCTGAGTGGGCATGGCGACGAACTCTCAACTGCCTATGCTTGATCTGCAAAACTCCAGTGGGTTGTGCCCCCTCTAGAGCAGGCAAGGCTCTCCTCACTCTCGAGGCTGGTGGGTGTCTGATTAGCCATTTTAGGGACTGCCTGGTGGTTGGAGAAAGGAGAGTCTCAAACTGGCTTCCTGAATCTGAGGCTTTATCCTCTCCATGGTCGAAGAGCTTGTTGAGGAGGTCCAACCTGAGGAGAAAAGATAAACTGGGTGAACAATTGCCCTCATTGTCCTGGAGGTGTGTGATTCTCATTTATTAATTGGGATTCAACAAAGCAAGAGAAAGAGCAGAGATGAGAAAAAATAGACAATGGTGTTGCCCTGTCAAAACAGGAAGCTGCCATGTCACCAGACCTTCAAAATACCATTTTTCTATTTTGCAGTATGTGCAAATACGATTCTACAGCAATGCTAGCTGCCAAAGGTTACTATAATTCATTCTGAGAGGTACATGAGATTGTGTAGCATATTATGTGGCGATCATCCAAGGGCTGTTAAAGCCCCTCACTTAAAACTACAAATGTCAACCTCATGGTGGCGCTAGAGGAAGATTCTACTGATCACAAAAGTCAGTACGCTTCAGGGTACCATGAATGCGAACAGATGCGTACAAACACTGAAGGCAATCCATCCAGTAGTTGTTACTTGTTGAGATATTTTAGTTTGGACCACAGTAATGGATGCATCAACCGCCACTACCATTCCCAGCTAATGTGGCTAATAAAAATGTCAAAATACAACACTTATGTTTTAACTACTGTTGCATCTTTCAATGGAGCAGAGAATGAATTAATCTAGAAAAATGTTTAAGATCTAAAAATCTGAAAAAAAGACCTCCATTAATTCATCCTGCTGTCAACAATGTTACTATAACAACTAATGTTGTAAGGGAACTGGTAGTTCTGCAGAAATGTGATTAGCTGTAGAAAAGCTGCTTTGATAAACAAATTATTTTTGCCTGCAGTCTGAACACAGTGTAACTCTCTGCAAAGGGACTGGGCCACATGGACACCATGCTCATCCTTTAATGCATTACATAAAAGTTAATGCTTTGACTTGTTGCATTAATCAATATGTACTCTGAGTGTGCCTGCCTGGAGTTTAATGGCCATCTGGGTTTCAGCAAACAGTAGCTATGGGAGATTTTGCCCAGCCAGCTGTGGCTGAGTGGTGTTGATGAGCTCCAGGGGAGAAGGTTAAAAATCAAACAAACAGTTATATATTTATATATGAGCTATGAGCTATGAACTTCTACCACCACCAAAATCCAATAGAGCTGAACAGGATTTGGAGCAGCAACATGCATCACTCTAAAACCCTGCCTTGTTACTGTACAGTAGAGGGTAGCTCCAGTAAAAACGTACTGAGGTCTGTGGATTGTTCAGAGAAAACAGGAACTTGTTTCCTAGAAGTGAAAATGCTCATGACTTGTTCAAAGGTCACTTTCCATTGTGTCGAGCACCACAGATCAAATTCAATTTATTCCATTGTGTTGAGTTGACTAAATTTAACTGAGAAAGTTTGGGACTGCACGTCAGACTAAATGAGCTGTTAAGATGAAGGCGTTCTGCAGCCCAGTGGACCGCTGGGGTTGAGCTGTTCAGCAAACACAGCAGTGACCAGCTCGCCATCTGTTCATTGTTTGACAAAGACAGTCGCTTCTCACAACTTGACCTTGCAGCTCCTCACGGAACAGCCTCCACTGTGTTTATACAGCACATGACTGAATTCCCCGAGTGTTAACCCATCACCAGCACAAAGTGGATTAAAAAGATGAAAATGCAAAATAATTGCTATAGCTTCTTCTTTTGCAGTGAGCTTTAAAAGCAGCATTATAGCCGCCATGTTTGCTTCTCTCAGTCAAAGTCTCCCACAGTAGCAGCTTTGGCACCATCTTCTCATGTTTGGTAGAGCAGAAGCCCCGGCTAATCTTATAATACAAAGTGTGTTCCCCTTTTGAATTACTGACTTGTGTTATTGTGCTGGCTGGTTGAGATGTGAGACATCACAGCAGACAGCTTCTTATAGTCTGTGCTGTGGATTTCTCGGCCTGTTCAGCTGATGTCCCGCTGCTGGCATGTTTGCTAGCACTATAGATAACCTGCTGTCTTTTCAGCCACTGCAGACAGCAGTAGCTAAAAAGATGGTGGCTGAATAAATAGTTGCGTAACGCCAGGCCACAACGGAGACAAGCACTATTCCAGGATAGGCTCAGTGTGCCATGATGCCACATCACCAAGCTACACCCACCTGGTCTGCGGAGTGAAAATTACATGTGACTGCATGGGAAAGGCAGCACTAGGGGCCCTACACCAAATTGCCCTGTTTTTGTTACATACTGTATGTGTAAGGAACACTGTCATAAAAGATATAACCAGCATGCTCTTTAATATTGCCCAATTACATAATGTATATTTTAAGTGTTGATGACTCCTCCTTTTTATGTTTTGGAGGGCAAAAGTAGGCCCCAGTCGGTCTGGAACCCAGACGCACATGTCCGCTTTGCTCAGTTGCTAATCCAGCTTTGTTTACACTGTGTAAGTATGACCCCTATCATCTTGGCTAGAATACCTGAATATCCAGTAACTGTTAAGTTCTTAGGTAGCTGTCTCAATTGAGCAGCTTAGACTAATGGCAACAACTAGGTGCAAACGTGATTGGACTTGAACAAACCCATTGGCTACTTCATCACAGCTGTCTGGCAGACCGTCACAAGGACCTCGCGACTGTGCTACATCAGCAAAGAAGAAGACTTCCTTGAAGAGTCAGGATAAACGAGACATGTTTTCACTTTAAGTAATGTGTTTTTATCTAAGGGAGTTGGTGTCTAGAGGTCTTTGAAGATTTCCATTGCTATGTCTTGATTATGTCACTCGAAGCCAGACATATTATTACCTGAATACTTTTTAAGTAGCTGTTTAGAGTATACAGGAAAATGTAAATGTCATATTTTATTTTATTGGCTGTGTAAAGCATGTGGAGGGCAAACCGAGAGCCAGTGCCAAGCTCTGAGTCAGCCTGCTAAGAGGCTGCTCCAGTCCAAGATTTTGCCATTTTTCTTCAAGAACTTAAAAGAATCTTGGAGTTTTCACTCTGTCACATTTGATCTCATGACACAAGCTAATTTGGCTATTAAGAGCCTAATCCCACAAATCAACAGTAATAGAGATCTCCGTGAGGGGAAGACGATCAAAGATATCTGAGCTACTTTGTCTTTAATTGTTCAGCTTATTGTGGTTTTAGCGCCTTGCATGGGCTTACCATAAAAGCTTCAAGCTAAAATTCCACTTGACAGAAGATTATTTTTAGGGATTTTACAGTTTGATAAAAGACCAAGGCAACCCCTTTGTACTACCCTGTGCACATTTTCTTCTGTATTAACCTCACAGCAGCCTGCCTTGCTACTTTTGAAGTGTGGAATGAAAGCTAGAATCTGCAATTCTGATATCACTTTTCAGCTGCCATACCCTACTTGGAGAGGGTAAGAATCCCAACCGTATCCCTGCAGAGGTTAACCCTTTCCTAGTCCTAACCCTTCAGAGACTAACCCTTTCATGATCCCAGCTCTGCAAAGGGCAATCATACCCTGATTCTAACCCCTAACTCTACCCTACAGAGAGGTAACTGTATAGGGGGATACATTATTCCTAACCCTTACCCTAACTGCAATTCTGCAGAGGATAACCCTTCCCTAACCCCTAACTCTAACCCTACAGAGGGTTATTCCTACCACACCCTGACTCTGTTGCCATACTGCCGTAAACTAAATGATTACCAGACAGGCTGTAGCTTTCCAAGGACGGCCTTAATCACTTGTAATTTTTCCCTAGGTAATGGTGGAAAGATTGTTGTTAGACAAAAGGGGACAAAAATAAAAGGATTGGTGATTTATTGCACACAAAATACCAGTTCTGAACAATCAAGACCTGTTTTCATAATCTCCTCAGTGGGATGTGATTTACTTTATGTAAGCAAAACGTGACATTGGGCATACTTAGTACATACTTACGTACTACAAGATGCCAAGTTAAAAACTGCTCTGAAACCGCATCATTGTGTTGCAAGAAGGCAAAAGACAATCAACACAGGACAACAGTGCGTTTTCTCTTTCGTCTGAGGCAGAAACGGACGGCTGTTACTCAGGATATAGAACAAATTGTTTATCAACCGCAGGGTTGGAAGATCAGACAACAGCAGTTTTTCTCTTTGGTCAGAAGCAGAAGAGGGCAGCTGTGGCTCAGGAAGTAGAGCCAGTTGTTTGCCAATTGCAGGATTGGTAGTTCATCCCCAGCTTCTCCAGTCCATGCGTGTCCTTGGGTAGGACACTGAAGCTCAAGTTGATCATAGTGTGTGTTGTTTCTGCCAAATGGCTTAATGTAAATCTAGCTTGCTTTCTTCAAGTCTTTTGATCTACACTCCCACTATAAGATGCCTCCTATATTGCATTATATACATGCACTTTTATAGCTCCAAAAGTTTATGCCTTTCTCTCTTGAGCAGAAACCTGTGCTTTAGGGATGTGGAGCATGGAATTTAGGACTTAGCCATTAATCCACATAGGAATTCTCAGCTTGCTTGATCGTAGGTTTCACTCTCCTCAGATTCAGTCTGTTTTTGGTCACTTTAAGCCGCATGGAGCCATACGACTGTTTACGTTGTGCATATATCTCTGAGCAGTCCAAGTCAAAATTCTAAGCCAAGAAGACATACAAGAAGAGGCCTCTCTTGAGATGATTTACAGCAAGGCCAATCCTGGTTTCAATAATTCTGCAAACATGAAAGTGGTTTTCTGAGAGAGTAATGTACTGGTTATTCCTTGACAAGGTCTAAACATATCTCATATCTCAAATCAAGATGACAAACCCAAAGCCAACTCCAAGAGCAGAGTGGGTCAGCAAACATCAACAAGACAGAAAACCACTTTGTATGAGATTAATTCAGTTTATTTTTCGAGTAAATATTATCATCTGCACCCCACACATGCAAGAGAAGGTTAATGATTTAACAAATCGGGTGGAAAAAACACAACTTCATGTGTCCTTGAAAAAGTTTACCCCACAACATATACACACAAACTGATTTGTCATGTCATCATAACCTGGTCCAGGCAGAGCACAGGTCAATGTAACAACAAAGTCTTGACCACAAATCAGTTTTGCATGTCCTCTGCCTTGAAGCTTCCCACTACTGGAATGTGTGCTGTATAGCCACTTCGCAGCTAAAGCCATACTTAACTTGTTTTTTGGCGGTGGATACCAACTATTTTCATTCCATTACAGAACAAAAAACTCAACATGTTATGTAAAATGACAAGGAAGGGTATGTGTTCTGTGTTGTCCGGAGAACATGCAATTTCTCTCTGTTTGGAAACTACTTGTCAGGCATTACGCCATCTTTGTGGGATTTTGTCCTGTCGTTATCAGGACGCGCAGGGACAACATGGATACAAACACAGAACAGAGAAGGAATGACTAAGCCACACACACTGAGTATGTGAGATATAAAGTGTAGCATAATGTCTGTTATTATCATCTTGTCAGCATGTAATGATACAAGAACAAGATGTGCGCTAGGAAGTTAAGGAAGAGGGAGAATTTACTTTTATTAAAACCCAGGCAGGACAGTTGTGTGAGATGTTGAGCCTTGTCAAGCAGAAGGTGTGACATAGGAAAGACATCTCTCATTGTGTTTTCTGAGTGAAATATGCTTGTATAGACTGTAGTCATAATAAAGGTTTCATTATCCAACTCAGTGAGAGTATTTACATGCTCTGATCACTGGTAACAAGATTTGAGTGATTTACTTATGATAATCAGTTCAATAGAAGTCTGATCTAAAGGTGGCACTGGTTACAGAGGAAAAACTATTTGCCCACCAGCTCAAAGACCTGAATTTGCATTACATCTGACTTGGATGGGTGCCCCATAGAACACAATTGTGTTCTTGGTGGGAAGCCAGTGAGGGATCATAATCCTGTTGCTGCATTTGGGTGGTCAAGGTGCCACCAATAGGTTTGAAGTCATATCCTCATGAGGCATTCCTGACTCCATGTATAAAGGAAACAACATATCTACACCTTCCCCAGACCATCATCCAAACATGATGGTAACAAAGACAGAAATGAAGGTGGAATTTTATGCTATTCGTTGATGGAGAAAATATCAGTTCTCCCTAATTTGTTGAAGATAACCTGATAAAGGTGTCCACACTACAGCTTCATTATTTGAGGTTTAGATTAATTTTGTGATGTGCTTGTAATGTGAAAATAAGATAATAATAAGAATAATAATTGGTAGGAGGACATTACTGGTTCTGGTGAGATACAATCAACTTATACAAGTAAGACTTGCTGCTCCATCAGTTTCAAATTGTGAAATCACACTAATGACCCATGCTGGTAATACCCCTGACACTTTAAAACAAGGAGATGGGAATGATGGGGGATTACTGTGCCAGGCAGGTGCACGGATACAGGTGCTTTGCCGTCGTTTCGGTCAGGTTTCAGCAGCTGGTGCTTGCTGTTTGAGCATACCAGGCTGGCCACACGCACAGGCACATGCAAGAGAAGCCCACCTGGAGGAAAATACCTCCTCTGAGACCTTCTCCTACTGTTACATTACCTGTATTAGACGCTAAATTATTTTCTTCCAACCCTGTTCAATTCTCCACAGAAGAGAAAAAAAATCTAACACATGTATAATTTTTAATCAGCTTGAAGGTGATTGATGGATAGATTTTAGGAAAGAGTCAGTGTAGGTCTACTGGTCCCTTGCTTATTCTGTCCACATTTCACATCACTGATCCTCACTCTGATTTACAGCAGTGCTGACACTGAGCCACCAGCTGTGGATCCAGCATTCACCAGAAGAGGGCATTCACACACTGACTCATCCACATTCCTCACTGATTTTAAAACAATATAAAGCCACACATGATGTGCTGCATTGCTGGCAGGCCTACCACACACATCACCTCCAAGTGCACTGTAGACCACAGTGTATGTGTGTTTGGTTTTAGCAATCACAGGCAACGTTCAAGGATCTGCCTTAGTACAGGTGCTTAACAAGATCATTTACAGTAGCTCATTCTCGTATTTCTGGCTGCACTATTCATAGAGTCAGACTGGTTTACCCACCTTGGAAATTACAATTTTCCATCACGGGGAGATTAAACCACACAAAACCTCTACAAACAGTTACTCATGTGTGGGCTGTTGTCACGAGTGACTGAGAGGTGGAGGAAAAAGAGGGAGAAGAGAACTTAGAGAAATGTTTAGACAATGAACTGAAGTCTTCATAGAGTGTATAATAACTGTAACACTGATAATAATGCTCTGATATGGCATATGTGCTGGCCCAGTTTAATCTGGGTCACATTTACTGTAGATCCGTTTTAATTCTTTCTTCATGTCACAAGTTCATGATAGCTTCAACTTTAACCTACTTTTTTACTATTACAGTAATAATAAATCCATCTGTAAAATACAATAAGGTCATAGTGAAAGTGTAATTGCTTATAAACACAGTTTGGATACATCATTTAAAAAATATATAAAAAATAATATACAGGAAAATAGCAACGCCACACACTGTCGCGTATTCCAGAGCTGATCTACTTCTCTGCAGGACTTATCTCAAGGAGCGAGAATGTGTTTTATTGTACGACGAGGGAGCCTTTGACCTTGCAGTCTACACTATCCACTATCTGCACACACGAGAACGCAGCGCTTTCCCTTTTACGCACAGTGACCGCGGCGTGATTTATTAGCACACACGTAAAAGTGAATACTGGAACCACGAATAACGGGCATAACGATGAGGCTCATGCTGTAAGTCAGAGAAAAAGATGAAGGTTTAGAGAATGTCACACGTGTGTTCAATTTTAATGTCTGCGTAAAACCAGTTGCCTTAATTGGCGATAACTAAAAGAACCAAATGCTTAAAGCATGGACTAACACATCTACAAACTGTAGGCAGCTCATAGGCTCTTAAAATACGCGCGCAGTGCATCATTTTATATCCAATTTATTGACAAAACTTTACAGTTAAGTTGTAATAATGAATACTTTTGCGTAAGCGCAAACCAAGCAAGTACCGGTTTGCGCAACAGCGTTTAAATTGTCGGCTCCAGGTTTTAGTTCACACTACACTTCTATTCAGAAAACAATCAGAAGAGTGGAGTGAGTCTCCACGCTTAATAAGGTAGAAACCTCACAGTAATAGTAGCCGTGTGAAGTGTCGAGTCCTACCTGTTCTTGTTGGGACGCTCCTCAAGCGCCAGAGTCAGCAGCTGCTGGAGAGAAAGCAGGCTGATGCAATACACAGTGAGCGGCAGGAGGGAACGCATCTCCGGGCCAACTTTAACTTTACACCCTCTCTGGAAAGGAGGGGGTGACCACAGGGAGTGAGGCGAAGTTTAAATCCCGACAGTGGGAGAAAAAAAAAGAAATAAATAATACGGTGGGAGAAAAAAAAAGATCCCAAATGGCTGATGTTCAGATATCCAGTAGATGAAACCTTTGGGAAAAGCAGAAGTAGGAAATCATCAATTCACCTGGTGATGAGTTTGCTCCTGTTTCATTCATTTAGACTCTTCACTTAAAGCTTTTAAAGCACACACTAAACATATATAATAGCCAGTGAATTTTCCATCTGAACGTCTGCTCGTTATTCACAACACTCGTAAAACATCTGCATCAAATGAACTTCATTCACATTCTTCTGAAAATGTCCAAAAGTGCATCCTAAATCCATTCTGCAAATCACTGTTACTGTTACAAAATAAAGAATTAATGTCGATGTTGATAATGTCAGTAAAAATCATTCTTACCTTCTGAGGATCTACAGCTCACAATCTGGGTTCAGTTGGAAGCTTCTTTTTTATTTTCCTTCTCCCCCCACGAATCCAAACGTCTTTGTCAAGTTCTCCAGTGTGAAAACTGTGCGCCGAGTGACATTGTGAGTTTAAATAGTGAGTGGGCGGAGCTCAAGTGCCGGTGGACAACTTGGTGGAGACAAAGGTGCATGGTTAGATGTTGCATTTTACATTATCTCCCATGCCGGGAGGTAGACACAAAAACAGCCAGTGTAAAAGGAAACTGTAAGAGATAGACTATAGTGTTGCTGTGCCATATTTTTTAGAAAGATGCTTTAAAATAATATATTAGTAAAGATATAAATCACATGATGAAATTCCAAATGCTAAAAAATGCCAAAAATGTACATGAAGTTTGGTGAAGTTTGCCATAAACTGAACACTGAGCACTAAACTAACTTTAAAGCCTTTTAAGGGACTATTAGAGTTTTACAGAAGCATCATAAAACTCCACACGAACCACTCTGAACTTACTATTGAATATTCAACACTGTGGATGTACTGCAGTGATACCATATTAGCTTTAAAATACCATAAAATGCACTGAAGATCCATCTAAACACCAAAAAAACATAAGTATATGTAGGGATACATGGCTCAGGATGCTACACATGCTGTGTATTTCATTATAAACTTGGTACTATTCACTTCACAGAACTTCACAGTATCATAATCAACCATGTGCATACTCAGTGGACAACAGCCCACATTTTCATGAACTTCTCCAGCAAACCAAACCCCCCTTCATATCTCTTATCAGCAATGTCAGCCGAGTGTGGAAGATAGATGCCGGACTCTTCCCGGAATCCCCAGAACTTTGTTATCTAGTCAGGTCTACAGTTCCACCATGTAGCACCATTGATAAATTCCCCTTTCACACGGTTTATTGCTATTTTCACCGCTTACTTAGGCTATGCATGATTTATCATCTGTAAAACACAAGCTTAAAAATTAATTTGCATGCTTTGTCACCAAACCACAACTCCGTCACTTTTCAGCTGTTTCCAAATCTATTAGAACAGATAGAACAGATAAGGCTGAAGCTGTTCATCACGTGTGGAAACAAGTATCTTTCATCTTGTTTAATGACGCAGATTAATCATGTGAAGCTTATTTCACCTCTTTTGTACTGTGTCCAAGATCCTACATTCATCCTTATCTAATTAACTGATGTAGCCTTGCATCAGTGATACCTGATCCTGCCTCAAATGCAGTTACTCAACAATAAATTCCTAGAAAGTATGTCAAGTGGTTTGAGCTGACACCTTGCACATCCACATCAACAGAGGTCGGACAAGGAAAACAAATATCTATTTGTAGATGAACCATCTGGATTTAAAATGTTGTGCCTGTTGTACGTCTTAAAAAAGGTCAAGCAAGCCTCTTCTCATTTTTCATTTTTCATCTCATCTGAACATTCCAGCAAAAAGAATATTTGCACAACGACACGGACGCCTGGAACGAAGAAACTGAAAAAATCTGCAGAGAGAAAGACTGGTGTGAATACGGTAACAAGTGCTGCTTTGTTTGCTGCTGGTATAAGGAGAGTTATTTCCTATCAGGTAGAAGCTGAACCTACTTGTTAGCTGGCAGCTGGCTGTAGTCTTTGAGGTGTGTTCAAGTGCTACTTTTTGGTCAAGACGTAGGCGACGTGAGGCGGCCTTTGTTGCCAGCTTGGTGTCTTTCTGCCCTTAAAGAAGAAACACTCTTGAAACAGATATTCTATTAACTATTTTGGTTGTATATTACTTCCGTGTATTAACTGGCCTATTTTTAATTGTGTAAAATTTGTGTGAAATCAGAAAATGGCTCTAAACTAGGTGACTCTGGAGCTGAGCAGTTATTCATCTCCTCCAAAGCAGAATTGTCATCTCTGCTGTACGATTACAGTTTTCCCAACACACCCCTTTTTAACTTTGTTATGAAATGTGAGGAGTCTGGTGAGTGATATTCACTGGGACAGAACCGGTAGTGGTAGTTGCCAGATTCTCACCGCTCACCACAGTGGTCTTACCGCTCAGCTGTGCTCAGGCCTTTCTTTGATCCTCTCTCTCCCATGAAGCTTCAAATGCAGTTTTGCAATAATGATAATGCAATTGGAGCTGGTGCCAGAGCACGACATTACAGTGACACACTAATCCAGGTTATGGAAGATATGAAAAAAGATCCTTCAAGTCTTTCTGGTTTGGCTTCATTGTCACAAGACGGTTCGGGTTATGTTCGCAAGTCAGTTTTATATAAAACATTCAACATTCACAGCATGGTTCTGACCTTTGACCTTGTTCTAGTGTTTGGCGTGATTCATTCATATTGAATATTTCATGTTTATTCTTGCTAAGACCTTCACCCACTATCAACAATGGTACCTGCTGATTGAGTAACAATGGCACAATGATCAGCGAAAAATGTCCCAACACATAAACAGCTGATAGTAAGTGAACTGTCACTCAGGACTTGGCCAAGGAAACAGGTCACTTCCTCCCCGATTCTGGTTTACATAAGAGTTTTCTGGCATGTGGCAGCAGCCAGTGAATCCGCCTCAGGCACTGAACACAGGCACTTCCCGCCTTGTTTGATCAATGCGCTTCTCTTTTGTTTTAGGTGGCAATTAGTGAGTCCTCTGTGGAGCCAGCTACAGCGGGCACAGGACGGTTTTTAAAAGAGCCTCTCTATCTTAGGCCAAGCTTTGAAGCGTGTCCGAAAAGGAAAAGTTGGGGGACATAGTCAAGTGATCAAAGAGCAGATGGACGTTTGCTTGATCGTGTTCTCTGTCTTGTTTTCCGTTAATGTGAATCTTTGCACGGATGAGAGCGGGACGGGGCCCGCTTTAAAGGTTTGCGTAAACCAGCGCAAACAACCAGTGTTGTCTCATGTTAAAAGCAAACACTGACCACAGTGAAGCAAACTAACTCATGTGTAAAGTTCATTTAAAGGCAGTTGTTGCTGTTCTTGTAGTCAGTCTGGAGTGATTTGGCAGCTTGGTAGAAGATGGAACAAACTGCCGGTGATCGCACAGGAACACGTACGAGTGATGTTCAAAAGAATAATCTGGCTTTGTTCTATATTTTTCTCATTAATTCATCTCTGTTTCCTTTAAACATGTGCCACTGACACTTTCACTTATGAGGAAAAGGCTCAGTAATTTCCCTTCAACCCCTACTCAAACAGGAAGAAATGCAGTTATTTTTTTACACATTAGATTTTCCGTGCCACCTCCCTGATTACTTTGAATCAATTCTAGATAAATTATCTGGAATTGATTTAAAATAATGATGGTGATGAAGAAAAATATCACCCTGTGCAACAATGTGCTTCTTTTCTATATTTTATTTAGTATATTATATTTCGTTTTTTTTCGTTTTGTTTGTGGAATTTTGTTGATAATACAAGAAATACAGAACATTTATTTTTACATTTATTTTTTATGTTGTGAAAGCAGTTACACGGAGGAGTTAAAGGGTTGATTCACACTTCGTCGACAGGTGAACAGACAGTTGACATACATATCCTTTGTAGTGTAAACAGTAATGCATCCTGATGCGTTACAGAAAAAAATACGTCATCAGTGCAGGACATGGTGGTCGCTTTTGGTGAATGTTGTAATCCTGTTAACAGTTGGTTTTAAAATACATCTTGGATGATTGGATCACAAACAGACAGCACTCACCCTCCCACCCACATCTTTTAATCCTTACATTACTTTATTCTTGTTCATAGATGTCAGTTGTATTTATGTTGATGTGGTTCATTCCATTTTCTTTTTGTGCTCAGAGCAACTCTAACAAGGCAAAGCAATCCCCCTTTACATTAATAAAGTCCTCAAAGTTAATCTTGACTGATTGTTTTGGGTTTATTTATCCAAGGTTTATGGGGTTTGTCTGCTGCCATGACAGCTTCATTCTTGACCCTAGAAGCATGAGTAGAAACAGTAGTTTGAGCACAACAAAAAAAGTCTTTCCACATACACTTAGAGGCTTATGGTCTTCCATAGAAAGTGGATACACTGTTTTTAGTAGGCAATGTTGGTTTGTAAAATGTCAAGCTGTCAGTCTGGACTTGCACTTGTGTCTCGCCTTGGTAGCCTCAGACAGCTAAATTCCAGTCACACCCGTGACAAGTGAACACCACAAAACAGGCAAATACCAAGCAGATGGAAGAAATCGCTGGTGACCACACAGGATACCAAGGAAACACTGGTCACGTTTAAAAGAGTAGTTTGTCCTTTATTTTTCTAGAAGCAACAAAATTAATAAATACATAAATAAACTGTACAGACAAATATGAATATGCATTCATGTCTAGGTACTTTTCACAATCTGAGTGAAGCAGCCCTTAAAAGTAAAAAAAAAAAGAAGCACTGGCTCTGAAATGAGATGGCCACAGGCGCTGAGACCTGAAGTGTCTGAGCTGAAGGACTTCCTACACAAACACGCTGCACTGAACAGCAGCATCATCTGACTGTGAGCTGAAGATTTCTCCTGCACTTAAGCAGCATGTGGCCACAGACACTAGCGTGTTCCATCCCTTTCTGTCCTGTACTGTTTCTCATAAGGACAAATCAATATTTCTAAGACTTTCTGCTCTTTTTTTGTTTGTTTGTTTGTTTAGTTATGATTCCAGCAAAGTAGACCACACCTATCGAAACGCCTTCCTACTTCCTACTGCCTCCTTGAATAAATACACAACACAATCTAAGCACAGGTAGAGAAACGTGCATCTTTTGTGACTGTGATATTATTGTGAATATGCTTTGTTCTGTGGGTATTTTGGAGAGATTCTGTCAAGACTTTGGATTCTATCAAGAACCGCAGTGTGGTAGTCTAATAATTGCTGCCCCCTAGTGAACCTCGTGTCACATCAGCAGAACACACTGCACATGTCCTGCAGCTGAGAGTGGATCTGCTATGATGCTTCCCACGAGGACCAGCCAGACTTTTCCTCCCACTGTTATCGTCCTTTTTGCTGCTTCAGTAAACGTTTTTTTTCACACTGTTTATTTGAGGTGGTGTACAGCTGGGTTTGTCTCAAAGCCATGTTGTCTCTGTCTGAGCTTTCGGTCAAGTTTGTTTGGCATGGCTGTTTACCAGTGTAGTGGTGTGAGTGTGTGTGTGTGTGTGTGTGTGTGTGTGTGTGTGTGGGAGGAAGGAGCTTAATAGGACAGTTTTCTGCCAGTGTTCTGTGTGCACAAATGAGGGTTTGGATTTCAGTGTGGGAAAGATTTCGGCAAGGGACAGAAGTGACTGATAACAGCGGAGCTCCCAGAACTCTTAAGAAAAACTGAGCTACAAACTTAAAACTGAGTTTGTGCAACAGTTTAATTAACCTGGACATAAAAAGATGGATTCCCCAGACTGGTTTGGAAGAAGCTGACAGGCCTGCATGACCTCAAGCCCATTTCAGCCCTCTTCCTGCTCCGTTATGCTCTTCTACCATCTGCTTGGCTCTGTCACATTCTGCAAAACCCTACAATACTTACTAATGAAGCAGAAATCTCTCTGATTGGTTAGAAGGGAGAGTCTCACTCTCACACAAACTTTTAGAAGTGAATATCTCTGCACTGCTGCCACCACTGGTCTGTGAGTCTGACTTCATGGGAGATGTAATCTCTTCACAATAAGATGGAGCATATTCCTACTAAAAATAAACTTTAAAAAGTTGCATACTATAGTTCAAGCAGGGGCAGATCTAAATGGTGGCAAAGAGGGGAACTGGCCCCACTACTCAAGGCTATTCCCCCTTTTGCTGCCCCTCCACAACCTCAATTTTTCAGCTTTTAAAACTGTCATTGTAAAATAAAATTACAAATACAGCAAAAATCGGTTCAACTTACTGAATTAAATAAGACAAAGTGAGAAAGGCAGTAATTACAAATAACCTAATCGCCCACAGATTTTGAAAACTTTGCTAACAAGTTGTGTTCTTCATTAAAGCCTTTACACATATTGTTGACTGGTTTTAGTGTTGTATGTTTGTGTGTGATTCATGTTTGATTTTACTGTCTAAAACTTTAAGCTACCACTTTGGTCAGATCTCCCTTGAAAAAGAGTTTTCTATCAATGGAATCTACAGAATCAAAGATTAAAGACTTTTAAAATTATTTTAAACATTTTAAAAATTATATCTAAATTTGTTATTTTTATTACTTTCCTTCCAATGCAACTCTAAGATGGAATCTTATACTAAAAACACTTAATTGAATAATCTCAGGGTGCTGAAGTCTCACGTTAACTTTACATATACATTTGAATACATTTTATTTTACAGAACAAGGATTGTTGATGTTGGTCCTCATCACTTCCATTGTAAAACTCTTTACATTCTCATTATGAATGATAGGTCTCACACCAAAGTCAGCAAAGTTTCTGCCAAAGTTAGTTTTTGAGTGATGGTGGGTGGATTTCAACTGGAAAAATATGTCTCACAAATCTGAGTTTTTAGCAAAATATGATTAGAAATGGTGGGTTGTTTACTTGGCACAAGCACTGTCAATTAAACATGATCGAAACCACACACACAGCCCAGACGATTGGCAGTGAAAGTGAGACTGTCATTTATCTTTATTTTATAAATTAAAAGCTAAATTCATAAGCAATAAAATGTATCTTTGCTTACTTTATTACTCTCAGTGGTTTTCCTGCTATGCTTTTAATTGGTCTGGTAGATTATAGTAGAGCTGCTTCACTTTCATTTTATGACTCCACAGTATGTTACTGTAGCTCAATCAATGAGTACCTGATGAGTACATCTTCAAGACCATTCAAGACTAGTTTTACTCTCTTCAGGAGTGGTCACCCAAGAAAGATCACATCAAGAGCAAGGTGTGTAATAGTCCAAGAAGTCACAAAGTAGCCATATGGTAACATCTAAGAAACTAAAGACCTCTTTTAGATTGGCTAATATAAATGTTCATGAAAGTGAAATACAAAATCGCTAGAGTTCCGCCTGAAATGTTGTTTACCTGGACATGTGGTGCTTTTTCCAGTTAAACTTGCAATACAATAGATTACCTTTGTGCCACAGAAGACATAATAAATACAAATAAATATAAATAAATACATTACTATACTATAGGTTTGCCACATTAAGTTTCTTATGCAAGAATAAAGGGGCTCCAATTACACCACCCACCACATAACACAGCCCAGCAGAGCAATAAGTGTTGTGACAGTGTCTAGTAAGATGATTTCTTTCTCTTCACAGCCATATCCTTATCTCATCTCTGGGGAACTAATGCAAAACGAGCTCAATGAAGCATTTTCATGCGCTATGCTTCATCTGCGGTGAAGGGAAATTGACTGCTGGAGTATCCTAGTGAAGAGCAATGATGTGCAAGAGGCCTTCAAACCACTTCCTGTCTGTTGGTTAGTCTACAGGAAGTCACATGGTTGTTGCTTCCTGCAGAGACTGACTTTGTGCTCTGATTAAGCTGCATGTATGAATTACAGAGAATCAGTAATGGGACAGGTGCCTCACTTGCTGTCTTTTTCTTTATTCCTAAAAATAAAAGGTGACAAAAGAAATTAAAAAAACATAAGATGACAACAGAATACTAAAACAGCAATGCTGCAAAACATATTAATACAGTATTAGGCTATTCCTATAAATGTCTACTAAATAAGCATAGATAGATAGATAGATAGATAGATAGATAGATAGATAGATAGATAGATAGATAGATAGATAGATACTTTATTGATCCCCAAAGGGGATAACTCTATTTTACTGTTTATTGTTGATAGCAACAATTATTAAATTAATCAATAAATTAATCAATAAGTAAATATCTAATTCCTGTGTGTTAACAATGTTAATCAACCCAGTGGGCTCTTAGCTTAGCTTAACATAAAAACAGCCAAGAGACTCACTTATTAATGTTGCTCCATCTTTGCTTCTTTAGTGCAAAACCAACTTGTTAAAATGACAAGCTGTGGTTTGATGAGGTTTTGTTTGTTTGACTATTTCTAGGTTGAGCACGGCAGCTTCCTGAGGCCCTTCTTTTCACGGTGAGGTTGCCAAGCAACCAGCAAAATTAGTTTAATTTACATTCATTGCATTGGTGTTTTCACTTCTCCCTGCCACATAACCAGGGGTGGATCTACAGGGTTGCAAGGGGGGCCCCTAAACTGGCTATGCAATTACCAACCAGCCCCCTCCCCCAAACTGTCCAGTTCTTAAAACTGCAATTGTAAAATAAAAATACAAAAACATACAAAATAACTTCTTAGTGCCACACAAGAGTTTTTAACTTTTGTTCAAACATCTTTTCTTCTAAGATAAGGTAAGATGTGCTGAATGGTTTCTGTGTTGTATGTGTGTGTATGTTTCATGATGGATTGTACTGTTTGAACTTTAATCTGCCATCTTGTCCAGATCTCCTTTAAAAAAAGAGGCTTCTAACACCAATGGGATCTCAGATGCTGGTCAGAACCGCATGTGGTTCAAGAGTCGCAACTTCACTGAAAGTCAGCACTGGAGCTGAGAGGATCAGAGTGACCAACAGACATGAGTGATGCTGCCCTTGTCAAGTTGTCCACGGTCGCACTGCCCTTTGTTTCAGCCATAGATAGTTTGAGTTGACTCTTGTTTTGCTTTCTTTGAATGGAGACAGGCTAGCAGTTTCCCCCTGTTTCCAGTCTTTGTGCTAAACTAAGCTAAACAGCTGCTGGTTGCAGATAAATTTTTAGTGCAATGTACACACGTGAGAGTGGTGCTCTCTGGAAAAAATTGAATATGTGTACTACATTTAAAATTTGACTTGAGTAATTCAGTTTCTCTGTGTGTGTGTGTGTTTCAGCTGCACAAATGTTACTCTGAGCTCCTCTTGTCAGTTGTCTTGCTATCTCTCTTTCTCTTCCTTCTTCCTGTCTCTCTGGCAACTTGTCAAGGTGGTGGTTCCAGGTTAGCTGCAGTTCAAAACCACAGCAGTGACATCAGTGTGACTTCTTGAAAACAGTATTCACAAAAACCGGCATGAGACGCACACTACTCCTATGTTAGTCTCCTACTAACATAGCAGAGCAGTCGCAGATAACTGTGTGAAAAAAGTGGGAGACAAGTTGTCACTGAGTGTTGGGAAAACAAAGCTCTTAAAGAAAAATGTGACATCTCATGTTCGGGATTGTTTTCAACCAGAGAGCGATAAGCACTTTGGGTCAAAGGTCACAGCACAGGAAGTGTTTGAATTCTCTGGAGGCTGTTGCAGTGTTGACAGCGAAGGACAGGCCACATGGATGTGGGGCCTCAGGTTCTTCCTCACATCCCACTGACATGTTATCTGCGCATGAGCTTAGCGTAGCATTATTCAACCTGGTTTACAGCCAAATAATCAACGTGTTCTGATAATTCTCTATACTTCTCTCACCAAGGATGTTTGCTTGCAGCTGCAACCAGAATGTTATTTGTCAGCTCTGAAAATATGCCAGATAAAAGAGATGGATGTTGGTTTGGCTACAGACTGATGCTGCACAAGCAGTTTGGTGAAATCTGCATATATCAGTGACATAATGTTTCTTGAAACTAAAGTACAGTAATGATGATAATAATAATGACACAGAGTGTATGTGTCACAGCTGAACTTTTACAGACTTAAATGAACCCGATCACTTCTATTTCTGACAAATTAGTTTGCATCTGCGCTACAGCATCTCTGGGGATTTTTTCGTTTTCAACATTTTTAGACACACAGGTTGAGAGGGGGTGACAGACAGATCTTTAAAGCCAGTATGGAGAGACGGAATCACTGAAGCAACTGCTAACTCTCTGTGCATGAGTGTTGTTTTAATTTTGAAATGATCAATACAGCAATTTTAAAATGTCTTTCATATCATTATTTATTGTTTTGTAGATGTGTGGTTTTTTTTTGCTACTGCAGAAAAAACATCCCTCGTATGCAGGGGTGTACCATTGGTGCCAACCCTGCCAGAGTCAGAAAGAGGATAGGAGCTTGGTTTGTGATTATAACTGGCTATAGAAGCACCGTATTCACATTTTTTTGTCATATTACAGTTGTGTAGCAATTGCAACCGACAGATAATCCCTGCATGAAATGCATGTTGGCTCATCACACCATTTATGACTATTTGTGTTATTGTGTTTCATATCAGAATGCATAAAGTTGCATATTTGGTATCTTTTATAGCGATATATAGGTCTTAGCCACATCTGGCCACCCCCAGTAATATGTTTCTAGACCTGCCCCTACTCATATAGCTATTTACTGGGAACCCATTGATACAACACAGTTTTTCTAGACCACTACACATCTCACATTGCAACGCTGTCCAACACTGGATTGACCACACAGTGAAAAGGTCAAACTGAGTGTAAATGTGAACTCAGCAGGTTTCAGTGGTTGAGGAAGATTGGAAATCTGTTACAGCAATGTCCACAGTTGGACTTCTGGCCTGGGGGACTCTTGTAGTATGTCATACCCCTCACACTACCCATGTTTCCTTTGGTAAAAAAAATCAAGCCATTTAAAGATATTTAATTACTAATCATCTCAGCTCTATTTGTTTGGTTAAAAAAATATGACAAATATATTTATCAGCATTCATTAGTCTACATAAGTGTTAAAATATGAAATTTAAAAGGCACCATACTTCACTCAGGGAGTTGGGAAATGCTAATAATAATAATAAATATTCTTTCGTAATCCACTATAGGTGTGGGTTTTCTAATGAGAGTCTGAGGTGTAAAAAGCTATTCTGCTACCCTGAAGAAACAGACCTTTGCTCTTGCATCCGCCATTAAAATGAAGCAACAGGATTTTTGTGGGTAACTTTCAGTTTAGAGCTCCTGAAACCGTCGCCACCTTTCACCCCCTAAGCGACGGCATGGTTGAAACCTCGCCGGGTTTATTATAAGTTCTGGTCAGACTTTTGGCCCCTGAGCTGGTTTGGCTCCACATATGGGACATTCCTGCCGAGCAGCCCCTCCCTAGGAGTCCCTCACTGCGCAGGCTCGCGCCTCTCCGCTGTCAGGGCAAGGCAGACTGACAGTATGGCGGCGGGGTACAGCTGGAAGGATGCTACTGTCGCCCGTGATGTGTCTATCGCCGGGAGGACGTAAATGGACTACTGGCGGCAAAAAGAAAAGAGGATTTAACGAAAAAGGCCCAACGCCGTGAGCTCCAAAGATGGCCAGGCTCGCCGACTACTTCGTAGTGATCGGTTACGACCTCGACAAACGAGGTGGGTGCCTGCTAGCCCGCTCTGCTAGCTTTAATAGCATTTTATTAGCTGTCGGTAAACAAGAGGCGGGGAGGGAGGCGGGGGCAGGCCGGCTGCCACTCACAGCTGAGCGGCACTAGGCGCTGTCAGCTTGAAGTTAGCCGTCAACTTTAGGCCGGGGACCCGCAGGCCTCATGGGATTAGTCTACTTAAATGCTAGCCTGTCAGCTGGTGCCCTGCATTTCTGATGGGGGAAAAAAATTGAGTGCTCAATATAACTGCAGTGCTCAACTTCCAATCATGTTTTAGCTTTAGTAAAACAACCACCGTCAGTCTGTTGACAACAAACTTAGGCTAACTTTATTTGCTAAGAGCTAACATTAGCCGAACTAGCTCTGAGGGGGGATGGCTGTTTGGTCGACTGTGACCTAACACAGATTTATTCACCAGTTGTAGTTTCAGCTGCATATTCTCCAGTTGTCTGTCGTCTCTTATGTTATTAGTGCCGCTGTTATTTATTTATTTTTTACAATTGGGCTTTCGTACAGTATTGGTAATACAGCGACTTGTCAGTGTTGTGGCTGCAGGGTCCTCACCAATAACTTAGGAGAGCCAGACCACGAAAACCCTGTCTGCTGATTTCCGCTTGGATTTTGATTTTAAAGCGTGATTTTCTTTTTAAAAACTGGAGATCAGTGCTTCTACTCGGCGGAGTTGCTGATTGTTTTCTTCGTTTCTGTTTTGTGTGGATTAACCCAGATGGCTTTGCCCCTCCCTGAGCCCCCTCGGACCGGAGCTCAGTTCCCTTGTGTTGTTGGACCTTTATCTGAGTCCCCCTCCCTTCAGCCTGAGCCTTGGCCTAGATCTTTGCAGTATAATGACCCGTTTAATCATGAAATATTCAACCCGCCTATTCGATGGAAGTATGCAGCTTGTAACGTGGATGAAGTCTTTTATTTCGAGTGGAATTTTGTCTATGATTTATTCAGAGGAAGCAAATCGTAACATGACAAGTCCTCTGTGACTAAAAGCAGGCACAGAACAGGCTTTTAACTTGATGATGCTGGAGCAACCTACATCACATTTAAGATTGCACAAATTCATTTATTGCATCTTGTATTTTTTTTCTGAAGGGGTTGAATACAGGATGTTGTAACGTGGACACTGCAAACTCTGCAGAAAGACTTCCTGTTGTACTCTGCCTGAGTGCAATGCAGAGCAGAACGGGCTTGTAAAAAGCATCTGGGAGCCAGACATAAAAGCCACAGTGGCTTTAATGGATCAAGACTCCAATGTCTTGTAAAGCGAAACAATTAAGGGTGATGATGATAGTTGGCGTCCCATAACTGCAGCCCAACTTTACTCAGTGCTTGAGTTTAGGCGTTTTGTAATACTGTGGCTGCTATGAGATTACGCCCATCATTATCATCATCTCCAGCACCATTGAATGCACTGAAAAGCCTGCATTAACTTACACTACTCTACATCCTGCTGCAATTAGATCAGCACACTTCTGCACAGTCAGTGTTTTTGATGCTGTCTTTTACGCCTCTAGTTTCGTCTCAATCCCCCACGCTTCATTATCAAGCTCTAGATGGAGAGCGGTTTTAGCATGTGGGCACGTTCCTCCTGAAAGCACGCTCACCAATCAATAATCAGTATCTGCCACAGTGCCAGTGGTAGATGTGGAGTGTGGGGGTGAATTCGGAGTCACTTTTTTTGCGTCCTAATTTTTCCAGATCTGTTTCTCTGGAACTAAATGACTATAAAGAAAACACTTGGCTGCGATTCAAAAATGAAAACGGTCTAAAGTCATAAGAATACCAGGAATTCTGCAGCACAGTAGAGTTTCCTCTCATGTCTAAATACTTCATGCATCCTGTCTACGCACGCGCATGTGTTTTTGTGTTCATGTGTGTGAGTCCTTGCAGGTTGTCATTGTCGGTGGAATGTTCTTTGCAAGCATGGGCAGTGACAGGTTTTTAGGGCTGACATAATCACAGTTCATCTGCCTCCCAGGGCAACAAAAGAAAACTTTGTGGATGTTTACAAACAGAGCATGCTTTTTGCAGATCTGTATGATTGTTTTTTATTAACTTTTTTGGATATTTCAGTTTTTTACAACAGTCTGTGACAGTTTTCTATGTCTAAATGCACTAACTCGAGGGCAGAGGCTTGAATCTTTTATTCACCTTCTTTGATTGTCTCTAAGGTGTCAGGTTGCTCACATTGTGCTCAACCTAGATGATAAGTTATACTATCACTAGATCTTACTTTGAGCCAAGATGGCTGCCTGTGGATTAGAAAGACTCCCTAGTTTCTGGGGTGTGGTTCTCCCAGAAAGGGTCTCTTGAGGAACTCTCCAGTGTGTTACTGTGTTTTGACAGCGGTTCCACACAGTCAAAGGCCCAAACAGGAAGCAGGAGAGAACCCGAGGGACGCTTATGTTTAGTTCTTGATTCTAAATTGTCCCTCTGTGCGTGTCTGAAAACCAGGAAAGGGACTTGTTTGATTTGTGTGCGCCTGTGCGAGGCAGCCTACTTCAAGAGGTGCACAGGAACACACATACAGGCTCTGTTATGGCTCCATGTGTGTGCCTCCGGCGCTGCAGTTTGAGTGTGTCAGTCGTTGCTGCAGCTGCCCTAAACAGAATGCAGAATGTTTGTTTTCAGGCCGGAGTGACAGCTCGAGCATGCACTTCCTCCACTGGAGCCCAGCCTCTTCTTGCAATCAAGCGGGGAACAGTCACGACATGAAAGGCCTGGGAGGGCATGAAGAGGAGCACGCAGGGCCGACTGAGCCTGCATGTGGGCGGGTTGTGTTTACAAAACTCACATTATCTTGTCGCTGTCATGCAGTCGCTAAAGATGTGTAAGACTTAAAGTTGCTGTGATGCCATTGTAAACAAACGAAAGGCATCAAGCAGCATGCTGTAACCAAGGGGGGCACTTTTGTAGTAGTGATTGTGGTATCACTTAGTAGCAAGAGGTTCATTTATCACTTGTGGCACCAGTTTTATCGACCGCTTTTCCAGTTTGACAGAGATTTGACACTGACACATGACATGACATTCTTTTAATAGATGGTTTGAACTATAGTTTTAGACTGTTCTGTCAGGGTTTCTTCAAAGATCTTGCTTAGACAATATTTAATATTTGAATAGTTAGATTTTGTCCAAAATATTCATCAAAGGAAGTTATAGAACAAAGTATTGTTTTGGTATACTTGATGAAACCCAGCTATATAGCACTTTACTGTAGTAGTTCTCTCCCTTCTTTGGGGTGTATGATGTCGGGTTCGGACATGAAATACAAACTGCCTGTCAGGTTCGGGTTGGGTTCGGCCACCACACTCTCTTTAAAAGTATTTATCAATCATAAAATAGTTTCCGTAACATTGAACTTGGGATTTTTGTAAATGTGACAAAGCTGTGACTAATTTATGTCATGGTCAAAAACTATTTATATGAACGTAAGATGGAAACGGAAGCCTCTCATATTGAAACTAGATGAAGGGAGGGAGTGAGCATGAGGAGAGAGGAGTGTGTGTGTGATGCTGCCAGCAGTGCCTGCCTGTGGGCAGCCACTTCCTCCACCGCCTCAGAGCAGGGCCACAGTCTTTCAGACCCTCCAGAAATAGCCCTCACAATCTGCCTTTCATAGGGGGGACAGAGTGTGACGCTGGGTCGTGGCGGTGCACCGATGCTTGTGTTTGTGTGCTGGCGTGAGCTGCTCTCCCGCCTGCCACTCAGATGGCTGCCTCTGCGTGTTTCCTGCATTACCCCAGCAACGTTTATTACCAAGTTGAGGAAGTAATGTTAGCGTTGGCATCTCATAAAGGCAGGTAAACCCATATTAGCTCTATTATGGCATTTACACTAAAACAAGAATCAGATCACTAGTCGTAGTGTGTGTGTATTAGAGCAGCCTGCCTGCTGTGCTGAATGCTTGTTATTCACGAGGGAGCTGATGGCCCCAGGGCCCCAGAGCTGCCCTCATTCCCTCATTCCTGCTAGACAGATATAGAGGAGAGGGTCTATATGCATGCTGGGGGTAGGGATGCACATATTGGCTACTACACACATGCTTTTTTAATTGTTTTTTTTTACACAAACTATATCTGTCAGCACAACTGTCTTCTTCTGCCAGATAATCTTTAGGCAAATTGTAATCCAAGGCTGTGTAGGGCAACTTTGTGTCCATGTCTGTTGCTAAGTAAATGTGATCTGCACCCCAGGGGTGCAACAAGGGGCTTGGTGTTTTGCCCTAGATTCAAATGGAGACAATCACAGTTCAAGTACATGGGGCCATTTTAATGCAAACATGGTTTTAACACACTAGATATAAACACTGACAACATAGAAAGAAAGTTAAATAAAGGATGAGACAACAAAAAATATTCATGTAAACATATTTTTGTGTGTGTTGGTGTGAGGGTGTTAGGGATGCCCTTCTCTTTTGATGCTGCTTTAAAGGTTTCCCTGGAATTCAGAGAATTTTTTCCAGACTCTCTTCTGGACAAAGGCTGAGTCAATGCTGCTTAAACGGAGGCCTTTGGTGCTCAAGGGAACAATCGTTCAGATCCCTGAGGGGCGATTCCAACATGTCCACAACTGTTTTGGTTGGAAGATAGCAGGCTTGTTAGGAGGAGTACAGTTAGTTGTGTGAGACTGGTTGGCTCATGTAGTGAGCACATCACTGCAGAACCCTGGTTGAGGAATGGTCTGTGGACTGTATATGGATGCAACAAACATCTGCTCATGCAATATTAATCTCATTACTTTCAAATAAAATTTGATTAAAATCAATCAAAAAATAAATTGTTATAAATAAAATAATGCTCTTGATTTCTTCACAGTGCATCTTAAAAATCTTTCTTTATGTCCACCACATGGGCACCATTAAAAACAGACTGATGAGAAGAAAAGACATGAAAGACCCACAGTTAGGCTGATATTTCAGTCTCTGTAATATTAACAAAAGACTCAGTCACTTTCCACTAATTCCCTTCCTGACAGCTAAATAAATGCATCAGAAATACTGGTGACTGGTGGTGGAAGATTAAGTCTTTTATCAACATGGCGTCTGGCTCGACTCTGTGTTTCAGAAAAAAATGAAATCTGCCTCCAAGGCACCCACTGTGCCTAGTCTAATCTTATATGTAGCCTCTGATTGGTTTGAATATGCAGATTAAAGGACTGTTATTGATCCAGTCTTTGTGTTGTGTCTATTCTACTGTACTGTATTTGTGGCACATCGTTGTACTGTCATATTAAGATAATCACTCAAACACTATCACTTAGTCATTCATTAAGGTTTCAATGGCAAAATAAGTGTTAAAATTAAAATTATTTGACACCTGTGTCACAGAGGAAAGAATATATCAGTTAAAAATGAAGCTATTGTTTTATGCTCTAAAGTAAGTTGAATGTCATGTCTACAAAACTGGAGTATGTCACTGGGTTAAAAAGTCATTGAAGGGAAATAAGATCCAAGTTTTAAATCTTAAAAACCCCACAGTCATCGTTATGTATGAAATCCATGTTGCCAGCAACCACAAACACAGAGTTGGCAACAGATTCCTTACTGTCTGCCACCATTGTTTTGCAGTCACTGTGTCTGGTTCCTGTTGTCTTATGAGACATGCACACGTCTGTTTCTTGGCTAAGATGTTGTTTCCGGCCCATATGTGTGGTTGATCAATTCTGCGGTAGAATAACATTCATTTGGAGCTGCAACCTGACACGAGAATATAGCAGAGCTGATAGAAGCGGGAAGAAGAGCGTTTGGATGAGATGATTTGTAAGCTGTAGTCTGTTGCTGAGTAAAAACAAAGGTCTGTGAGCAACAACATAAGTTGTGTTTGAGTGCATTAGTCCATAGATATCATGTTTCCTGTTGCATTATTCTAGAGTAGCACACGGAAGTCTTGTTTGCATCTTGTTGAGAAACGGCTTGCATTAACCTGTGTTTCACTGGGTCTGTGCTGAATTACCACATTTATTATCACTTATTAACACATGTATTATAACATTTATTTTTCAGTTAGTCCTCCTCAGCTCTTCACTTTTAAATAAATCACTGAGACTTGTCCACTTTAAGACTCTTACAGCCACAAGACGGGACATTGTCCGTGACGGCATTATGGCAGCATGCAGCCATGTGCCTTCCTCATCATGTGATTGTCATTCTCTGATGAGTCCTCGATGCTGCCCTCGAGTTTGGTCACTGTCATACCATCACACTTAGATGTCCCAATAGCCTCAGCAGCTGAACACATTGACAAAGCTCACATTCAATGACCTTTTCATGACCTTTTTCTCATGACACTTTCTTTTATCTTGACCATAGTGTGAAACCCCAACACTTTGTACTCAGAAAAATAGTCCCTTACAGGGGGTGTTAGTTTGCTAAAGGAACACTGGGGGCTGGGATGCAGGACTGACTGTGGTAGAATGTTTACAGACTTGTGTATCACGTCAGTCATAAAACAGGAAAGTACTCTAGCATCCTTATTAGGTTGATTAGGTTGGTGAACATTTTGCATTGTTGGTTAATGTACATCAGTCTTTGTTAGACTTTCTTTGTAGCTTCAGCAAAGAAAGAGAGAGCTGAGAGAGTGGGTGGATAAATGGAGAGAGAGAGAAAGAGGGACTGTAGCGAGACAAAGCCAGTGAATCTCTGGTTGTTTCAGCAGATGATTTATAGTGGAGACAGGCGTTCTGGGGTTTCAGTTTCATTTTTTTATCTCTGCCTTTCTCCTTCTCATTCAGGTCTGAGTCAAACATCACCGTTGTATGCAGCAAATACTGGGTTTCTAATTTGCACTCACTATCTGGTGTTTGACACGTGCTGGATATGTGAATTAGAAGAACAACAGTTACTTCCAAGAAAACTTTCTAGTGTTGTAGCTGGTGATCCCACTGCTAACATGTTAGATAAGTGGGAACTAGCTAGAGTGCTAGTTGTTCACAATAATTACCCCTTTTCAAATGATGTGAACTAGGTGCTGGTTCTGGGGTGGTGCTAGTTCGTGTTCAGAGCTGGCTCAACTTGCAAACCTTCCAAGAAAATCAAGCACAACAACAATGGCAGCCTATGGCTTGTATCTTTACGAGCGAACGCGTATGTACTACTACTTGTAGTGATTTCTATGGACATCAATTTCGTCCGATGAGCAGTGTAATTACTTAACATATAATGATTCTTCTTTACACTGAATGTTAGATATTAATGTTAGCCATTGTTAGCCCCCCCCCACCCCCCCCCAACGCTGTACACCTAGGGGAAACACTGAAGTGTTATTGAAGAGCAAAGGTCTCAGTGCACTTGATAACTGACAGTTTGTTCTGTTGCTGATGGAGCAATAAGCTCACACAGTTCATTTGTCATGCCTTTTTTGTGGGACAGTTGATCATTCAGACAGAGGAAGTTAAATAAAAGTGGATGGTGGCACAGGACTAATAAACTACAATTGCTTCCTGTATTTTGCTCTCGGTTCCCTCTGAATGTCAGCACTGTTAAAATTGCTTGCTAATCATCTGTGGCGTGAATTTGTGTGCTAGAGCTTAACTAAGTGCAGAAATATTTGTGTGGATTTTCTTGAGTGGCTTTTCAAATCTGCAGATTGTGCTGATTATTGATTCAATTCTATTAATTCTATTGAAATTTGGTTGGATAAAGTCCTGTATTCAAAAGTGTTATTGTGGGCACTGGCCCAAAAAGGGGTTGAAGTCTAGTTATTATTTTGCCCCATATCAAAATTCCCAATAGCATCTTTCAGTTTCACCTCTGGTGGTGAACATGGTGCAAACCAACGTACTGACAGTCTGTGACTGGGATATGAATGTCCTGGATGTACTTTGTTCAGCCTGCTCAGAGTGACTGGAAAGCAGATGACCTGTGTTGTGTGAGCAATAGCAGCTTTCCCCACTCTATTGAGTGAGGGAAACTGTTTGGACACTCGCAGGCAGCCACTCATAGCTGCAGAGGCAGAATGAGAAGTGAAAAGAAACAAAACTCATCTTATTAATCATCTGTCTGTGACATTTCAGTGTGAGCTAGATCTGAAGTAACCTACTGTCTAAAACCAAAAGTGACTGTTTCTCTCTCTGAAGCCATTTCCTCTCCTGGAAAGCCTTTCCTTTTTGTTTTGGGGATGTTGGAGAGGAGGCGTCGTTAGCTTTGCAGGAAGGACGTGAGTTTACTGAAGGATTTTGTACAAAGAAAATGTCCTACATTGTCTCGAGGTGACGGTGGTTGCCAGATGGTGTTTCGTTTTCACCCTCTGTTCGGATCCAAAATGGCAGCCAGCTTTAAACACGTATTGGCTCATTTATTAATGTAGGAGCACTGTGATTGCCGTCATCCGACACCAAATCCGCATGGCTCCAAATGTCAAGTGTTGCCTATTGATGCGCTGAGCTGCTCGGTGGTGGTGACATAAAGCCATGTTGTGTTCCCTCTGATCCAGTGTGGGTCTGTAACTGCAGAGCTGCTTTTAATCAAGAGAGTGACTCACACTTCTTCATATTACTCAACTGGACTGTCCTGTGTGTGTGTGTGTGTGTGTGTGTGTGTTTGTTTGTTTGTTTGTTTGTTAGAAGGTGCATGCGGCATTGTGTATTAATGTGTAAATGAATGTGTGTAATAGCAGACTGGGTGGACAGCAGAGAGAGCGCTGTCAGGGTGTGTGGAGCATGAATATAATGATGTCATAGTTTAGTATGTTTTCTCCCAGTAGCTTTAGTGCAGTGTGATTATGTTTAAAGATATTTATGGGTCTGAAATGAGGAGGTTAATCATGCAGTGATTTCTGTAAATGTGTGGTACAGCACATCGCTGCATCACTAAGAGTTAGTAATGCTAGTGAAAAGTCGACTTCCAAACACAAATAAAACCTCATTTATTACACTGTTGCACACAAACGTGAAAACAAACGGCCTGATGTCGCATCACTGTGGTTTGGAAGCCTGCAAACGAGAAGCTGCGGCCTGGTTCAGCACCAAGAGCATGACACACACACACACACACAAAGACAGATGTGCACACTGAGCTACGCACTCATTTCAGCTCTGATTGCCATCATCAGTCAGTGATCACATGACCACTGAGTCTCACCTTTGTCCTGTGTCAGAGAGTATTGCTGCTAGCAGTCATCTGTGCGAGGAGTCATCACAAACACTACGTATGACCACCCACACTTCCTCCCTTCCCCTTCATGCTGTTCACTTTGCTGTTCCTCAGGTTGTTTCTTCTCTCTTATATTTGACCTATCTTAGCATGTGTATTAGTTTAAGAAGCAAGCTGTGAGCCTCTTGCTTGCTGGGTTGCTCTGTTGCCTGAGGCTCTGGTTGTATCTTTGCCATTATGTTTTGGTTTCTTCTTTTTGTCAAGCAATATGCCAACAGTCTGAATCAGGACTTATCAGACTGCATGTAAGTCATTCATTTATTATGCAATATTAGCATGTTAGCTGCTGTTACAACAACCCACCTGTTTTTCTTCATGATACAACAAATCCTAAATATCAGTATCATGCAGATCTATTAATATTTTACAGGATTATTATTAGCCAAAAACCCCCCAGATCAATTCCAGATTGTTTATCTTTCACTCTACTGCTTGCTTTCTTAACCTCTCTACTTCTCTCTCTCTCTTCTCCTCTGTCCTCCCCCTTCTCTGCTCTGCAACGAGCAGGGTCTATCAATCTATCATGATTTATTTATAATTATACAGATGTGACATATGATCACAAAGAGATTGTTGAATGATGCTATTTTCATATTACCATTTATAATGTTACCACAGATAGCTGTAGTTAGTCCAGCCCTAATGTGGGCAAAACATAAAAATCTTGATGCTAGTAGAAACATTAGAAAACAGTTATTTCAGAATTGGAGCATAACTAATGAGTTGATTAATCAAGCCACCTAGCTTATAAAACATTTAGCTCATAGTTTTCCACGTTGTAGCAGTGAACCCGATTAAAACAGATAAGAATCACTGTGCAGAAATGTGCACTGAAGCAACATCATTGTTGTAAGTCTGAGAAGGAAGCTCGTAGCCTTCCAGTCAGGTGTGATAGCAGGATGCCCCCTCGTCTCACATTTATTAGAAACTAGTTAATTCAGAATCGCATGACTTCTGTAATAGTAGTTAATCACTACAGTTACAGTTATTTATTCAAAAATAAAGATACCTAATCATAATCTCTCATAGACAATCATAGACTGCTTTTGTTTTTGACAAGCAAGCGATGTTTGCTTAAATGGTCCAATGGACCAGTTTGAAATTTTCAGGTTGAATTATTGTGCATGAAACAAAATGACGTCGGAGGCCTGATTTGGCTGTTTGTGGCTGGAGTTTAGAGAGAGGTTCAGCAGCGGACAAAAAGCTTGTCGTCTCTCTGGTTACTCAGCACTGTAGGAGCTGAATGCTGTGATTGTGGGTTGTTGACTGCGTTGCTTACACTGTGAAGACACAGCTACTGTTACACTACTTCCAATTCATCCTTAACATGAGGCAGTAGAGTGCAGGATGCTCACAGCAGTTTGGCGTTTGAGTGTTTTGTACTGTCAGAGGTGTTAAATCAGGTCAGGTTGAAGCTGTAGTTTGTTTTGTTTGTGGTGCTTTCAGTCAGTGTAACTTGTAACCAGTGTTTTTCTTTGCTGTCGTTACTGTGGAGACATTTACTCCTGTTGGAAATGACAGGATGAGAGTAGGAGTTAGGTATCAATGGGCATTGTGTGAGATTTTATGAGGCAACAGACATGCAGCAAGTCTCAGCAAGTTGATGACATGCGTAGACAGGGTTTTTTCTTCAGGAGAAAGAAAATGTAAGATGCACCGATTAAACCCTACAGTTCAGTCCGTGGTCATAACCCGAGTCTGAGATACAAAGTATGAAGGAGGAAATCACCTGAATGAGGAAGAGAATGCAAAGAGAGTCTGGTGTCAGTCAGACACTGCAGAGCTGTGAACTGGTGTTTATAAGCTACAACATCATGATTGTGAGGATGTCGAGCACATACTGTAAGAAAAAGCCTCACAAGGAAACTAACAGCCTTCCAGTCACCTGCAGTTGTTACATAACAGGCCTGGCAGACCATTGTCTTTTATCATCAGCAGCTCTGTTATTCAGTCATTCCTGCAAGCTCAATACTTCCTAAACAGCAGCGCTCTATGCAAGGTCCACTTTTGTTTGTTTCACCTCATGTTCATGCTGGTGCAGTGTGTGTGATTGTGGTGAAAAGGTCATTATTTTTTGGTGTGCGGTTTTATTAAATTGGCCTCAGAGTGCTTTGGAAACACGGATGACCTGTACTTTTCCTGAATCCCTCACAAAAGAAGTGACACTGTCATTTATAGGGCTGGGGTGATGCGTCGACTTATAAAGCTCTAATAATCGCCATCTAACTGTAGACGTTTTGCACAGGCTGTCCCCTGCTGTCACGACTTTAAGATAACAGGATTCAGGAAGAATTGGCACAAACCTGCAGAGGTTACTTTGATTCTAACATTAATTACCAAATAAGTTTCACTGAACAAACATAAGATTGTACTAAATACTAGGACTTGTCATTGTTCTGTAAGACCAAGGCCCAGTTTAAGAACGCTCTCTGTAAGTTGTTAAAAGGAAACGGGTCAGATTCCTCAGTTAAATCATCAAGATACGTAGTGATTAGAAGAAAAATTCACTAGGCCTCATGTTCAAGTCGTACTGTTTCTCCTCGCACAAGAACCAGGTCATCAACACCACAAAAGGAGAAACAGCCACACAATCAAAATAGTTAGATCCATCTCTGTGTGAGATTTTATGTTTAATCTGTGTAAAAAAAGCAGATCAGATGTACAGAACAAGAGGAAGTTGAACAAAGGTTTAAAATTTGTGCCTACAAACAGTTGATCCTTGTCAGGCAATAGTTGAGGTGCACAAGTTTCCAAGAAATGTACAATTGAAGAACTTGTTTTGTTTAAATTAATCTATGCTGGTAGTTTCTGGAGGAGGAAAATGTGAAAATGTGAAAGTCTTAGCTTTGACAGTGACAGAAAGGCTTGTCTGATGGTCAGTCCTTCAATCCCAAACAAAAGGGCCAATTTAGTGATAAGAAGAAGCTTGTCTTCAAATATGAACTTATATGTTTTGAGATGCTGCGTTTGTTAAAATCCAGCATCTGCAGTTGAGTAGTGTGTCTCGCCGCTGTGTGCACAGAGCCTGTTGGACACTTGCCATTTAGAATTATCTAACTGGATCTGACTGGAAATTAGTGGGTGGGAATTGCATGTACTCTATAACACCTGCTGGCATAAAAGACATGCAGAAACAGAAAAAAACGTGATGCAACTGTTGAGGAAGTGCTCAGTCATTCTGGTCTTGGAAATATTTGAGAAAACACAATTAAAGGTAGATGATTTTCAGACTTAAATTTGCAAGTTCCCGTCTGGCCTTGCTGGCACCAATGTAACTTTATTTAGTGTTGTAACATTAAATGCAGTCATGTGATAGATTATCATTGTCTGATAGAGGTATCTGAATCCACTTCAAACAACTGACTGGTGACTTTCTCAACACAGTGTGTAGTAATTCAGCATGTATGAGTGGGTATATAGCTGCCTGACATGTTGCAGAATCATTAGCAAACAATTAAGCAGTAATTGTTTAAACATTTTCATCACAGCTTTTCTTCTTTCATTCCATTTTCACTAGTCATGTATTTGTTGTACTCCTTTTTTGTGGTTTCGCTCAGTGTCACATTTGTCCACCTATACTGATAAGAGGTGTGTTTGTTATATTCACACACACTGTATCATGCACTCAAATTAAAATTGAATGTAATCTTCCAGGAAACCTGCAGCTGTTTATCATGAATGATTGTATTGTAAACATTCAATTCCTGTCCTATTTTATGCCCCAGCAAATATTAGACTTGTGAGGCAGAAGTAAGATTGGTCTTTGAGAGTTAAAATAAATCTGAGCAGTATATAAGGCAGTAGTGATGTTTCTGATAAACCCTTGTCACAAACAAAAAAATCTTGATACAGATTCCTTGATTGTGACCAAGATATGTCCTGTTAGGGGGCTGACATTTACAGTACATCAACACCAATATTTTATATTATAGATATGCTTATCATTCCTGCAGTTTTGCAGCATTTATGCAGTTTTCATTAGACCTTGATGTCGAGCCTGGTGTGCATGGTATGAAAATTCTCCGCTGACAAACAGTAAATCAGCCCAGTGACACGCAGCACTGCTTCTGCAAGAAGTGGGGGGACAAAAAAGGTTTAATCATAGTTTGATCCAAGCAGTCTGAATTGCCAAAGACACATTCCGGCTGTAGTAATAAATCCCATGAAGTGAAGCAGCCCAGATCTGAATAGTTAGGCTCTCGTTGTAGATCTTTGTCTTCACCAATACACCAATTTGTTTGCGTATGCACCGGTAACACTCACAGTATCTTACACCTGTATCACTTCCATATGTTAGATGGATGTGGGGATGTGTACACTGGTCACCCACCATGTTTTATTGTTGTGGTGGACAGGAAACTCTGACCACTCTGCAGTTCTGCAGCCGCTGTCATGTCCAGCATTTACCTTTTTTTTACACAGGGCAGTTTCTAAATTCAGCTGAAGAGATAACACAAGCTGGTGTGTCACGCCCAGTAATGCTCACTTGTTCAAAGGGTTTCTGTTCTAATTAAATATTTGCATCATAGTTGCTTAGTCAGTTGCTTGTAGATCACTGTTAGAATTTTACATCACGCCGGATCTGGAATCAGTTTGATGCCAGGTCTGGAACAAGCTGGTGAAATTGAGATATCAGCGCAGCTCCCTGCCAGGACTGATTGTTTCATAACTTGCGGTTTGTTTTGTGCTTCACACTTTCCCACCTGCTGCACTTCTCTGAAACTGCTGCAAATGCTTAAAATTGCTTTCACTTTTTTTGCAGCCTTGTGGGTTAAGATTTAGAAAGGCTGTGACTAAGTGGTTACAGGTTTCAAATTTTCAGTGTTTTCTTTTATGTTTAAGCCGACACAGTGCTTCCAGTAGTCTTTAAGCTTATAATAATAGTCTATGTGCAGGAACAGGAACTCTTGTACCTCTGTGCGTAAGGCAGAACAGTGCAACCATTTGAAGGTGACAAGTGTTTTGGGTGGTGCTGAACAAGACTGTGAAAGAACCAGAACAGTGATTCACTGTAAGTCAACTGCAGTGATTATTTCTGTCTGATGCACAAGACAGATGTTGTCCAGTTTGGTTTTAGATTGTGCTTGATACCTACACCGAGCTTGTTTGTTGTCAAAAAAGAAGCTTTAAAGACCCAAAGCTACAGCCTGCATAATAATGAAACATGCTGACATGTAAAATCATGGCTATGGTGACTGTCTACATTAATGTAAGTGGACCAGATGTGCAGCTGACTGTACAATAATATACTCAGGGAGAGTGCTCATTTTATTTTGTGGGTATTTTTGACCAGTTAAATTTGTACACGTTTGCTGGTTGGACCATCTCTGGGTATAACCACTCCTTACAGAGTACAACAAGAAACCAAACATGACAGTGAGAGTGATTGTGTGTGTGTCTCTAGTGGCTGTGGTTCAGAGGCCTGCGTGTCACTCCCAACAGACTCTTTTTCTGGCTCATTCATATACTCCTCCCCCAGCTGCAAGATGTCCTGCTTTAACTGGTTGAAGAATCCCCTCCCTGCTTAGCCATTGGTTCATAATGTATCTGCATCTGATTTTTGCATTGTCACACTGTTTTCTCATTGTGTGTGTGTGTGTGTGCCTGACACACCTACAGCTTGTCATTCACTGACAACATATTGTTAAAGAATGTTTGAATGGATGGAATGAAAGCTTTTTGAAACTAGACAGTTTGTTGGGTGGTCACATCAAGTCCCAGCATGCATCAGCTGCAGTATTCTGTTTCAGATGATTCATCATAGTGAGTCACAACAACTGTACTTTACCAGTTGAGTGTTTCCATCTCTTTTCATAATTATTATGTGCCAATAATTATGTTAATCAGTTGTTATAGTTGTGACGTTACTACTTGTAATGAATGCAACACTTCAAAAGGTCATAGTTGATTGTGCAAATTTTTTTTATAGTCATCTCGAACCAGGAGTGAGGGCCAGTCATCTCAAAACTTAAAGGAAATTAACCATGTCACTGTGTGCTTTGGGAGTTGGCCTACTTTCTGTTTGTGTATTGTCTCTGTACGCGCCTGTGCTTCTGTTTTGGTTCCCTTGGTAAAGACCCACAGCCTCTGTTGTTTTCTTTGAGGCAAAATCCAGTACAAAGCATTCAGGTTTTGTCTAAACGCTGGTGAAAACGTCTTTTATTTAAGGTAGGCTAATATTTTGTTTTGTGCAGTTTAATGCTCAATTCCCGTCCTTTGTATTGGGAGGATAAAGTGTATTCTCTGTGCAGATGAACGGTGCCATTAAGCAGCCTGCAGGACTTCAGATGGAATTAAACTGAAAGACGGGCTTGTGCAGGTTACATAAGTCAGCCTTTGTTGTGTCATTGTGCTGCTGTGATGGGCTAGGCCATGTCTACTGGAGGAAATGGTCTCATTAAACGGCAGCAAACTAGCTTTTTAACACATCCAGATAGTGTTTAACAGGCAAATACAGTGTGGACTCCTTTAAAACACCAACATGACAATATGCATATTTGAAAAATCTGCTGTAACTAGAAGCTTCTCATAACTAATCTGTCAACTCATTTAGTTCACAAATAGTTCTCATTGAAACATAGTTTAATGTAACTGACATTGAAGAATAAACTAACATCAGGTAAAAAACATTTAAAACATCGGCCGTTTTGACAATTTACCAGTTTCCCAAATCAGCAGAATTATGTTTTGCATGGTGCAACAAGACATAGTTTTGACATGATTATTTGAATTTAGAGTTTATTTATCCGCAACATACAAATGATAAAACACAGAAAGAAGAACGTCAGTGTGCTGATAGGGGTTTATTAGTAGAAAGTAACGGACAACAAACAATCTAAATAACAAGGGCTGATCTCTATATGTTATCTCGCTTTGTTTCTCTTTCTGCAGTGGAGGGTGAAGGTCAAGGTCGCATTCTCCAGCGGTTTCCTGAGAAAGACTGGGAGGACAGCCCGTTCCCACAAGGCATAGAGCTGGTAAGTCAACTTGCATAGACATGTTCCTGTGTAGCTCAGTGATTAGAGCAAGACACCCTGTCAGGGCTAGGTCGTTAATTCTGTTGCCAGCCCAATGGTTTATAGCAGGAATCAATACATCGATCACACCCTGAAACTGACGAAAGTAATTAAATAAATCAAAATCAAACTTTGCATTTTGGTTCTTGAGTCAACTGACTGTTTAAAATATCACAACAAATCAAAACGTCCTGGACACATTTCATCTAGAAAAGATTCTGAATAATTTCATTATAATGATCTTAAACTGATTCTTATGTCTTCAGTCTGTTTAAATGGAGAAACGCATCATTGTGTTCTGAACATGGAACAGAGAAAACAAAAGAACAGTTGTCAGAGAATGTCTGAAAGGAGACTATAGACAAGCATGCTAAAGGACCATCTCCAAACAGCACAATGTTCCAGTGACTGCAGTACAGATATTATTAAGAGGTTTAGGGTCCATGGGGCTGTAGCTAAGCTCCCTGGATGTGGTTGTTAGAGAAAAATCAACCCCAGACTGAACAGAAGGACAGTGAAGGGTTGACCAAGAGCCAAGGACAGCTTCCAGAGAGACACAAGCAGAAGTCCAGACTCAAGGTTAATAAAGAAAGCAAGAGATTGACTCATTTATATTGCACGTCAGAAAGTAAGAACACTGATATCAGATTAGTTCTCAGTAAGGACTCATCCTGAGTTTGGGTATTTGAATGGTCTTCAGGAGAGGAGTCTTGGGCTGTTTTCTTACATGAACTCTGGACCATGATTTTCACACATGTAGCGCACAGCAGGAGACCTCACTTACTATAAAGAAAGCCAACTGAGTTTGGTTTAGGTGAGGGGCCGTGTCTGCAGAGCATGTACAAGACACAACACAATGCAAAAAGCACATTCTGGAAGTCATAGTGTTTTGTTCAGAGCACATCAAGGCAGGACCAGTCTCAGGATAGAAACATTGTCAAGTGGGGAATAAATGCAGGTCAGTTTGTCCGTCCTGTGGAGTCAGCGAACCAGTGAATCAGGTCACACCAACTGACAAGTAAACATTGTTTCATCAGTTTTCATGTGGATTGACTTAAGGTAAAAACCACCACAAAATGTCATGTGTCACATCCACATTACAGGCCAACTTCAGATCAAATCAGGGAGGCAACCTGAATAATGAACCATCACCATGACACGTCTATATAGCTAATATTGACTTTCTGTTGTTTGCTCACTTCACTTTGTCGCTCATTGCGACACCGTTGATTGCTCCATTACAATTTGTTGTTTTGCAAATATTGGACAATGACATCTTTAAAGCGACTATAATGAAATTCGAAATGTTCTTTCATCTGGTCACATTGTTCAGAGATTTTTGTGCCGTTGTCGTATTATTAAAGCTGACGGACCGTTTTCAGAACCGTCCACAGCACCTCAGGGTGATTAACCCTTGATTAATCACCCAGAGATGCTGTGAGAACATGTGACTGATTGTCTGAGATATCACCCAGGTTGTACACTAATCTTTTTTGTCCTTTTTTCTTGTCTCCATCTCATTCCAACTCATGTCCCTGTTCTCTGTTCCGTCTGTCTGCCCCGATGCCACCGTCAATTTTCCACCTTCTCTTCTTCCACCTCCGTTCTTCCTCCTCTCTAGTTCTGTCAGCCCAGCGGTTGGCAGCTGGTTCCCGAGCGTCAGCCTGCCTCCTTCTTTGTAGCGGTTTTGACTGACATCAACTCAGAGCGTCACTCCTGTGCCTGCTTCACCTTCTGGGAGGGCCTGGACAACCCGCAGGTGAGACAGACACACGCCCTCAAGTTTTATTTTTGCTTTATTAGTGCTTTCATTTGGCAAAGTCATATGTAAACCAGGTTTATCTCAGCACGCTGTGATCGTAGCTACATTTGTTGTGTTCAGCTGCAGAAGGCTGGGGCGAGCGAGGCGGACGAGGTGGACGAGGAGCCGGCTGTTGTCCAACCAGCTAAGGTCTTCGCCCCGAAGAGCCTGGTGCTGGTGTCCCGACTGGACTACACAGAGGTGTACAGGGTGCGACAAACATAACTGTTTGCATTTAATGTGATAACAGTTTAGTAATGAAGCTTCTCTTAAATGTTGTCTACAGTAACTATGGAGTTATTACAGTAGTACAACACTTTACTTTGACCTTTTGATTACTAGTTTCTCCCTCTTGATTGAACAGAACTGTCTGGGTCTGATCTACACCGTCCATGTAGATGGCCTGACCGCTCCCTTGGAAACGGTGATCGGAAATCTCCTCACTTGTATCATCCCAATCGCTGGAGGCTCTCAGGTATAACTCAAGACCATTTATTCTTACACAAGTCAGCTATACGAAAGGCACTAGAAACTACATTACACTACAAAGATCATGATGTGAGACTCACTGGTTAAATAGACTGAAGCTGACCAAGAATAAACATGTGACAGTGACACCGTTCCTCAGTATCAGCAGTGCAGCTTATTCAGGCATTTAGCAGCCTGCTAGTGTGCTAGCATGGCTATACTTGCACTAGTGTTAGCTTGGTTTGGAGAAGTTTGGACCCTGTGCTTCTGCTTGTGTTTACTGTATGTATGCATGTAAAAAAAGTTTGGTTACAAAACGTACACTACTCACAAAAAGTTAGGGATATTTGGCTTTCGGGTGAAATTTATGGAAAACGTAAAAAGTTCACACTACA